>CM055835.1:4314909-4654663 GCA_029582265.1 Zoroaster sp. YZ-2022 | reverse complement strand
CTTTTGGGTTTTGGAAATTTCTTATATTTAAACCCTATAAAATTACCCCCCCAAAAATACCCAAAAGGTGGGGTGGTTTCATGTTGTGATTAAAACACAAACACGAATGAAAATATTTCAGACGATGGGTATAACTTTTAAAACGTTTTAAGGAGGTCGACAAATCATATCCAAATTTAAAGCTGAGGTTCTCCTCTTTAAGGAAATCACATGACTTTTTGATTTGGGACAATTTCGACACCTTTTAAACGTATTCTTCCATGCACACTTAGGCCCGCCAAAATACTGTCAAAATACGGTAGGGTATACACTCCTACATTGTTGTGATTAAAACACAAACACGAAACAGTGTTATTTCAGTGACAGGTATAACTTTCAAACGTTTGAAGGGAGGAGGTCGACAAATTTATATCCAATATTAACCAGCTGAGGTTCTCTCTCTTTACGCGAAATCACATGGATTTTTGGATTTGGGACAATTTTTATACTTTTCATACCCAAACGGCCTCCATGGCACACTTAGCCTCCGCAAAATATTGTCAAAATACGGTAGGGTATACACCCCACACATTGTTGTGGATTAAAACACAATACGAATGAAATTATTATTAGCGATGAGTAGTGAATTTTCTAAAAAGTTTTGAAGGAGGTCGACAGAATTTATATCCAAATTAAAGCTTAGGTTCTCTCTCTTTAAGGAAATCACATGACTTTTTGATTTGGACCATGTTCTTCATCACTTTTAAACGGCCTCCATGCACACTTAGGCCTCCGCAAAATACTGTCGAAAATACGGTAGGGTATACAACTCTACATTGTTGTGATTAAACACATAATGAATGAAATTATTTCTAGCGATGGGTATAACTTTAAAAGTTTTAGCGAGGTCGACAAATTTTATATCCAAATTCAAAGCTGAGGTTCTCCTCTTTAAGGACAGAAATCACATGACTTTTGATTTGGACAATTTCTTTATACTTTAAACGGCCTCCATGCACACTTGAGCCCTCCGCAAAATACTGGAAAAATACGGTGAGGGTAGGCCTAATCTACTTTGTTCTGAATTAAATATAAATGAATGAAATTTTATTTCTAGCGACGGCTAGCGACGGCTGTTTCAAAGTTTCGAAAGGGAGGTCGACAAATTTATATCCAAATTAAAGCTGAGGTTCTCCTCTTAAGGAAAACTCACATGACTTTTTGATTTGGATTAATTTCTTATACTTTAAACGGACCCTCCCATGCACACTTAGGTTGCCCTCCACCAAAATACTCTCGTCAAATACGGTAGGGTAGGGCAATTCCCTAACATTGTTGTGATTAAAACATAAATAAATACCGAATGGAAATTTAATTTCACAGGACAGTATGCAATCTTTAAAGGGTTTTTTAAGGGAGGTCGACAAATTATATCCAAATTAAAAGCTTAGGTTCTCCTCTCTTCTAGGAAAAATCATGCATGACTTTGATTCTTGGACAATTTCTTTATACTCACTTAAACTGCCTCCATGCTTTACAGATCTTAGGCCTCCTCCCAAAATACTGTCAAAAATACGGTAGGGTGTATACCTTTACATTGTGTGATTAAAACAAATAGAATGAAATTATTTGGAAGTGACAAGTATAACTATAAACGTTTTGTTAGGAGGTCGACAAATTTATATCCAAATTAAAGCTGAGGTTCTCCTTTCAGGAAATCACATGACTTTTGATTTGGACAATTTCTTTATACCTAAACGGCCTCCATGCACACTTTAGCCTCCGCAAAATACTGTCAAAATACGGTAGGGTATACACCCCACATTGTTGTGATTAAACACAAATACAGATGAAATTATTTCTAAAGTAACTTTAAAGTTTTTAAGGAGGTCGACAAATTTATATCCAAATTAAAGCTGAGGTTCTCCTTTTGGGAAATTATGACTTTACTAGTTTTGGGACAATTTCTTAATTATTAAACGACACTCCATGCACACTTAGCCCTCCCAAAAATACTGTCAAATATACGTAGGGTATATACCCTACATTGTTAGGATTAAAACATAAATACGAATGAAATTATTTCTAGCGACGAGTACTTTTAAAAGTTTTAAAGGGAGGTCGACAAATTTATCTATCCAAATTAAAGCTTGAGGTTCTCCTTTTAAGGAATCACATGACTTTTGGATTTGGGCTATTTCTTTATACCTTAAACGGCCTCCATGCACACTTAGCCCTCCGCAAAATACTGTCAAAATACGGTAAGGGATACACCCTACATTGTTGTGATTAAACATAAATACGAATGAAATTATTTCTACGAGTATAACTTTAAAAGTTTTTAAGGAGGTCGAAATTTATATCCAAATTAAAGCTGAGGTTCTCCTCTTAAGGAAATCACATGACTTTTTGATTTGGACAATTTCTTTATACTTTAAACGGCCTCCATGCATGCACTAGCCCCAAAAATACTGTCAAAATACGGTAGTGTAGACACCATTGTTGTGATTAAAATATAAATACGAATGAAAATTATTTCTAGCGATGGGTATAACTTTAAAGTTTTTTTAAGGGAGGTCGACAAATTTATATCCAAATTAAAGCTTAGGTTCTCCTCTTTAGGAAATCACATGACTTTTGGATTTGGACAATTTCTTCATACCTTAAACGGCCTCCATGCACACTTAGCCCTCCGCAAAATACTGTCAAAATACGGTAGGGTATATACCCAACATTGTTGTGATTAAAATATAAATACGAATGAAATTATTTCTAGCGACGAGTATAACTTTAAAAGTTTTTAAGGGAGGTCGACAAATTTATATCCAAATTAAAGCTGAGGTTCTCCTCTTCTAGGAAATCACATGACTTTTTGATTTGGACAATTTCTTTATACTTTAAACGGCCTCCATGCACACTTAGCCCTCCGCAAAATACTGTCAAAATACGGTAGGGTATATACCCTACATTGTTGTGATTAAAACATAAATACGAATGAAATTATTTCTAGCGACGAGTATAACTTTAAAAGTTTTTAAGGGAGGTCGACAAATTTATATCCAAATTAAAGCTGAGGTTCTCCTCTTTAAGGAAATCACATGACTTTTTGATTTGGACAATTTCTTCATACCTTAAACGGCCTCCATGCACACTTAGCCCTCCGCAAAATACTGTCAAAATACGGTAGGGTATACACCCTACATTGTTGTGATTAAAACACAAATACGAATGAAATTATTTCTAGCGACGGGTATAACTTTAAAAGTTTTGAAAGGGAGGTCGACAAATTATATCCAAATTAAAGCTGAGGTTCTCCTCTTTTAGGAAATTAATTGACTTTTGGATTTGGACAATTTCTTCATACCTTAAACGGCCTCCATGCACACTTAGCCCTCCGCAAAATACTGTCAAAATACGGTAGGGTATATACCCAACATTGTTGTGATTAAAACATAAATACGAATGAAATTATTTCTAGCGACGAGTATAACTTTAAAAGTTTTTAAGGGAGGTCGACAAATTTATATCCAAATTAAAGCTTAGGTTCTCCTCTTCTAGGAAATCACATGACTTTTTGATTTGGACAATTTCTTTATACTTTAAACGGCCTCCATGCACACTTAGCCCTCCGCAAAATACTGTCAAAATACGGTAGGGTATACACCCTACATTGTTGTGATTAAAACACAAATACGAATGAAATTAGTTCTAGCGATGGGTATAACTTTAAAACTTTTTAAGGGAGGTCGACAAATTTATATCCAAATTAAAGCTTAGGTTCTCCTCTTTTAGGAAATCACATGACTTTTTGATTTGGACAATTTCTTTATACCTTAAACTCCCTCCATGCACACTTAGCCCTCCGCAAAATACTGTCAAAATACGGTAGGGTAGGCCCTCTACATTGTTGTGATTAAAATATAAATACGAATGAAATTATTTCTAGCGACGAGTATAACTTTAAAAGTTTTTAAGGGAGGTCGACAAATTTATATCCAAATTAAAGCTGAGGTTCTCCTCTTTAAGGAAATCACATGACTTTTTGATTTGGACAATTTCTTTATACTTTAAACGGCCTCCATGCACACGTATCCCTCCGCAAAATACTGTCAAAATACAGTAGGGTAGACACCCTTCATTGTTGTGATTAAAACATGAATACGAATGAAATTATTTCTAGCGATGGGTATAACTTTAAAAGTTTTTAAGGGAGGTCGACAAATTTATATCCAAATTAAAGCTTAGGTTCTCCTCTTTTAGGAAATCACATGACTTTTTGATTTGGACAATTTCTTTATACCTTAAACTCCCTCCATGCACACTTAGCCCTCCGCAAAATACTGTCAAAATACGGTAGGGTAGGCACTCTACATTGTTGTGATTAAAATATAAATACGAATGAAATTATTTCTAGCGACGAGTATAACTTTAAAAGTTTTTAAGGGAGGTCGACAAATTTATATCCAAATTAAAGCTGAGGTTCTCCTCTTTAAGGAAATCACATGACTTTTGGATTTGGACAATTTCTTCATACCTTAAACGGCCTCCATGCACACTTAGCCCTCCGCAAAATACGGTCAAAATACGGTAGGGTATATACCCAACATTGTTGTGATTAAAACATAAATACGAATGAAATTATTTCTAGCGACGAGTATAACTTTAAAAGTTTTTAAGGGAGGTCGACAAATTTATATCCAAATTAAAGCTTAGGTTCTCCTCTTCTAGGAAATCACATGACTTTTTGATTTGGACAATTTCTTTATACTTTAAACGGCCTCCATGCACACTTAGCCCTCCGCAAAATACTGTCAAAATACAGTAGGGTAGACACCCTACATTGTTGTGATTAAAACATGAATACGAATGAAATTATTTCTAGCGACGGGTATAACTTTAAAACTTTTTAAGCGAGGTCGACAAATTTATATCCAAATTAAAGCTGAAGTTCTCCTCTTTAAGGAAATCACATGACTTTTTGATTTGGACAATTTCTTCATACCTTAAACGGCCTCCATGCACACTTAGCCCTCCGCAAAATACTGTCAAAATACGGTAGGGTATACACCCTACATTGTTGTGATTAAAACACAAATACGAATGAAATTATTTCTAGCGATGGGTATAACTTTAAAAGTTTTTAAGGGAGGTCGACAAATTTATATCCAAATTAAAGCTTAGGTTCTCCTCTTCTAGGAAATCACATGACTTTTTGATTTGGACAATTTCTTTATACTTTAAACGGCCTCCATGCACACTTAGCCCTCCGCAAAATACTGTCAAAATACGGTAGGGTATACACCCTACATTGTTGTGATTAAAACACAAATACGAATGAAATTATTTCTAGCGATGGGTATAACTTTAAAAGTTTTGAAGGGAGGTCGACAAATTTATATCCAAATTAAAGCTGAGGTTCTCCTCTTTAAGGAAATCACATGACTTTTGGATTTGGACAATTTCTTTATACTTTAAACGGCCTCCATGCACACTTAGCCCTCCGCAAAATACTGTCAAAATACGGTAGGGTATACACCCTACATTGTTGTGATTAAAACACAAATACGAATGAAATTATTTCTAGCGACGGGTATAACTTTAAAAGTTTTTAAGGGAGGTCGACAAATTTATATCCAAATTAAAGCTGAGGTTCTCCTCTTTTAGGAAATTAATTGACTTTTGGATTTGGACAATTTCTTCATACCTTAAACGGCCTCCATGCACACTTAGCCCTCCGCAAAATACTGTCAAAATACGGTAGGGTATATACCCAACATTGTTGTGATTAAAACATAAATACGAATGAAATTATTTCTAGCGACGAGTATAACTTTAAAAGTTTTTAAGGGAGGTCGACAAATTTATATCCAAATTAAAGCTTAGGTTCTCCTCTTCTAGGAAATCACATGACTTTTTGATTTGGACAATTTCTTTATACTTTAAACGGCCTCCATGCACACTTAGCCCTCCGCAAAATACTGTCAAAATACGGTAGGGTAGACACCCTACATTGTTGTGATTAAAACATGAATACGAATGAAATTATTTCTAGCGACGGGTATAACTTTAAAAGTTTTTAAGGGAGGTCGACAAATTTATATCCAAATTAAAGCTTAGGTTCTCCTCTTTTAGGAAATTACATGACTTTTGGATTTGGACAATTTCTTCATACCTTAAACTCCCTCCATGCACACTTATCCCTCCGCAAAATACTGTCAAAATACGGTACGGTATACACGTACACCCTACATTGTTGTGATTAAAACACAAATACGAATGAAATTATTTCTAGCGATGGGTATAACTTTAAAAGTTTTTAAGGGAGGTCGACAAATTTATATCCAAATTAAAGCTGAGGTTCTCCTCTTTAAGGAAATCACATGACTTTTTGATTTGGACAATTTCTTCATACCTTAAACGGCCTCCATGCACACTTAGCCCTCCGCAAAATACTGTCAAAATACGGTAGGGTATATACCCTACATTGTTGTGATTAAAACATAAATACGAATGAAATTATTTCTAGCGACGAGTATAACTTTAAAAGTTTTTAAGGGAGGTCGACAAATTTATATCCAAATTAAAGCTTAGGTTCTCCTCTTCTAGGAAATCAAATCACACGCACTTTTTGATTTGGACAATTTCTTTTATACATAAACGGCCTCCATGCACACTTAGCCCTCCGCAAAATACTGTGAAAATACGGTAGGGTAGACACCCTACATTGTTGTGATTAAAACATGAATACGAATGAAATTATTTCTAGCGACGGGTATAACTTTAAAAGTTTTTAAGGGAGGTCGACAAATTTATATCCAAATTAAAGCTTAGGTTCTCCTCTTTTAGGAAATTACATGACTTTTGGATTTGGACAATTTCTTCATACCTTAAACGGCCTCCATGCACACTTAGCCCTCCGCAAAATACTGTCAAAATACAGTAGGGTAGACACCCTTCATTGTTGTGATTAAATGGCCTCCATGCACACTTAGCCCTCCGCAAAATACTGTCAAAAGACGGTAGGGTAGACACCCTACATTGTTGTGATTAAAACACAATTACAAAAAAAGATTAATCTGGATACAGCATTAATCGGATTTATGGAGCGCGAGTCATTTACTTACCAAGGCAAATTCCGTCCAAAATTCCCTTGCTTTTCAGATGGCGATTTTGCAGCGGCAAGTATTTAAGGTTGGAACTACGTGATTACATAAGTAAGACTAATTGCGGTGACACCATGTGGAATCTCAATGATTAGATAACAAGCTTTTGTGAAACATGCACTAGGCAAAATGTGGCTTTGTCATGGGTTTTTCAGTCCACTGAGTCTAACGATGCTTGTGTAAGGCTTAAAAGGGTCGGTGAAACATGTGCTTCACTTTAGTCCTGACTGCTCTCATAGACGGAGGTCACGGCGAAACAAAAAATTTCCTCCTCCCTCCCTGCCTACCAAAAAACAATTGTCACAAAGCTAATAATTTATTTTGTATAACTGTGAAAGAAATCTCATGTTCTCCTTTCACCCCGCCGACCGAACGATTTTGTCACAAGGCTAATAATTTATATGTATAGCCTAACCGTGTATTTTATAACTGTGGAATTGGATATGAACATTTCCCTCCTCCTCCCCGCCTATCTACCAACTTTGTCATGAAGCTAATTTAATTTGTAAAACTTTGTAATTAGTATTTTTAGTTTTATTGGTTTGGTGTGCTCTATTGCGAAGGAAGCCGAATATCTTTCCGAAATGCTTTACTGAAGCTCTTAAAAAGGCGGGGAAAATGGGTCAATAGTATCTGCTTCCATAGTTATACTTTGTCTTCTTAATAGCTGATTGCACGATTCTATTAGGTATATTTTCAAAAACATTTAGAAAGAAAATTGGCAAAGAAAATTTTAAAAGCAAAGAAAGTTTGAAACTTTTGATGAGCAATTGAATAAACTTGTTCAATCGCGAGTAAAGTAAGCTCGTTGTATTTCTAAATTACTAAATTAATTTCGTGGGCAATTTGAGTTATTATGGTACTTAACAATATGTGAAATGTTAAAATGAAAGTTACAAGTTAATTATTATTATCATATAGAAACTGAATCAGTTGGTCAGCGCACATAGTGCAGGTGTGATGAGTTTAGATTACTGGCTGACCAACTGATATCAAACACAGATGTATTTTAATGTTTCTTTGTTAAATCAATCAAAATGTTGAAGGACAAAAACGACAGCGTCTTATTTTAGTCTGAAACTCGTAAATCCATAAATGGAATTATTTGTAGCGACGGGTATAACTTTAAAAGTTTTTAAGGGAGGTCGACAAATTTATATCCAAATTAAAGCTGAGGTTCTCCTCTTTAAGGAAATCACATGACTTTGATTTGGACAATTTATTTATACTTTAAACGGCCTCCATGCACACTTAGCCCTCCGCAAAATACTGTCAAAATACAGTAGGGTAGACACCCTACATTGTTGTGATTAAAGCTCAAATACGAATGAAATTATTTCTAGCGACGGGTATATCTTAAAAGAATTTAAGGGAGGTCGACAAATTTATATCCAAATGAAAGCTGAGGTTCTCCTCTTTTAGTAAATCACATGACTTTTTGATTTGGACAATTTCTTCATACCTTAAAGAGATGGTGTCGTCACGATCAATCCCAGGGCATGGAAACGGAGATCTAGTGTTTAGATTAACTCAGTGACTGAAAACAAATCGTACCCACATGATAAGGTCATATTACCGTTGCTGCTGCATGAATGAGCCAGTAATTTTCAGTCACTGTGTTCATCTTAAACTGGGACACCGATTCCATGCCCTGTGGAAAGTCTGCTCTGATTGTGACGATATTACCCATTTAAAGGGAAGGTACAACATTATGATAACTATACATAATTACAAAATTAATCATACGAAAGCTCACAAATTTATGTGAAGTTGGTTAAAGGTACCAATAATCCCGAAAATAATCTGCCTGAGTGCTTTCATTTCAGAGAAAACATTAACAATTTTTTGGGGGGCAAATGATAACATTTTTGTTCCAAGTGTTTTATACAAACAAATGTTGAATGCTTTTTTACTACTTTTCTCATGACTAATTTTCCGCACTGAGCTTAAACTATTTCACAGAATGATTGTATTATGGGTAGGCCTATATCTCGATTCAAAGAAAGCGCGAATACCCATATAAAAGCAGTTTGGCTAACATTACCAATGTTCCTTCCTTGTAATTCAAATCAGACATAATTATTTGGCTCATCAAATTCATATTCTGGCTTGTCCTTTTGGAAAATGAGTTTTATTTTTAAATTATTTTATTTTTGTTAATCCCCAAATTCCCACACCTTTTATTTAGATACAATACCGGTGGTGCAATCTCACAAAAAAGAAAGTACGGATTACATACCCGACACAGCTTGAAAATATATTGACCGTGTTTGGCTCAATTTATAATTTAAAAAGCGAACGAATTTTGGAAGATAATATCGTTATTAAACGAACCACAGAAACAAAGCAATTCAACATTTAAATCTAAGTTTGTTACCGTCAAATCGGCCCAAACACGGGTGATCATAATTATTACAATTGTTACAAGTTCACAATGGACGACCGCTTTGAGACGGCAGTTGGCAGCAGACCAACTTACCAGCTCTTATCTCTTGGTTCTCAATATCGTGCGCATGCTCAGAATAAAATGACGTAACAATGGGACAGGAACCTGCTATTTTGTATGAGTTACACGTAGTGAAGGAAGTTACACTTTTGGTTGGTACGCTGCTTCCGTCTGACGAGTATTATTTGCTTCATCTCTCTCCATTTGAATCAAGATATAGCATATAACTTTAGTGAAAATATTGAAAATTGCATTCACGTATCTAAATTGAAATTCATATCAGGAGTTAAATTTTACTCTCCCGAAGTCAAAAATTCAGCGAAACAAATATTACACTTAGGCCTATACCATCATATAAGTTTTATGGAAAACTACAATAATTTTCATATGACAAAGAGTGTATCATCCTTCTAAGATTCTACCAGAAAATTCAAAGGCGACACCTACCACAGAGCTATATCCCCATTCCCCATCGGTAATTCTTTCTTATCAGAGTGAATAAGGTGTCCCTTTTATTTTCTTCACAGGCAAGCGATAAAATTACTTCAGATTGTGAAGGGTTACATATCCACTTTGATATAAACAATAAAACAACGGGGAGACAGGTCAGTGGTAGAGCATTCGACTGCAGATCGAGAGGTCCCAGGTTCAATTCCGGGGTTACGTTTCCTTTTCTTTCAACAGGAAGTGATAAAATTACTATAGATTGTGAAGGGTAACATATCCACTTTGATAACAAAAAAACGGGGATATAGCTCAATGGTAGAGCATTCGACTGCAGATCGAGAGATCCCAGGTTCAAATCTGTGATAAAGTTAATACAGATGGGGAAGGGTGTCCCTTTCATTTTCTTTCCACATACAAGTGATAACATTACTACTGATTGTGAAGAGTTACATATACACTTTGATATAAAAAAAAAAACGGGGATATAGCTCAGTGGTAGAGCATTCGACTGCAGATCGAGAGGTCCCTGGTTGAAATCCGGGTGTCCCATTTCGTTTTTTTCCACAGGCAAGTGATAAAATTACTACACATTGTGAAGGGTTACATATACACTTTGATATCCAAAAAAGAACGGGGATATAGCTCAGTGGTAGAGCATTCGACTGCAAATCGAGAGGTCCCCGCTTCAAATCCGGGTGTCCCATTCATTTTCTTTCCACATGCAAGTTATAAAATTACTACATATTGTGAAGGGTTAAATATACACTTTGATATAAAAAAGAACGGGGATATAGCTCAGTGGTAGAGCATTCGACTGCAAATCGAGAGGTCACCGGTTCAAATCCGGGTGTCCCATTTCGTTTTTTTCCACAGGCAAGTGATAAAATTACTACATATTGTGAAGGGTTACATATACACTTTGATATCCAAAAAATAACGGGGATATAGCTCAGTGGTAGAGCGTTCGACTGCAGATCGAGAGGTCCCCGGTTCAAATCCGGGTGTCCCATTTCATTTTCTTTCCATATGCAAGTGATAAAATTACTAAAGATTGTGAAGAGTTACGTGTACACTTTGATATAAAAAAAAGCAAGGGGATATAGCTCAGTGGTAGAGCATTCGACTGCAGACCGAGAGGTCCCCAGTTCAAATCTGGGTGTCGCCTTTCATTTTCTTTCTACATGCAAGTGATAAAATTACTGCAGATTGTGAAGGATTACATATACACTTTGATAGCCAAAAAACAAACAGGTATATACCTCAGTGGTAGAGCATTCGACTGCAGATCGAGAGGTCCATGGTTCAAATCCGGGTGTCCCGTTCATTTTCTTTCCACATGCAAGTGATAAAATTACTACATATTGTGAAGGGTTACATATACACTTTGATATCGAAAAAAGAACGGGGATATAGCTCAGTGGCAGAGCATTCGACTGCAGATCGAGGGGTCAATGGTTCAAATGCGGGTGTCTATTTCCATTTTTCTTTCCACATGCAAGTGATGAAATTACTAGTTTGTGAAGAGTTACGTATACACTTTGATATCAAAAGAGCACGGGGATATAGATCAGTGGTAGAGCATTCGACTGCAGATCGAGAGGTCACCGGTTCAAATCCGTGTGTCCCCTTTCATTTTCTTTCCACATGCAAGTGATAAAATTAGTACAGATTGAGAAGGGTTACATATACACTTTGATATAAAAAAGAACGGGGATATAGCTCAGTGGTCGAGCATTCGACTGGAGATCGAGAGGTCACCGGTTCAAATCCGGGTGTTCCCTTTCATTTTCTTTCCACGTGGAAATGAACAAATTACTACAGATTGTGAAGAGTTACATAACTTTGATATCAAAACAAAACGGGGATATAGCTCAGTGGTAGAGCATTCGACTGCAGATCGAGAGGTCACTGGTACAAATCCGGGTGTTTCATTTTCTTTCAACGTGCAAGTGATAAAATTACTACAGATTGTGAAGAGTTACGTAAACACTTTGACATCAAAACAGCACGGGGATATAGCTCAGTGGTAGAGCATTCGACTGCAGATCGAGAGGTCCCCGGTTCAAATCCGGGTGTCCCCTTCATTTTCTTTCCACATGGCAAGTGATAAAATTACTACATATTGTGAAGGGTTACATTTACACTTTGATATCAAAAAAGAACGGGGATGTAGCTCAGTGGTAGAGCATTCGACTACAGATCAAGAGGTCACCGGTTCAAATCCGGGTGTCCCATTTCATTTTCTTTCCACATGCAAGTGATAAAATTAGTACAGATTGAGAAGGGTTACATATACACTTTGATATAAACAAAAAGAACGGGGATATAGCTCAGTGATAGAGCATTCGACTGCAGATCGAGAGGTCCCCGGTTTAAATACGGGTGTCACCTTTCGTTTTTTTTCCACAGGCAAGTGATAAAATTACTACAGATTGTGAAGGGTTACATATACACTTTGATATCCAAAAAAGAACGGGGATATAGCTCAGTGGTAGAGCATTCGACTGCAGATCGAGAGGTCCCCGGTTCAAATCCGACTGTCCTCTTCCATTTTCTTTCCACATGCAAGCGATAAAATTACTACATATTGTGAAGGGTTACATATACACTTTGATATCAGAAAAAGAACGGGGATATAGCTCAGTGGTAGAGCATTCGACTGCAGATCGAGAGGTCCCCGGTTCAAATCCGGGTGTCCCATTCCATTTTCTTTCCACATGCAAGTGATAAAATTACTGCATATTGTGAAGGATTACATATACACTTTGATATAAAAAAAAATAACGGGGATATAGCTCAGTGGTAGAGCATTCGACTGCAGATCGAGAGGTCACCGTATCAAATCCGGGTGTCCCCTATCATTTTCTTTCCACATGCAAGTGATAAAATTACTACATATTGTGAAGGGTTACATATACCCTTTGATATCCAAAAAACAACGGGGATATAGGTCAATGGTAGAGCATTCGACTGCAGATCGAGAGGTCCACGGTTCAAATCCGGGTGTCCCCTTTCATTTTCTTTCCACATGCAAGTTATAAAATTACTACATATTGTGAAGGGTTACATATACACTTTGATATCAAACAATAACGAGGATATAGCTCAGTGGTAGAGCATTCGACTGCAGATCGAGAGGTCCCCGGTACAAATCCGGGGGTCACGTTTCATTTTCTTTCCACATGGAAATGAACAAATTACTACAGATTGTGAAGAGTTACATATACACTTTGATATCAAAACAGAACGGGGATATAGCTCAGTGGTAGAGCATTCGACTGCAGATCGAGAGGTCTCCGGTTCAAATCCGGGTGTCCACTTTCATTTTCTTTCCACAGGCAAGTGATGAAATTACTACAGATTGTGAAGAATTACGTATACACTTTGATATAAAAAAAAAATAACGGGGATATAGCTCAGTGGTAGAGCATTCGACTGCAGATCGAGAGGTCCCCGGTTCAAATCCGGGTGTCCCCTTTCCATTTTCTTTCCACATGCAAATGAACAAATTACTACAGATTATGAATAGTTACATATACACTTTGATGTTAAAACAGAACGGGGATATAGCTCAGTGGTAGAGCATTCGACTGCAGATCGAGAGGTCTCCGGTTCAAATCCGGGTGTCCACTTTCATTTTCTTTCCACAGGCAAGTGATGAAATTACTACAGATTGTGAAGAGTTACGTATACATTTTTATATAAAAAAAAACCAAGGGGATATAGCTCAGTGGTAGAGCATTCGACTGCAGATCGAGAGGCCCATGGTTCAAATCCGGGTGTCCCCTTCATTTTCTTTCCACATGGCAAGTGATAAAATTACTACATATTGTGAAGGGTTACATATACACTTTGATATTTAAAAAATAACGGGGATGTAGCTCAGTGGTAGAGCATTCGACTGCGGATCAAGAGGTCACCGGTTCAAATCCGGGTGTCCCATTTCATTTTCTTTCCACATGCAAGTGATAAAATTAGTACAGATTGAGAAGGGTTACATATACACTTTGATATAAACAAAAAGAACGGGGATATAGCTCAGTGATAGTGCATTCGACTGCAGATCGAGAGGTCCCCGGTTCAAATACGGGTGTCACCTTTCGTTTTTTTTCCACAGGCAAGTGATAAAATTACTACAGATTGTGAAGGGTTACATATACACTTTGATATCCAAAAAAGAACGGGGATATAGCTCAGTGGTAGAGCATTCGACTGCAGATCGAGAGGTCCCCGGTTCAAATCCGGGTGTCCCCTTTCATTTTCTTTCCACATGCAAGAGATAAAATTACTACATATTGTGAAGGGTTACATATACACTTTGATATCAGAAAAAGAACGGGGATATAGCTCAGTGGTAGAGCATTCGACTGCAGATCGAGAGGTCCCCGGTTCAAATCCGGGTGTCCCATTCCATTTTCTTTCCACATGCAAGTGATAAAATTACTGCATATTGTGAAGGATTACATATACACTTTGATATAAAAAAAAAATAACGGGGATATAGCTCAGTGGTAGAGCATTCGACTGCAGATCGAGAGGTATCCGGGTGTCCCCTTTCAATTTTCTTTCCACATGCAAATGAACAAATTACTACAGATTATGAATAGTTACATATACACTTTGATGTTAAAACAGAACGGGGATATAGCTCAGTGGTAGAGCATTCGACTGCAGATCGAGAGGTCTCCGGTTCAAATCCGGGTGTCCCCTTTCATTTTCTTTTCACATGCAAGTTATAAAATTATTACATATTGTGAAGGGTTACATATACACTTCGATATCAAAAAAAGAACGGGGATATAGCTCAGTGGTAGAGCATTCGACTGCAGATCGAGAGGTCCTCGGTTCAAACTGGGTGTCGTTTCATTTTCTTTCCACATGGAAATGAACAAATTACTACAGATTGTGAAGGGTTACATATACACTTTGATATCCGAAAAACAACGGGGATATAGCTCAGTGGTAGAGCATTCGACTGCAGATCGAGAGGTCCCCGGTTCAAACTGGGTGTCCCCTTTCCTTTTCTTTCCACATGCAAGTTATAAAATTACTACATATTGTGAAGGGTTACATATACACTTTGATATCACAATAACGAGGACATAGCTCAGTGGTAGAGCATTCGACTGCAGATCGAGAGGTCCCCGGTTCAAATCCGGGGGTCACGTTTCATTTTTTTCCACGTGGAAATGAACAAATTACTACAGATTGTGAAGAGTTACATATACACTTTGATATAAAAACAGGACGGGGATATAGCTCAGTGGTAGAGCATTCGACTGCAGATCGAGAGGTCCCCGGTACAAATCCGGGTGTCCCATTTCATTTTCTTTCCACATGGAAATGAACAAATTACTACAGATTGTGAAGAGTTACATATACACTTTGATATCAAAACAGAACGGGGATGTAGCTCAGTGGTAGAGCATTCGACTGCAGATCGAGAGGTTCCCGGTTCAAATCGGGGTGTCCCCCTTTCATTTTCTTTCCACAATGAAATGAACAAATTACTACAGATTGTGAAGAGTTACATATACACTTTGATATAAAAAAAAAAAAAGAACGGGGATATAGCTCAGTGGTAGAGCATTCGACTGCAGATCGAGAGGTCCCCGGTTCAAATCCGGGTGTCCCAATTAATTTTCTTTCCACATGCAAGTGATGAAATTACTGCAGATTGTGAAGAGTTACGTATACACTTTGATATAAAAAAAAAAGCACGGGGATATAGCTCAGTGGCAGAGCATTCGACTGCAGATCGAGAGGTCCCTGGTTCAAATCCGGGTGTCCACTTTCATTTTTTTTCCACATGCAAGTGATAAAATTACTACATATTGTGAAGGTTTACATATACACTTTGATATCAAAAAATAACGGGGATATAGCTCAGTGGTACAGCATTCGACTGCAGATCGAGAGGTCCCCGGTTCAAACTGGGTGTCCCCTTTCATTTTTTTTCCACATGCAAGTGATAAAATTACTACATATTGTGAAGGTTTACATATACACTTTGATATCAAAAAATAACGGGGATATAGCTCAGTGGTAGAGCATTCGACTGCAGATCGAGAGGTCCCCGGTTCAAATCCGGGTGTCCCCTTTCATTTTCTTTCCACGTGCAAGTTATAAAATTACTACATATTGTGAAGGGTTACATATACACTTTGATACCAAACAATAACGGGGATATAGCTCAGTGGTATAGCATTCGACTGCAGATCGAGAGGTCCCCGGTTCAAATCCGAGTGTCCCCTTCCATTTTCTGTCCACATGCAAGTGATAAAATTACTACATATTGTTAAGGGTTACATATACACTTTGATATAAAAAATCACGGGGATATAGCTCAGTGGTAGAGCATTCGACTGCAGATCGTGAAGTCCCCGATTCAAATCCGGGTGTCCACTTTCATTTTCTTTCCACAGGCAAGTGATGAAATTACTACAGATTGTGAAGAGTTACGTATACACTTTGATATAATACAAAAAAGCACGGGGATATAGCTCAGTGGTAGAGCATTCGACTGCAGATCGAGAGGTTCCTGGTTCAAATCCGGTTGTCCAATTTCATTTTCTTTCCACGTGGAAATGAACAAATTACTACAGATTGTGAAGAGTTACATATACACATTGATATCAAAACAGAACGGGGATATAGCTCAGTGGTAGAGCATTCGACTGCAGATCGAGAGATCCCCGGTTCAAATCCGAGTGTCCCCTTCCATTTTCTTTCCACATGCAAGTGATAAAATTACTACATATTGTGAAGGGTTGCATATACACTTTGATATAAAAGATCACGGGGATATAGCTCAGTGGTAGAGCATTCGACTGCAGATCGTGAAGTCCCCGATTCAAATCCGGGTGTCCACTTTCATTTTCTTTCCACAGGCAAGTGATGAAATTACTACAGATTGTGAAGAGTTACGTATACACTTTGATATAATACAAAAAAGCACGGGGATATAGCTCAGTGGTAGAGCATTCGACTGCAGATCGAGAGGTCCCTGGTTCAAATCCGGGTGTCCCCTTTCATTTTCTTTCCACAGGCAAGTGATAAAATTACTACAGATTGTGAAGAATTACGTATACACTTTGATATAAAATAAAAAATCACGGGGATATAGCTCAGTGGTAGAGCATTCGACTACAGATCGAGAGGTCCCTGGTTCAAATCCGGTTGTTCCATTTCATTTTCTTTCCACATGGAAATGAACAAATTACGACAGATTGTGAAGAGTTACATATACACTTTGATATCAAAACAGAACGGGGATATAGCTCAGTGTTAGAGCATTCGACTGCAGATCGAGAGGTCACCGGTTCAAATCCAGGTGTCCCATTCATTTTCTTTCCCCATGCAATTGATAAAATTACTACAGATTGTGAAGTGGTACGTATACACTTTGATATAAAAAAAATGGACGGGGATATAGCTCAGTGGTAGAGCATTCGACTGCAGATCGAGAGGTCACCGTATCAAATCCGGGTGTCCCCTATCATTTTCTTTCCACATGCAAGTGATAAAATTACTACATATTGTGAAGGATTACATATACACTTTGATACAAAAAAATAACGGGGATATAGCTCAGTGGTAGAACATTCGACTGCAGATCGAGAGGTCTCCGGTTCAAATCCGGGTTTCCCCTTTCATTTTCTTTCCACACGCAAGTTATAAAATTACTACATATTGTGAAGGGTTACATATACACTTTGATATCAGAAAATGAACGGGGATATAGCTCAGTGGTAGAGCATTCGACTGCAGATCGAGAGGTCCCCGGTTCAAATCCGGGTGTCCCCTTTCATTTTCTTTCCACATGGAAATGAACAAATTACTACATATTGTGAAGGTTTACATATACACTTTGATATAAAAAAATAACGGGGATATAGCTCAGTGGTAGAGCATTCGACTGCAGATCGAGAGGTCCCCGGTTCAAATCCGGGTGTCCCCTTTCAATTTTCTTTCCACATGCAAATGAACAAATTACTACAGATTATGAATAGTTACATATACACTTTGATGTTAAAACAGAACGGGGATATAGCTCAGTGGTAGAGCATTCGACTGCAGATCGAGAGGTCTCCGGTTCAAATCCGGGTGTCCCCTTTCATTTTCTTTTCACATGCAAGTTATAAAATTATTACATATTGTGAAGGGTTACATATACACTTCGATATCAAAAAAAGAACGGGGATATAGCTCAGTGGTAGAGCATTCGACTGCAGATCGAGAGGTCCTCGGTTCAAATCCGGGTGTCCCCTTTCATTTTCTTTCCACATGGAAATGAACAAATTACTACAGATTGTGAAGGGTTACATATACACTTTGATATCCGAAAAACAACGGGGATATAGCTCAGTGGTAGAGCATTCGACTGCAGATCGAGAGGTCCCCGGTTCAAATCCGGGTGTCCCCTTTCCTTTTCTTTCCACATGCAAGTTATAAAATTACTACATATTGTGAAGGGTTACATATACACTTTGATATCACACAATAACGAGGACATAGCTCAGTGGTAGAGCATTCGACTGCAGATCGAGAGGTCCCCGGTTCAAATCCGGGGGTCACGTTTCATTTTTTTCCACGTGGAAATGAACAAATTACTACAGATTGTGAAGAGTTACATATACACTTTGATATCAAAACAGGACGGGGATATAGCTCAGTGGTAGAGCATTCGACTGCAGATCGAGAGGTCCCCGGTACAAATCCGGGTGTCCCATTTCATTTTCTTTCCACATGGAAATGAACAAATTACTACAGATTGTGAAGAGTTACATATACACTTTGATATCAAAACAGAACGGGGATGTAGCTCAGTGGTAGAGCATTCGACTGCAGATCGAGAGGTCCCCGGTACAAATCCGGGTGTCCCCTTTCATTTTCTTTCCACATGGAAATGAACAAATTACTACAGATTGTGAAGAGTTACATATACACTTTGATATCAAAAAAGAACGGGGATATAGCTCAGTGGTAGAGCATTCGACTGCAGATCGAGAGGTCACCGGTTCAAATCCGGGTGTCCCAATTAATTTTCTTTCCACATGCAAGTGATGAAATTACTGCAGATTGTGAAGAGTTACGTATACACTTTGATATAAAAAAAAAAGCACGGGGATATAGCTCAGTGGCAGAGCATTCGACTGCAGATCGAGAGGTCCCTGGTTCAAATCCGGGTGTCCACTTTCATTTTTTTTCCACATGCAAGTGATAAAATTACTACATATTGTGAAGGTTTACATATACACTTTGATATCAAAAAATAACGGGGATATAGCTCAGTGGTACAGCATTCGACTGCAGATCGAGAGGTCCCCGGTTCAAATCCGGGTGTCCCCTTTCATTTTTTTTCCACATGCAAGTGATAAAATTACTACATATTGTGAAGGTTTACATATACACTTTGATATCAAAAAATAACGGGGATATAGCTCAGTGGTAGAGCATTCGACTGCAGATCGAGAGGTCCCCGGTTCAAATCCGGGTGTCCCCTTTCATTTTCTTTCCACGTGCAAGTTATAAAATTACTACATATTGTGAAGGGTTACATATACACTTTGATACCAAACAATAACGGGGATATAGCTCAGTGGTATATTCGACTGCAGATCGAGAGGTCCCCGGTTCAAATCCGAGTGTCCCTTCATTTTCTGTCCACATGCAAGTGATAAAATTACTACATATTGTTAAGGGTTACATATACACTTTGATATAAAAAATCACGGGGATATAGCTCAGTGGTAGAGCATTCGACTGCAGATCGTGAAGTCCCCGATTCAAATCCGGGTGTCCACTTTCATTTTCTTTCCACAGGCAAGTGATGAAATTACTACAGATTGTGAAGAGTTACGTATACACTTTGATATAATACAAAAAAGCACGGGGATATAGCTCAGTGGTAGAGCATTCGACTGCAGATCGAGAGGTTCCTGGTTCAAATCCGGTTGTCCAATTTCATTTTCTTTCCACGTGGAAATGAACAAATTACTACAGATTGTGAAGAGTTACATATACACATTGATATCAAAACAGAACGGGGATATAGCTCAGTGGTAGAGCATTCGACTGCAGATCGAGAGATCCCCGGTTCAAATCCGAGTGTCCCCTTCCATTTTCTTTCCACATGCAAGTGATAAAATTACTACATATTGTGAAGGGTTGCATATACACTTTGATATAAAAAATCACGGGGATATAGCTCAGTGGTAGAGCATTCGACTGCAGATCGAGAGGTTCCTGGTTCAAATCCGGGTGTCCACTTTCATTTTCTTTCCACAGGCAAGTGATGAAATTACTACAGATTGTGAAGAGTTACGTATACACTTTGATATAATACAAAAAAGCACGGGGATATAGCTCAGTGGTAGAGCATTCGACTGCAGATCGAGAGGTCCCTGGTTCAAATCCGGGTGTCCCCTTTCATTTTCTTTCCACAGGCAAGTGATAAAATTACTACAGATTGTGAAGAATTACGTATACACTTTGATATAAAATAAAAAAGCACGGGGATATAGCTCAGTGGTAGAGCATTCGACTACAGATCGAGAGGTCCTTGGTTCAAATCCGGTTGTTCCATTTCATTTTCTTTCCACATGGAAATGAACAAATTACGACAGATTGTGAAGAGTTACATATACACTTTGATATCAAAACAGAACGGGGATATAGCTCAGTGTTAGAGCATTCGACTGCAGATCGAGAGGTCACCGGTTCAAATCCAGGTGTCCCATTCATTTTCTTTCCCCATGCAATTGATAAAATTACTACAGATTGTGAAGTGGTACGTATACACTTTGATATAAAAAAAATGGACGGGGATATAGCTCAGTGGTAGAGCATTCGACTGCAGATCGAGAGGTCACCGTATCAAATCCGGGTGTCCCCTATCATTTTCTTTCCACATGCAAGTGATAAAATTACTACATATTGTGAAGGATTACATATACACTTTGATACAAAAAAATAACGGGGATATAGCTCAGTGGTAGAGCATTCGACTGCAGATCGAGAGGTCTCCGGTTCAAATCCGGGTGTCCCCTTTCATTTTCTTTCCACACGCAAGTTATAAAATTACTACATATTGTGAAGGGTTACATATACACTTTGATATCAGAAAATGAACGGGGATATAGCTCAGTGGTAGAGCATTCGACTGCAGATCGAGAGGTCCCCGGTTCAAATCCGGGTGTCCCCTTTCATTTTCTTTCCACATGGAAATGAACAAATTACTACATATTGTGAAGGTTTACATATACACTTTGATATCAAAAAATAACGGGGACATAGCTCAGTGGTACAGCATTCGACTGCAGATCGAGAGGTCCCCGGTTCAAATCCGGGTGTCCCCTTTCATTTTTTTTCCACATGCAAGTGATAAAATTACTACATATTGTGAAGGTTTACATATACACTTTGATATCAAAAATAAAGGGATATAGCTCAGTGGTAGAGCATTCGACTGCATATCGAGAGGTCCCCGGTTCAAATCCGGGTGTCCCCTTTCATTTTCTTTCCACATGCAAGTTATAAAATTACTACATATTGTGAAGGGTTACATATACACTTTGATACCAAACAATAACGGGGATATAGCTCAGTGGTAGAGCATTCGACTGCAGATCGAGAGCTCCCCGGTTCAAATTCGAGTGTCCCCTTCCATTTTCTGTCCACATGCAAGTGATAAAATTACTACATATTGTTAAGGGTTACATATACACTTTGATATAAAAAATCACGGGGATATAGCTCAGTGGTAGAGCATTCGACTGCAGATCGTGAGGTCCCCGGTTCAAATCCGGGTGTCCACTTTCATTTTCTTTCCACAGGCAAGTGATGAAATTACTACAGATTGTGAAGAGTTACGTATACACTTTGATATAAAAATAAAAAAGCACGGGGATATAGCTCAGTGGTAGAGCATTCGACTGCATATCCAGAGGTCCCTGGTTCAAATCCGGTTGTCCAATTTCATTTTCTTTCCACATGGAAATGAACAAATTACTACAGATTGTGAAGAGTTACATATACACTTTGATATCAAAACAGAACGGGGATATAGCTCAGTGGTAGAGCATTCGACTGCAGATCGAGAGGTCCCCGGTTCAAATCCGAGTGTCCCCTTCCATTTTCTTTCCACATGCAAGTGATAAAATTACTACATATTGTGAAGGGTTGCATATACACTTTGATATAAAAAATCACGGGGATATAGCTCAGTGGTAGAGCATTCGACTGCAGATCGAGAGGTCCCTGGTTCAAATCCGGGTGTCCCCTTTCATTTTCTTTCCACAGGCAAGTGATAAAATTACTACAGATTGTGAAGAATTACGTATACACTTTGATATAAAAAAATAAAAAAAGCACGGGGATATAGCTCAGTGGTAGAGCATTCGACTACAGATCGAGAGGTCCCTGGTTCAAATCCGGTTGTTCCATTTCATTTTCTTTCCACATGGAAATGAACAAATTACGACAGATTGTGAAGAGTTACATATACACTTTGATATCAAAACAGAACGGGGATATAGCTCAGTGTTAGAGCATTCGACTGCAGATCGAGAGGTCACCGGTTCAAATCCGGGTGTCCCATTCATTTTCTTTCCACATGCAATTGATAAAATTACAACAGATTGTGAAGTGGTACATATACACTTTGATATAAAAAATGGACGGGGATATAGCTCAGTGGTAGAGCATTCGACTGCAGATCGAGAGGTCACCGTATCAAATCCGGGTGTCCCCTATCATTTTCTTTCCACATGCAAGTGATAAAATTACTACATATTGTGAAGGGTTACATATACACTTTGATATCCAAAAAATAACGGGGATATAGCTCAGTGGTAGAGCATTCGACTGCAGATCGAGAGGTCCCCGGTTCAAATCCGGGTGTCCCCTTTCATTTTCTTTCCACATGCAAGTGATAAAATTACTACATATTGTGAAGGATTACATATACACTTTGATACAAAAAAATAACGGGGATATAGCTCAGTGGTAGAGCATTCGACTGCAGATCGAGAGGTCCCCGGTTCAAATCCGGGTGTCCCCTTTCCATTTTCTTTCCACATGGAAATGAACAAATTACTACAGATTATGAAGAGTTATACATATACACTTTGATGTCAAAACAGAACGGGGATATAGCTCAGTGGTAGAGCATTCGACTGCAGATCGAGAGGTCTCCGGTTCAAATCCGGGTGTCCCCTTTCATTTTCTTTCCACACGCAAGTTATAAAATTACTACATATTGTGAAGGGTTACATATACACTTTGATATCAGAAAAAGAACGGGGATATAGCTCAGTGGTAGAGCATTCGACTGCAGATCGAGAGGTCCCCGGTTCAAATCCGGGTGTCCCCTTTCATTTTCTTTCCACATGGAAATGAACAAATTACTACAGATTGTGAAGGGTTACATATACACTTTGATATCCAAAAAAGAACGGGGATATAGCTCAGTGGTAGAGCATTCGACTGCAGATCGAAAGGTCCCTAGTTCAAATCCGGGTGTCCCATTTCATTTTCTTTCCACAGGCAAGTGATAAAATTACTACAGATTGTGAAGAATTACGTATACACTTTGATATACATAAAAAAAAGCACGGGGATATAGCTCAGTGGTAGAGCATTCGACTACAGATCGAGAGGTCCCTGGTTCAAATCCGGTTGTTCCATTTCATTTTCTTTCCACATGGAAATGAACAAATTACGACAGATTGTGAAGAGTTACATATACACTTTGATATCAAAACAGAACGGAGATATAGCTCAGTGGTAGAGCATTCGACTGCAGATCGAGAGGTCCCGGGTTCAAATCCGGGTGTCCCATTCCTTTTCTTTCCACATGCAAGTGATAAAATTACTACAGATTGTGAAGTGGTTACATATACACTTTGATATAAAAATCGACGGGGATATAGCTCAGTGGTAGAGCATTCGACTGCAGATCGAGAGGTCACCGTATCAAATCCGGGTGTACCCTATCATTTTCTTTCTACATGCAAGTGAACAAATTACTACAGATTGTGAAGAGTTACATATACACTTTGATATAAAAAAATAAAAAACGGGGATATAGCTCAGTGGTAGAGCATTCGACTGCAGATCGAGAGGTCCCCGGTTCAAATCCGGGTGTCCCCTTTCGTTTTTTTTCCACAGGCAAGTGATAAAATTACTACAGATTGTGAAGGGTTACATATACACTTTGATATCCAAAAAAGAACGGGGATATAGCTCAGTGGTAGAGCATTCGACTGCAGATCGAGAGGTCCCCGGTTCAAATCCGGGTGTCCCCTTTCATTTTCTTTCCACATGCAAGAGATAAAATTACTACATATTGTGAAGGGTTACATATACACTTTGATATCAGAAAAAGAACGGGGATATAGCTCAGTGGTAGAGCATTCGACTGCAGATCGAGAGGTCCCCGGTTCAAATCCGGGTGTCCCCTTTCATTTTCTTTCCACATGCAAGTGATAAAATTACTACATATTGTGAAGGATTACATATACACTTTGATACTAAAAAATAACGGGGATATAGCTCAGTGGTAGAGCATTCGACTGCAGATCGAGAGGTCCCCGGTTCAAATCCGGGTGTCCCCTTTCCATTTTCTTTCCACATGGAAATGAACAAATTACTACAGATTATGAAGAGTTATACATATACACTTTGATGTCAAAACAGAACGGGGATATAGCTCAGTGGTAGAGCATTCGACTGCAGATCGAGAGGTCCCCGGTTCAAATCCGGGTGTCCCCTTTCATTTTCTTTCCACATGCAAGAGATAAAATTACTACATATTGTGAAGGGTTACATATACACTTTGATATCAGAAAAATAACGGGGATATAGCTCAGTGGTATAGCATTCGACTGCAGATCGAGAGGTCCCCGGTTCAAATCCGGGTGTCCCTTTCATTTTCTTTCCACATGCAAGTGATAAAATTACTACATATTGTGAAGGATTACATATACACTTTGATACAAAAAAATAACGGGGATATAGCTCAGTGGTAGAGCATTCGACTGCAGATCGAGAGGTCCCCGGTTCAAATCCGGGTGTCCCCTTTCCATTTTCTTTCCACATGGAAATGAACAAATTACTACAGATTATGAAGAGTTATACATATACACTTTGATGTCAAAACAGAACGGGGATATAGCTCAGTGGTAGAGCATTCGACTGCAGATCGAGAGGTCTCCGGTTCAAATCCGGGTGTCCCATTCATTTTCTTTCCACATGCAAGTTATAAAATTACTACATATTGTGAAGGGTTACATATACACTTTGATATCAGAAAAAGAACGGGGATATAGCTCAGTGGTAGAGCATTCGACTGCAGATCGAGAGGTCCCCGGTTCAAATCGGGGTGTCCCCCTTTCATTTTCTTTCCACATGGAAATGAACAAATTACTACAGATTGTGAAGGGTTACATATACACTTTGATATCCAAAAAAGAACGGGGATATAGCTCAGTGGTAGAGCATTCGACTGCAGATCGAGAGGTCCCCGGTTCAAATCCGAGTGTCCTCTTCCATTTTCTTTCCACATGCAAGTGATAAAATTACTACATATTGTGAAGGGTTACATATACACTTTGATATAAAAAATCACAGGGATATAGCTCAGTGTTAGAGCATTCGACTGCAGATCGAGAGGTCCCGGTTCAAATCCGGGTGTCCCTTTTCATTTTCTTTCCACATGGAAATGAACAAATTACTACAGATTGTGAAGAGTTACATATACACTTTGATATCAAAACAGAACGGGGATATAGCTCAGTGGTAGAGCATTCGACTGCAGATCGAGAGCTCCCCGGTTCAAATCCGGGTGTCCCCTTTCATTTTCTTTCCACATGGAAATGAACAAATTACTACAGATTGTGAAGAGTTACATATACACTTTGATATCGGAAAAAGAACGGGGATATAGCTCAGTGGTAGAGCATTCGACTGCAGATCGAGAGGTCCCCGGTTCAAATCCGGGTGTCCCCTTTCATTTTCTTTCCACATGCAAGTGATAAAATTACTACATATTGTGAAGGGTTACATATATACACTTTGATATCAAAAAAATAACGGGGATATAGCTCAGTGGTAGAGCATTCGACTGCAGATCGAGAGGTCCCCGGTTCAAATCCGGGTGTCCCCTTTCATTTTCTTTCCACATGCAAGTTATAAAATTACTACATATTGTGAAGGGTTACATATACACTTTGATATCAAACAATAACGGGGATATAGCTCAGTGGTAGAGCATTCGACTGCAGATCGAGAGGTCCCCGGTTCAAATCCGAGTGTCCTCTTCCATTTTCTTTCCACATGCAAGTGATAAAATTACTACATATTGTGAAGGGTTAAATATACACTTTGATATAAAAATCACGGGGATACAGCTCAGTGGTAGAGCATTCGACTGCAGATCGAAAGGTCCCTAGTTCAAATCCGGGTGTCCCTTTCATTTTCTTTCCACAGGCAAGTGATAAAATTACTACAGATTGTGAAGAATTACATATACACTTTGATATACATAAAAAGCACGGTGATACATCTCAGTGGTAGAGCATTCGACTGCAGATCGAGAGGTCCCGGTTCAAATCCGGGTGTCCCCCTTTCATTTTCTTTCCACATGGAAATGAACAAATTACTACAGATTGTGAAGAGTTACATTATACACTTTGATATCGAAACAGAACGGGGATATAGCTCAGTGTTAGAGCATTCGACTGCAGATCGAGAGGTCACCGGTTCAAATCCGGGTGTCCCATTCATTTTCTTTCCACATGCAATTGATAAAATTACTACAGATTGTGAAGGGGTACATATACACTTTGATATAAAAATCGGGGATATAGCTCAGTGGTAGAGCATTCGACTGCAGATCGAGAGATCACTGTATCAAATCCGGGTGTCCACTATCATTTTCTTTCCACATGCAAGTGATAAAATTACTACATATTGTGAAGGGTTACATATACACTTTGATATAAAAAAATCAAGGGGATATAGCTCAGTGGTAGAGCATTCGACTGCAGATCGAGAGGTCCCGGTTCAAATCCGGGTGTCCCCTTTCGTTTTGTTTTCCACAGGCAAGTGATAAAATTACTACAGATTGTGAATGGTTACATATACACTTTGATATCCAAAAATGAACGGGGATATAGCTCAGTGGTAGAGCATTCGACTGCAGATCGAGAGGTCCCCGGTTCAAATCCGGGTGTCCCCTTTAATTTTCTTTCCACATGCAAGAGATAAAATTACTACATATTGTGAAGGGTTACATATACACTTTGATATCAGAAAAAGAACGGGGATATAGATCAGTGGTAGAGCATTCGACTGCAGATCCAGAGGTCCCGGGTTCAAATCCGGTGTCCCTTTCATTTTCTTTCCACATGCAAGTGATAAAATTACTACATATTGTGAAGGATTACATATACACTTTGATATCAGAAAAATAACGGGATATAGCTCAGTGGTAGAGCATTCGACTGCAGATCGAGAGGTCCTGGTTCAAATCCGGGTGTCCCCTTTCCATTTTCTTTCCACATGGAAATGAACAAATTACTACAGATTATGAAGAGTTATACATATACACTTTGATGTCAAAACAGAACGGGGATATAGCTCAGTGGTAGAGCATTCGACTGCAGATCGAGAGGTCCCCGGTTCAAATACGGGTGTCCCCTTTCATTTTCTTTCCACACGCAAGTTATAAAATTACTACATATTGTGAAGGGTTACATATACACTTTGATATCAGAAAAAGAACGGGGATATAGCTCAGTGGTAGAGCATTCGACTGCAGATCGAGAGGTCCCCGGTTCAAATCCGGGTGTCCCCTTTCATTTTCTTTCCACATGGAAATGAACAAATTACTACAGATTGTGAAGGGTTACATATACACTTTGATATCCAAAAAAGAACGGGGATATAGCTCAGTGGTAGAGCATTCGACTGCAATCGAGAGGTCCCCGGTTCAAATCCGGGTGTCCCCTTTCCACATTCAAGTTATAAAATTACTACATATTGTGAAGGGTTACATATACACTTTGATATCAAACAATAACGAGGATATAGCTCAGTGGTAGAGCATTCGACTGCAGATCGAGAGGTCCCCGGTTCAAATCTGGGGGTCACGTTTAATTTTCTTTCCACATGGAAATGAACAAATTACTACAGATTGTGAAGAGTTACATATACACTTTGATATCAAAACAGAACGGGGATATAGCTCAGTGGTAGAGCATTCGACTGCAGATCGAGAGGTCCATGGTTCAAATCTGGGTGTCCCGTTCATTTTCTTTCCACATGGAAATGAACAAATTACTACAGATTGTGAAGAGTTACATATACACTTTGATATCAGAAATAAAACGGCGATATTGCTCAGTGGTAGAGCATTCGACTGCAGATCGAGAGGACCCTGGTTCAAATCCGGGTGTCCCCTTTCATTTTTTTTCCACATGCAAGTGATAAAATTACTACATATTGTGAAGGTTTACATATACACTTTGATATCAAAAAATAACGGGGATATAGCTCAGTGGTAGAGCATTCGACTGCAGATCGAGAGGTCCCCGGTTCAAATCCGGGTGTCCCCTTTCATTTTCTTTCCACATGCAAGTTATAAAATTACTACATATTGTGAAGGGTTACATATACACTTTGATACCAAACAATAACGGGGATATAGCTCAGTGGTAGAGCATTCGACTGCAGATCGAGAGGTCCCCGGTTCAAATCCGAGTGTCCCCTTCCATTTTCTGTCCACATGCAAGTGATAAAATTACTACATATTGTTAAGGGTTACATATACACTTTGATATAAAAAATCACGGGGATATAGCTCAGTGGTAGAGCATTCGACTGCAGATCGAAAGGTCCCTAGTTCAAATCCGGGTGTCCCCTTTCATTTTCTTTCCACAGGCAAGTGATAAAATTACTACAGATTGTGAAGAATTACGTATACACTTTGATATACATAAAAAAAAGCACGGTGATATAGCTCAGTGGTAGAGCATTCGACTACAGATCGAGAGGTCCCTGGTTCAAATCCGGTTGTTCCATTTCATTTTCTTTGCACATGGAAATGAACAAATTACGACAGATTGTGAAGAGTTACATATACACTTTGATATCAAAACAGAACGGGGATATAGCTCAGTGTTAGAGCATTCGACTGCAGATCGAGAGGTCACCGGTTCAAATCCGGGTGTCCCATTCATTTTCTTTCCACATGCAATTGATAAAATTACTACAGATTGTGAAGTGGTACATATACACTTTGATATAAAAAATCGACGGGGATATAGCTCAGTGGTAGAGCATTCGACTGCAGATCGAGAGATCACTGTATCAAATCCGGGTGTCCACTATCATTTTCTTTCCACATGCAAGTGATAAAATTACTACATATTGTGAATGGTTACATATACACTTTGATATAAAAAAAAATAACGGGGATATAGCTCAGTGGTAGAGCATTCGACTGCAGATCGAGAGGTCCCCGGTTCAAATCCGGGTGTCCCCTTTCGTTTTTTTTTCCACAGGCAAGTGATAAAATTACTACAGATTGTGAATGGTTACATATACACTTTGATATCCAAAAATGAACGGGGATATAGCTCAGTGGTAGAGCATTCGACTGCAGATCGAGAGGTCCCCGGTTCAAATCCGGGTGTCCCCTTTCATTTTCTTTCCACATGCAAGATAAAATTACTACATATTGTGAAGGGTTACATATACACTTTGATATCAGAAAAAGAACGGGGATATAGCTCAGTGGTATAGCATTCGACTGCAGATCCAGAGGTCCCCGGTTCAAATCCGGGTGTCCCTTTCATTTTCTTTCCACATGCAAGTGATAAAATTACTACATATTGTGAAGGATTACATATACACTTTGATATCAGAAAAATAACGGGGATATAGCTCAGTGGTAGAGCATTCGACTGCAGATCGAGAGGTCCCCGGTTCAAATCCGGGTGTCCCCTTTCCATTTTCTTTCCACATGGAAATGAACAAATTACTACAGATAATGAAGAGTTATACATATACACTTTGATGTCAAAACAGAACGGGGATATAGCTCAGTGGTAGAGCATTCGACTGCAGATCGAGAGGTATCCGGGTGTCCCCTTTCATTTTCTTTCCACACGCAAGTTATAAAATTACTACATATTGTGAAGGGTTACATATACACTTTGATATCAGAAAAAGAACGGGGATATAGCTCAGTGGTAGAGCATTCGACTGCAGATCGAGAGGTCCCCGGTTCAAATCCGGGTGTCCCCTTTCATTTTCTTTCCACATGGAAATGAACAAATTACTACAGATTGTGAAGAGATACATATACACTTTGATACCAAAAAATAACGGGGATATAGCTCAGTGGTAGAGCATTCGACTGCAGATCGAGAGGTCCCCGGTTCAAATCCGGGTGTCCCCTTTCCACATTCAAGTTATAAAATTACTACATATTGTGAAGGGTTACATATACACTTTGATATCAAACAATAACGAGGATATAGCTCAGTGGTAGAGCATTCGACTGCAGATCGAGAGGTCCCCGGTTCAAATCCGGGGGTCACGTTTCATTTTCTTTCCACATGGAAATGAACAAATTACTACAGATTGTGAAGAGTTACATATACACTTTGATATCAAAACAGAACGGGGATATAGCTCAGTGGTAGAGCATTCGACTGCAGATCGAGAGGTCCCCGGTTCAAATCCGGGTGTCCCCTTTCATTTTCTTTCCACATGGAAATGAACAAATTACTACAGATTGTGAAGAGTTACATATACACTTTGATATCAGAAATAAAACGGCGATATAGCTCAGTGGTAGAGCATTCGACTGCAGATCGAGAGGTCCTTGGTTCAAATCCGGGTGTCCCCTTTCATTTTCTTTCCACATGCAAGTGATAGAATTACTACAGATTGTGAAGGGGTACACATACACTTTGATATAATAAAAAAAAAGCACGGGGATATAGCTCAGTGGTAGAGCATTCGACTGCAGATCGAGAGGTCCCCGGTTCAAATCCGGGTGTCCCCTTTCATTTTCTTTACACATGCAAGTTATAAAATTACTACATATTGTGAAGGGTTACATATACACTTTGATATCAAACAATAACGGGGATATAGCTCAGTGGTAGAGCATTCGACTGCAGATCGAGAGGTCTCCGGTTCAAATCCGAGTGTCCTCTTCCATTTTCTTTCCACATGCAAGTGATAAAATTACTACATATTGTGAAGGGTTACATATACACTTTGATATAAAAAATCACAGGGATATAGCTCAGTGTTAGAGCATTCGACTGCAGATCGAGAGGTCCCGGTTCAAATCCGGGTGTCCCTTTTCATTTTCTTTCCACATGGAAATGAACAAATTACTACAGATTGTGAAGAATTACGTATACACTTTGATATAAAAAAGAACGGTGATATAGCTCAGTGGTAGAGCATTCGACTGCAGATCGAGAGCTCCCCGGTTCAAATCCGGGTGTCCCCCTTTCATTTTCTTTCCACATGGAAATGAACAAATTACTACAGATTGTGAAGAGTTACATTATACACTTTGATATCGAAACAGAACGGGGATATAGCTCAGTGTTAGAGCATTCGACTGCAGATCGAGAGGTCACCGGTTCAAATCCGGGTGTCCCATTCATTTTCTTTCCACATGCAATTGATAAAATTACTACAGATTGTGAAGGGGTACATATACACTTTGATATCAAAAATTGACGGGGATATAGCTCAGTGGTAGAGCATTCGACTGCAGATCGAGAGGTCCCCGTTTCAAATCCGGGTGTCCCCTATCATTTTCTTTCCACATGCAAGTGATAAAATTACTACATATTGTGAAGGGTTACATATACACTTTGATATAAAAAAAATAACGGGGATATAGCTCAGTGGTAGAGCATTCGACTGCAGATCGAGAGGTCCCCGGTTCAAATCCGGGTGTCCCCTTTCGTTTTTTTTTCCACAGGCCAGTGATAAAATTACTACAGATTGTGAATGGTTACATATACACTTTGATATCCAAAAATGAACGGGGATATAGCTCAGTGGTAGAGCATTCGACTGCAGATCGAGAGGTCCCCGGTTCAAATCCGGGTGTCCCCTTTCATTTTCTTTCCACATGCAAGAGATAAAATTACTACATATTGTGAAGGGTTACATATACACTTTGATATCAGAAAAAGAACGGGGATATAGCTCAGTGGTATAGCATTCGACTGCAGATCCAGAGGTCCCCGGTTCAAATCCGGGTGTCCCTTTCATTTTCTTTCCACATGCAAGTGATAAAATTACTACATATTGTGAAGGATTACATATACACTTTGATATCAGAAAAATAACGGGGATATAGCTCAGTGGTAGAGCATTCGACTGCAGATCGAGAGGTCCCCGGTTCAAATCCGGGTGTCCCCTTTCCATTTTCTTTCCACATGGAAATGAACAAATTACTACAGATTATGAAGAGTTATACATATACACTTTGATGTCAAAACAGAACGGGGATATAGCTCAGTGGTAGAGCATTCGACTGCAGATCGAGAGGTCCCCGGTTCAAATACGGGTGTCCCCTTTCATTTTCTTTCCACACGCAAGTTATAAAATTACTACATATTGTGAAGGGTTACATATACACTTTGATATCAGAAAAAGAACGGGGATATAGCTCAGTGGTAGAGCATTCGACTGCAGATCGAGAGGTTCCCGGTTCAAATCGGGGTGTCCCCTTTCATTTTCTTTCCACATGGAAATGAACAAATTACTACAGATTGTGAAGAGTTACATATACACTTTGATATCCAAAAAAGAACGGGGATATAGCTCAGTGGTAGAGCATTCGACTGCAGATCGAGAGGTCCCCGGTTCAAATCCGGGTGTCCCCTTTCATTTTCTTTCCACATGCAAGTTATAAAATTACTACATATTGTGAAGGGTTACATATACACTTTGATATCAAACAATAACGAGGATATAGCTCAGTGGTAGAGCATTCGACTGCAGATCGAGAGGTCCCCGGTTCAAATCCGGGGGTCACGTTTCATTTTCTTTCCACATGGAAATGAACAAATTACTACAGATTGTGAAGAGTTACATATACACTTTGACATCCAAAAAAGAACGGGGATATAGCTCAGTGGTAGAGCATTCGACTGCAGATCGAGAGGTCCCGGTTCAAATCCGGGTGTCCCCTTTCATTTTCTTTCCACATGGAAATGAACAAATTACTACAGATTGTGAAGAGTTACATATACACTTTGATATCAGAAATAAAACGGCGATATTGCTCAGTGGTAGAGCATTCGACTGCAGATCGAGAGGACCCTGGTTCAAATCCGGGTGTCCCCTTTCATTTTTTTTCCACATGCAAGTGATAAAATTACTACATATTGTGAAGGTTTACATATACACTTTGATATCAAAAAATAACGGGGATATAGCTCAGTGGTAGAGCATTCGACTGCAGATCGAGAGGTCCCCGGTTCAAATCCGGGTGTCCCCTTTCATTTTCTTTCCACATGCAAGTTATAAAATTACTACATATTGTGAAGGGTTACATATACACTTTGATATCAAACAATAACGGGGATATAGCTCAGTGGTAGAGCATTCGACTGCAGATCGAGAGGTCCCCGGTTCAAATCCGAGTGTTCTCTTCCATTATCTTTCCACATGCAAGTGATAAAATTACTACATATTGTGAAGGGTTACATATACACTTTGATATCAGAAAAAGAACGGGGATATAGCTCAGTGGTAGAGCATTCGACTGCAGATCGAAAGGTCCCTAGTTCAAATCCGGGTGTCCCTTCATTTTCTTTCCACAGGCAAGTGATAAAATTACTACAGATTGTGAAGAATTACGTATACACTTTGATATACATAAAAAAAAGCACGGGGATATAGCTCAGTGGTAGAGCATTCGACTAAAGATCGAGAGGTCCCTGGTTCAAATCCGGTTGTTCCATTTCATTTTCTTTGCACATGGAAATGAACAAATTACGACAGATTGTGAAGAGTTACATATACACTTTGATATCAAAACAGAACGGGGATATAGCTCAGTGTTAGAGCATTCGACTGCAGATCGAGAGGTCACCGGTTCAAATCCGGGTGTCCCATTCATTTTCTTTCCACATGCAATTGATAAAATTACTACAGATTGTGAAGTGGTACATATACACTTTGATATAAAAAATCGACGGGGATATAGCTCAGTGGTAGAGCATTCGACTGCAGATCGAGAGATCACTGTATCAAATCCGGGTGTCCACTATCATTTTCTTTCCACATGCAAGTGATAAAATTACTACATATTGTGAAGGGTTACATATACACTTTGATATAAAAAAAATAACGGGGATATAGCTCAGTGGTAGAGCATTCGACTGCAGATCGAGAGGTCCCCGGTTCAAATCCGGGTGTCCCCTTTCGTTTTTTTTTCCACAGGCAAGTGATAAAATTACTACAGATTGTGAATGGTTACATATACACTTTGATATCCAAAAATGAACGGGGATATAGCTCAGTGGTAGAGCATTCGACTGCAGATCGAGAGGTCCCCGGTTCAAATCCGGGTGTCCCCTTTCATTTTCTTTCCACATGCAAGAGATAAAATTACTACATATTGTGAAGGGTTACATATACACTTTGATATCAGAAAAAGAACGGGGATATAGCTCAGTGGTATAGCATTCGACTGCAGATCGAGAGGTCCCCGGTTCAAATCCGGGTGTCCCTTTCATTTTCTTTCCACATGCAAGTGATAAAATTACTACATATTGTGAAGGATTACATATACACTTTGATATTAGAAAAAGAACGGGGATATAGCTCAGTGGTAGAGCATTCGACTGCAGATCGAGAGGTCCCCGGTTCAAATCCGGGTGTCCCCTTTCATTTTCTTTCCACATGCAAGTGATAAAATTACTACATATTGTGAAGGATTACATATACACTTTGATACAAAAAAATAACGGGGATATAGCTCAGTGGTAGAGCATTCGACTGCAGATCGAGAGGTCCCCGGTTCAAATCCGGGTGTCCCCTTTCCATTTTCTTTCCACATGGAAATGAACAAATTACTACAGATTATGAAGAGTTATACATATACACTTTGATGTCAAAACAGAACGGGGATATAGCTCAGTGGTAGAGCATTCGACTGCAGATCGAGAGGTCTCCGGTTCAAATCCGGGTGTCCCCTTTCATTTTCTTTCCACACGCAAGTTATAAAATTACTACATATTGTGAAGGGTTACATATACACTTTGATATCAGAAAAAGAACGGGGATATAGCTCAGTGGTAGAGCATTCGACTGCAGATCGAGAGGTCCCCGGTTCAAATCCGGGTGTCCCCTTTCATTTTCTTTCCACATGGAAATGAGCAAATTACTACAGATTGTGAAGGGTTACATATACACTTTGATATCCAAAAAAGAACGGGGATATAGCTCAGTGGTAGAGCATTCGACTGCAATCGAGAGGTCTCCGGGTGTCCCCTTTCCACATTCAAGTTATAAAATTACTACATATTGTGAAGGGTTACATATACACTTTGATATCAAACAATAACGAGGATATAGCTCAGTGGTAGAGCATTCGACTGCAGATCGAGAGGTCCCCGGTTCAAATCCGGGGGTCACGTTTAATTTTCTTTCCACATGGAAATGAACAAATTACTACAGATTGTGAAGAGTTACATATACACTTTGATATCAAAACAGAACGGGGATATAGCTCAGTGGTAGAGCATTCGACTGCAGATCGAGAGGTCCCCGGTTCAAATCCGGGTGTCCCTTTTCATTTTCTTTCCACATGGAAATGAACAAATTACTACAGATTGTGAAGAGTTACATATACACTTTGATATCAGAAATAGAACGGCGATATTGCTCAGTGGTAGAGCATTCGACTGCAGATCGAGAGGTCCCTGGTTCAAATCCGGGTGTCCCCTTTCATTTTTTTTCCACATGCAAGTGATAAAATTACTACATATTGTGAAGGTTTACATATACACTTTGATATCAAAAAATAACGGGGATATAGCTCAGTGGTAGAGCATTCGACTGCAGATCGAGAGGTCCCCGGTTCAAATCCGGGTGTCCCCTTTCATTTTCTTTCCACATGCAAGTTATAAAATTACTACATATTGTGAAGGGTTACATATACACTTTGATACCAAACAATAACGGGGATATAGCTCAGTGGTAGAGCATTCGACTGCAGATCGAGAGGTCCCCGGTTCAAATCCGAGTGTCCCCTTCCATTTTCTGTCCACATGCAAGTGATAAAATTACTACATATTGTTAAGGGTTACATATACACTTTGATATAAAAAATCACGGGGATATAGCTCAGTGGTAGAGCATTCGACTGCAGATCGAAAGGTCCCTAGTTCAAATCCGGGTGTCCCCTTTCATTTTCTTTCCACAGGCAAGTGATAAAATTACTACAGATTGTGAAGAATTACGTATACACTTTGATATACATAAAAAATAGCACGGGGATATAGCTCAGTGGTAGAGCATTCGACTAAAGATCGAGAGGTCCCTGGTTCAAATCCGGTTGTTCCATTTCATTTTCTTTGCACATGGAAATGAACAAATTACGACAGATTGTGAAGAGTTACATATACACTTTGATATCAAAACAGAACGGGGATATAGCTCAGTGTTAGAGCATTCGACTGCAGATCGAGAGGTCACCGGTTCAAATCCGGGTGTCCCATTCATTTTCTTTCCACATGCAATTGATAAAATTACTACAGATTGTGAAGTGGTACATATACACTTTGATATAAAAAATCGACGGGGATATAGCTCAGTGGTAGAGCATTCGACTGCAGATCGAGAGATCACTGTATCAAATCCGGGTGTCCACTATCATTTTCTTTCCACATGCAAGTGATAAAATTACTACATATTGTGAATGGTTACATATACACTTTGATATCCAAAAAATAACGGGGATATAGCTCAGTGGTAGAGCACTCGACTGCAGATCGATAGGTCCATGGTTCAAATCCGGGTGTCCCCTTTCGGTTTTTTTTTCCACAGGCAAGTGATAAAATTACTACAGATTGTGAATGGTTACATATACACTTTGATATCCAAAATGAACGGGATATAGCTCAGTGGTAGAGCATTCGACTGCAGATCGAGAGGTCCCCGGTTCAAATCCAGGTGTCCCCTTTCATTTTCTTTCCACATGCAAGAGATAAAATTACTACATATTGTGAAGGGTTACATATACACTTTGATATCAGAAAAAGAACGGGGATATAGCTCAGTGGTATAGCATTCGACTGCAGATCGAGAGGTCCCCGGTTCAAATCCGGGTGTCCCTTTCATTTTCTTTCCACATGCAAGTGATAAAATTACTACATATTGTGAAGGATTACATATACACTTTGATATTAGAAAAAGAGCGGGGATATAGCTCAGTGGTAGAGCATTCGACTGCAGATCGAGAGGTCCCCGGTTCAAATCCAGGTGTCCCCTTTCCATTTTCTTTCCACATGGAAATGAACAAATTACTACAGATTATGAAGAGTTATACATATACACTTTGATGTCAAAACAGAACGGGGATATAGCTCAGTGGTAGAGCATTCGACTGCAGATCGAGAGGTCCCCGGTTCAAATCCGGGTGTCCCCTTTCATTTTCTGTCCACATGCAAGAGATAAAATTACTACATATTGTGAAGGGTTACATATACACTTTGATATCAGAAAAATAACGGGGATATAGCTCAGTGGTATAGCATTCGACTGCAGATCGAGAGGTCCCCGGTTCAAATCCGGTGTCCCTTATCATTTCTTTCCACATGCAAGTGATAAAATTACTACATATTGTGAAGGATTACATATACACTTTGATATCAGAAAAATAACGGGGATATAGCTCAGTGGTAGAGCATTCGACTGCAGATCGAGAGGTCCCCGGTTCAAATCCGGGTGTCCCCTTTCCATTTTCTTTCCACATGGAAATGAACAAATTACTACAGATTATGAAGAGTTATACATATACACTTTGATGTCAAAACAGAACGGGGATATAGCTCAGTGGTAGAGCATTCGACTGCAGATCGAGAGGTCTCCGGTTCAAATCCGGGTGTCCCCTTTCATTTTCTTTCCACACGCAAGTTATAAAATTACTACATATTGTGAAGGGTTACATATACACTTTGATATCAGAAAAAGAACGGGGATATAGCTCAGTGGTAGAGCATTCGACTGCAGATCGAGAGGTCCCCGGTTCAAATCCGGGTGTCCCCTTTCATTTTCTTTCCACATGGAAATGAACAAATTACTACAGATTGTGAAGGGTTACATATACACTTTGATATCCAAAAAAGAACGGGGATATAGCTCAGTGGTAGAGCATTCGACTGCAATCGAGAGGTCCCCGGTTCAAATCCGGGTGTCCCCTTTCCACATTCAAGTTATAAAATTACTACATATTGTGAAGGGTTACATATACACTTTGATATCAAACAATAACGAGGATATAGCTCAGTGGTAGAGCATTCGACTGCAGATCGAGAGGTCCCCGGTTCAAATCCGGGGGTCACGTTTAATTTTCTTTCCACATGGAAATGAACAAATTACTACAGATTGTGAAGAGTTACATATACACTTTGATATCAAAACAGAACGGGGATATAGCTCAGTGGTAGAGCATTCGACTGCAGATCGAGAGGTCCCCGGTTCAAATCCGGGTGTCCCCTTTCATTTTCTTTCCACATGGAAATGAACAAATTACTACAGATTGTGAAGAGTTACATATACACTTTGATATCAGAAATAGAACGGCGATATTGCTCAGTGGTAGAGCATTCGACTGCAGATCGAGAGGTCCCTGGTTCAAATCCGGGTGTCCCCTTTCATTTTTTTTCCACATGCAAGTGATAAAATTACTACATATTGTGAAGGTTTACATATACACTTTGATATCAAAAAATAACGGGGATATAGCTCAGTGGTAGAGCATTCGACTGCAGATCGAGAGGTCCCCGGTTCAAATCCGGGTGTCCCCTTTCATTTTCTTTCCACATGCAAGTTATAAAATTACTACATATTGTGAAGGGTTACATATACACTTTGATACCAAACAATAACGGGGATATAGCTCAGTGGTAGAGCATTCGACTGCAGATCGAGAGGTCCCCGGTTCAAATCCGAGTGTCCCCTTCCATTTTCTGTCCACATGCAAGTGATAAAATTACTACATATTGTTAAGGGTTACATATACACTTTGATATAAAAAATCACGGGGATATAGCTCAGTGGTAGAGCATTCGACTGCAGATCGAAAGGTCCCTAGTTCAAATCCGGGTGTCCCCTTTCATTTTCTTTCCACAGGCAAGTGATAAAATTACTACAGATTGTGAAGAATTACGTATACACTTTGATATACATAAAAAAAAGCACGGGGATATAGCTCAGTGGTAGAGCATTCGACTAAAGATCGAGAGGTCCCTGGTTCAAATCCGGTTGTTCCATTTCATTTTCTTTGCACATGGAAATGAACAAATTACGACAGATTGTGAAGAGTTACATATACACTTTGATATCAAAACAGAACGGGATATAGCTCAGTGTTAGAGCATTCGACTGCAGATCGAGAGGTCACCGGTTCAAATCCGGGTGTCCCATTCATTTTCTTTCCACATGCAATTGATAAAATTACTACAGATTGTGAAGTGGTACATATACACTTTGATATAAAAAATCGACGGGGATATAGCTCAGTGGTAGAGCATTCGACTGCAGATCGAGAGATCACTGTATCAAATCCGGGTGTCCACTATCATTTTCTTTCCACATGCAAGTGATAAAATTACTACATATTGTGAATGGTTACATATACACTTTGATATAAAATAAAATAACGGGGATATAGCTCAGTGGTAGAGCATTCGACTGCAGATCGAGAGGTCTCCGGTTCAAATCCGGGTGTCCCCTTTCGTGTTTTTTTCCACAGGCAAGTGATAAAATTACTACAGATTGTGAATGGTTACATATACACTTTGATATCTAAAAATGAACGGGGATATAGCTCAGTGGTAGAGCATTCGACTGCAGATCGAGAGGTCCCCGGTTCAAATCCGGGTGTCCCCTTTCATTTTCTTTCCACATGCAAGAGATAAAATTACTACATATTGTGAAGGGTTACATATACACTTTGATATCAGAAAAAGAACGGGGATATAGCTCAGTGGTATAGCATTCGACTGCAGATCCAGAGGTCCCCGGTTCAAATCCGGGTGTCCCTTTCATTTTCTTTCCACATGCAAGTGATAAAATTACTACATATTGTGAAGGATTACATATACACTTTGATATCAGAAAAATAACGGGGATATAGCTCAGTGGTAGAGCATTCGACTGCAGATCGAGAGGTCCCCGGTTCAAATCCGGGTGTCCCCTTTCCATTTTCTTTCCACATGGAAATGAACAAATTACTACAGATTATGAAGAGTTATACATATACACTTTGATGTCAAAACAGAACTGGGATATAGCTCAGTGGTAGAGCATTCGACTGCAGATCGAGAGGTCTCCGGGTGTCCCCTTTCATTTTCTTTCCACACGCAAGTTATAAAATTACTACATATTGTGAAGGGTTACATATACACTTTGATATCAGAAAAAGAACGGGGATATAGCTCAGTGGTAGAGCATTCGACTGCAGATCGAGAGGTCCCCGGTTCAAATCCGGGTGTCCCCTTTCATTTTCTTTCCACATGGAAATGAACAAATTACTACAGATTGTGAAGGGTTACATATACACTTTGATATCCAAAAAAGAACGGGGATATAGCTCAGTGGTAGAGCATTCGACTGCAATCGAGAGGTCCCCGGTTCAAATCCGGGTGTCCCCTTTCCACATTCAAGTTATAAAATTACTACATATTGTGAAGGGTTACATATACACTTTGATATCAAACAATAACGAGGATATAGCTCAGTGATAGAGCATTCGACTGCAGATCGAGAGGTCCCCGGTTCAAATCCGGGGGTCACGTTTAATTTTTTTTCCACATGAAAATGAACAAATTACTACAGATTGTGAAGAGTTACATATACAGTTTGATATCAAAACAGAACGGGGATATAGCTCAGTGGTAGAGCATTCGACTGCAGATCGAGAGGTCCTTGGTTCAAATCCGGGTGTCCAATTTCATTTTCTTTCCACATGGAAATTAACAAATTACTACAGATTGTGAAGAGTTACATATACACTTTGATATCCAAAAAAGAACGGGGATATAGCTCAGTGGTAGAGCATTCGACTGCAGATCGAGAGGTCCCCGGTTCAAATCCGGGTGTCCCCTTTCATTTTCTTTCCACATGGAAATGAACAAATTACTACAGATTGTGAAGAGATACATATACACTTTGATATCAAAATAGACCGGGGATATAGCTCAGTGGTAGAGCATTCGACTGCAGATCGAGAGGTCCCCGGTTCAAATCCGGGTGTCCCCTTTCATTTTCTTTCCACATGGAAATGAACAAATTACTACAGATTGTGAAGAGTTACATATACACTTTGATATCAAAACATAACGGGGTTATAGCTCAGTGGTAGAGCATTCGACTGCAGATCGAGAGGTCCATGGTTCAAATCCGGGTGTCCCCTTCATTTTCTTTCAACATGCAAGTGATAAAATTAGTACAGATTGAGAAGGGTTACATATTATACACTTTGATACAAAAAAATAACAGGGATATAGCTCAGTGGTAGAGCATTCGACTGCTGTTCGAGAGGTCACCGGTTGAACTCCGGGTGTCTCCTTTCATTTTCTTTCCACATGCAAGTGATAAAATTAGTACAGATTGAGAAGGGTTACATATACACTTTGATATCCAAAAAATAACGGGGATATAGCTCAGTGGTAGAGCATTCGACTGGAGATCGAGAGGTCCCCCCTTCAAATCCGGGTGTCACCTTCATTTTCTTTCCACATGCAAGTTATAAAATTACTACATATTGTGAATGGTTACATATACACTTTAATATCAAAAAATAACGGCGATATAGCTCAGTGGTAGAGCATTCGACTGCAGATCGAGAGGTCCCCGGTTCAAATCCGGGTGTCGCTTTTCATTTTCTTTCTACATGCAAGTGATAAAATTACTGCAGATTGTGAAGGGTTACATATACACTTTGATATATAAAAAAATAACGGGGATATAGCTCAGTTGTAAAGCATTGGACTGCAGATCGAGAGGTCACAGGTTCAAATCCGGGTGTCCCATTTCGTTTTTTTTTCCACAGGCAAGTGATAAAATTACAGATTGTGAAGGGTTACATATACACTTTGATATCCAAAAAAGAACGGGGATATAGCTCAGTGGTAGAGCATTCGACTGCAGATCGAGAGGTCACCGGTTCAAATCCGGGTGTCCAATTTCATTTTCTTTCCACATGGAAATTAACAAATTACTACAGATTGTGAAGAGTTACATATACACTTTGACATCCAAAAAAGAACGGGGATATAGCTCAGTGGTAGAGCATTCGACTGCAGATCGAGAGGTCACCGTATCAAATCCGGGTGTCCCCTATCATTTTCTTTCCACATGCAAGTGATAAAATTACTACAGATTGAGAAGGGTTACATATACACTTTGATATCCAAAAAATAACGGGGATATAGCTCAGTGGTAGAGCATTCGACTGGAGATCGAGAGGTACCCCCTTCAAATCCGGGTGTCACCTTCATTTTCTTTCCACATGCAAGTTATAAAATTACTACATATTGTGAAGGGTTACATATACACTTTGATACCAAACAATAACGGGGATATAGCTCAGTGGTAGAGCATTCGACTGCAGATCGAGAGGTCCCCGGTTCAAATCCGAGTGTCCCCTTCCATTTTCTGTCCACATGCAAGTGATAAAATTACTACATATTGTTAAGGGTTACATATACACTTTGATATAAAAAATCACGGGGATATAGCTCAGTGGTAGAGCATTCGACTGCAGATCGAAAGGTCCCTAGTTCAAATCCGGGTGTCCCCTTTCATTTTCTTTCCACAGGCAAGTGATAAAATTACTACAGATTGTGAAGAATTACGTATACACTTTGATATACATAAAAAAAAGCACGGGGATATAGCTCAGTGGTAGAGCATTCGACTACAGATCGAGAGGTCCCTGGTTCAAATCCGGTTGTTCCATTTCATTTTCTTTCCACATGGAAATGAACAAATTACGACAGATTGTGAAGAGTTACATATACACTTTGATATCAAAACAGAACGGGGATATAGCTCAGTGTTAGAGCATTCGACTGCAGATCGAGAGGTCACCGGTTCAAATCCGGGTGTCCCATTCATTTTCTTTCCACATGCAATTGATAAAATTACTACAGATTGTGAAGTGGTACATATACACTTTGATATAAAAAATCGACGGGGATATAGCTCAGTGGTAGAGCATTCGACTGCAGATCGAGAGATCACTGTATCAAATCCGGGTGTCCACTATCATTTTCTTTCCACATGCAAGTGATAAAATTACTACATATTGTGAAGGGTTACATATACACTTTGATATAAAAAAAATAACGGGGATATAGCTCAGTGGTAGAGCATTCGACTGCAGATCGAGAGGTCCCCGGTTCAAATCCGGGTGTCCCCTTTCGTTTTTTTTTCCACAGGCAAGTGATAAAATTACTACAGATTGTGAATGGTTACATATACACTTTGATATAAAAATAATAACGGGGATATAGCTCAGTTGTAGAGCATTGGACTGCAGATCGAGAGGTCACAGGTTCAAATCCGGGTGTCCCATTTCGTGTTTTTTTCCACAGGCAAGTGATAAAATTACAGATTGTGAAGGGTTACATATACACTTTGATATCCAAAAAAGAACGGGGATATAGCTCAGTGGTAGAGCATTCGACTGCAGATCGAGAGGTCCCCGGTTCAAATCCGGGTGTCCCATTTCATTTTCTTTCTACATGCAAGTGATAAAATTACTGCAGATTGTGAAGGGTTACATATACACTTTGATATAAAAATAATAACGGGGATATAGCTCAGTTGTAGAGCATTGGACTGCAGATCGAGAGGTCACAGGTTCAAATCCGGGTGTCCCATTTCGTGTTTTTTTCCACAGGCAAGTGATAAAATTACAGATTGTGAAGGGTTACATATACACTTTGATATCCAAAAAAGAACGGGGATATAGCTCAGTGGTAGAGCATTCGACTGCAGATCGAGAGGTCCCCGGTTCAAATCCGGGTGTCCCATTTCATTTTCTTTCCACATGCAAGAGATAAAATTACTACATATTGTGAAGGGTTACATATCCACTTTGATATCAGAAAAAGAACGGGGATATAGCTCAGTGGTAGAGCATTCGACTGCAGATCGAGAGGTCCATGGTTCAAATCTGGGTGTCCCCTTGATTTTCTTTCCACATGCAAGTGATAAAATTAGTACAGATTGAGAAGGGTTACATATACACTTTGATATAAAAAAAATAACAGGGATATAAAAAAATAATAACAGGGATATAGCTCAGTGGTAGAGCATTCGATTGCACATCGAGAGGTCACAGGTTCAAATCCGGGTGTCCCCTTTCATTTTCTTTCCACATGCAAGTGATAATATTACTACATATTGTGAAGAGTTACGATATCAAAACAGCACGGGGATATACCGGTAGCTCAGTGGTAGAGCATTCGACTGCAGATCGAGAGGTCCCTGGTTCAAATCCGGGTGTCGCATTTATTTTCTTTCCACATGCAAGTTATAAAATTACTACATATTGTGAAGGGTTACATATACACTTTGATATAACAAAAATAACGTGGATATAGCTCAGTGGTAGAGCATTCAACTGCAGATCGAGAGGTCCCTGGTTCAAATCCGGGTGTCCCCTTTCATTTTCTTTCCACATGGAAATGAACAAATTACTACAGATTGTGAAGAGTTACATATACACTTTGATATAAAAACAGAACGGGGATATAGCTCAGTGGTAGAGCATTCGTCTGCAGATCGAGAAGTCCATGGTTCAAATCCGGGTGTCCCATTCATTTTCTTTCCACATGCAAGTGATAAAATTACTACATATTGTGAAGGGTTACATATACACTTTGATATAAAATTAAAAAAATAACGGGGATATAGCTCAGTGGTAGAGCACTCGACTGCAGATCGAGAGATATCCGGGTGTTCCCTTTCGTTCTTTTTTTCCACAGGCAAGTGATAAAATTACTACAGATTGTGAAGAGTTACTATACACTTTGATATAAAGGAAAGCAAGGGGATACAGCTCAGTGGTAGTGCATTCGACTGCAGATCGAGAGGTCCCCGGTTCGAATCCGGGTGTCGCCTTTCATTTTCTTTCTACATGCAAGTGATAAAATTACTGCAGATTGTGAAGGGTTACATATACACTTTGATATCCAAAAAACAACGGGTATATACCTCAGTCGTAGAGCATTCAACTGCAGATCGAGAGGTCCCCGGTTAAAATCCGGGTGTACCCTTTCCACATGCAATTGATAAAATTACTACAGATTGTGAAGGGGTACATATACACTTTGATATCAAAAATGGACGGGGATATAGCTCAGTGGTAGAGCATTCGACTGCAGATCGAGAGGTCCCCGGTTCAAATCCGGGTTTGCCCTTTTTTCTTCACAGACAAATGATAAAATTACTGTAGATTTCAATGGGTTTCAAATTCACTTTGCTAACAAATAAGAAACAACGGGGATATAGCTCACTGGTAGAGCATTCGACTGCAGATCGAGAGGTCCCGGTTCATTTTTCTTCACAAGCAAGTGATAAAATTACTGCAGATTTTGAAGGGTTTCATATCCACTTTACTCCACAACAACAAACAACGGGTATATAGATCAGACGTAGAGCATTCGACTGCATATCGAGAGGTCCCCGGTTCAAATACGGTTGATAAAATCACTGCATATTTCAATGAGTTTCATATCTACTTTGCTAAAAAATAACAACCATTGGGAATACAGCTCAGTGGTAGAGCATATCCACTTTGAAAAGAAAATTACAACAAACGGGGATAGGTGGTGGAGCATTTAACTGTAGATCGAGAGTTCCCCTGTTGAAAAATCCAGGCGTCCCATTCCTTTGTTTTAATTTGTTTTAAAATTCCAAAGATTTTCTTTCTGCTAATGCCGTATAATAAATCTGGAAAATTTAGTTTTTCTTTACATGGCAGTGATACTTTTTTTAAAGTTGTATTCGACTTGCATATATAGCCATGCATTAGACCCACATGTTCATGTATTATGCATAGGACAATACACAACAAAAATAATGTTGCCAAGATTCTACCTCCAAAATTCACCTGATAGCATATTAAATATGCAGATTCTTATTCTCACAATTATTTAAAACAAAATCCTTGACAACAACAAAAAGTTACAAAAATAGAATGGTGGTGAGTGCCACAACTCCCAAAGATATTTCTCATTCTTGAAAATTAACTTTTCCCCCTTTTATTCCAAAGTTAGTTCAGGTAAGTTAAGGACATATATAATTGGTACTTCAAAAAAACAATAATCAAACTGGTCAAATTTTAATGTAAAACCTGCACTAGTTTTAGAAAAGTGAAGTGATGGCCAATGCAATAAGTTTACCGGAAAGAGTACCATTTCCTAAATACCACGTTAGAATGTATACGACAAATCCAAAATGGATTTTTAGTATAATAGACTAACGTTATGTTCTAAACGTTATTAACTGAAGCTAGTCACAAGTTTGTTAAAATATAGTAAGTGTAATAGCAGAAGCAGTTTTGCCAACCTAACAAAATTGCACTTTCTCTTCAAGATAATAACTGAATGTTTTAGGGAAGGTTTAAACTCGAGCCTTAGGCCTACTATAACAGTTGGAGTCCCCGGTCCGCCGAGCATCCAGAGCGCGGGACAGTCCGAACTCCTTGGCCGTGAAAACTGGCCTGTCGCTCTCACGGGAGCACGAGGTCGAAGTGCTCGCAGCGCCGCTGAAAGATTCAATACAGTGAGTGTGGTATCTGGAAAATAACCCTGAAATTCACTTCGAAAGACGCTACTGTTTCTTTGGTAAAACACTCACTTGAAATTTACTCAATAAATCCTACCTGACTGAAGAAATATTGGTGTTTTTGGTAGTTTTATTCACGGCAAATGTCGGTCGGACCTGGCGCAAGCGGACATCAGTCATCCAGTTGGATTTCGTGTTCTCCATTATCACCATGGCACTTCCTGTGCTTAGGCTGCCCAATAACTATTACTGTGTTACAATAAATTCATATAATGAACAACGAACAGGGAAAAAAATGACGAAAAAACTGTTGTTTCCAGGAGTAAAAAAAAATCATAAATGTTTCTATTCTTACGTTATGAAAATACGTGTACAATGTCCCGTGATTGCTTGCAAACAACAAGCCTGATAATGTTGCACGCAGTAGAATATAACAGGTGTTGAATCACGCGCTCTCGAAGGATACAGTCAATTTCATTGGTTAGTTATTCAGCGTGGGCGGAGCGTGGAGAGTCGCCAATTATTCCGGCGGCCGATTATGGTACATGGTGATTCGTGAATATTTAAAATTATGATGAAGGATACAATCACTAATTTCTTTTCAACTGAATACCGGTCCTTAAACTTCAGTTCAAGGGGTCAGGAAGCGATTCAAATTGTGGTTAGGGCTGAAGAACATTAAAAATATGCCAAGAATTACATTTCGGGGCATTCAATTTTTGGGCACAGCACAATGGGCTATTTTGGGCTAGTGGGTAAAATGGGCTATTTTCTGTTGTTTCTTGCAAATAAGTTCATAAATGTACAACTAACATTTACAACCTTGGGGTGCTTTAAATTTGAATTGACTGTTTAAATCTGTCAATTATTCTTCTATCCATGACAGACTACTGTTTCATGAGGAAATTTGAATTTGTACATTAAAAATTTGAACTTGAATTTATACAATTATTACCCGACTTAAACTGAGTATTTTTAGTCTTTGGACTTTGTTATTAACTGAAACGGACATAAAATGAACCGGACATAAAATCTGGAGATTTTCCATCACCCATCACTGTGGAAACATGCTCGTATTATAATATGACTCATTTATATGTACATAACATCAACTGCTTAAACTTATAAATGTTTCTAAAAAGGAGTGTACACCATTTGTGAATTATCTTTGAGAGCATGAATACTTTTTAATGATGAAGTGATATCATATGTATATAGTAAAACTAACCAGAACAAGTTTTAGCTTTTTAAGACTGCTTCTTCACAGCCTCTTCCTTTAACAATAATGACATACATGAGGAGACTGTGAAGGGAAGAGGCATTGGGACTAGTTTCAGCTTATTTAGTTGTGTATGTTTGTATGTTGAAATGGCCAGTAATCCATTTCGGATTCAAATTTGTTTTCATGCTTTCTAGAAAATGAAAACATATCAATCCAAATGAAAACATATCAATCCAAATGAAAACATATCAATCAATATGAAAAACATATCAATCAAAATGAAAAACTACATCCTGATAAGTCTGACATACTGACTTCTGAAATAGATCAGCAGCTGATGGACCATTGCCACATTTAAATGAATACAATCAATCTGAGTGCATTTTCAATATTTTCTACTAATTAACGACACAACAAAATCAAGCTGAACCTTTTCACAGATTGGTTTCTGTACATCTCTCTTGATTCTTATGAAGTATGGATGCATTTACAGACATTGGTTGGTTTCTGTACATCTCTCTTGATTCTTATGAAGTATGGATGCATTTACAGACATTGGTTGGTTTCTGTACATATCTCTTGATTCTTATAAAGTATGGATGCATTTACAGACATTGGTTGGTTTCTGTACATATCTCTTGATTCTTATAAAGTATGGATGCATTTACAGACATTGGTTGGTTTCTGTACATATCTCTTGATCCTTATAAAGTATGGATGCATTTACAGACATTGGTTGGTTTCTGTACATCTCTCTTGATCCTTATAAAGTATGGATGCATTTACAGACATTGGTTGGTTTCTGTACATCTCTCTTGATCCTTATAAAGTATGGATGCATTTACAGACATTGGTTGGTTTCTGTACATCTCTCTTGATTCTTATGAAGTATGGATGCATTTACAGACATTGGTTGGTTTCTGTACATCTCTCTTGATTCTTATGAAGTATGGATGCACTTACAGACATTGGTTGGTTTCTGTACATCTCTCTTGATTCTTATAAAGTATGGATGCATTTACAGACATTGGTTGGTTTCTGTACATCTCTCTTGATTCTTATAAAGTATGGATGCATTTACAGACATTGGTTGGTTTCTGTACATCTCTCTTGATCCTTATAAAGTATGGATGCATTTACAGACATTGGCTGGTTTCTGTACATATCTCTTGATCCTTATAAAGTATGGATGCATTTACAGACATTGGTTGGTTTCTGTACATCTCTCTTGATCCTTATAATGTATGGATGCATTTACAGACATTGGTTGGTTTCTGTACATATCTCTTGATTCTTATAAAGTATGGATGCATTTACAGACATTGGTTGGTTTCTGTACATCTCTCTTGATTCTTATGAAGTATGGATGCATTTACAGACATTGGATGGTTTCTGTACATATCTCTTGATTCTTATAAAGTATGGATGCATTTACAGACATTGGTTGGTTTCTGTACATATCTCTTGATCCTTATAATGTAGGGATGCATTTACAGACATTGGTTGGTTTCTGTGCATCTCTCTTGATCCTTATAAAGTATGGATGCATTTACAGACATTGGTTGGTTTCTGTACATCTCTCTTGATTCTTATAAAGTATGGATGCATTTACAGACATTGGTTGGTTTCTGTACATATCTCTTGATTCTTATAAAGTATGGATGCATTTACAGACATTGGTTGGTTTCTGTACATGTCTCTTGATTCTTATGAAGTATGGATGCATTTACAGACAGTGGTTGGTTTCTGTACATATCTCTTGATTCTTATGAAGTATGGATGCATTTACAGACATTGGTTGGTTTCTGTACATATCTCTTGATTCTTATAAAATATGTGGATGCATTTACAGACATTTTACCAACTGTTTATAGGTTTATTGCCTTTAAAGCCAGAACACTCTTTATATAAGGTCATTGAATGCCTCCATACTTGAGGAAGATCAAAAATTATGTATAAGTTCCCAATCTTATGAGATATTTTTGAAAATTAAAAAGTTTTTACCTCAAATCAATCTTTTGAAACTATTTTTTCTGTCTTTGGGCCTGTTTTTTAAATAATACAAATTTAAACAAACTGGCCCTACAGCAAAACATTTGATCCCATTCTTAGGGAGAGGGGTAGTTGTTCTGTGACCTCAATCAAAATATTTTTGAGGCAAAAATGTTCTGGGGCTACGAGCCTTATTTGGTTAATTACCAACGGTTGTACCCTGCATTCAAAGAAGTTCGCTTCATGTGGTTCCAATGCAATACACTCATGTAGTATTTTCAAAAACAAATATTGCTTTCAAACAAACACAATTATTGCATGGAAACCTTTTTTCAATACAAACATTCATTTAAATATTAGTATTTACTATATTGTCTTAAATATTTCACAAATATGTTGCAGTTTAAAAATATATTTACAAATGTACATTATGATATAGTAAAACGTACAGGACGGAATAAGCATGCATCATGTATACTGTATAAATGAATACTGGAAAGTTGCACATATATACAGGGTGTCCCCATAAAAAGTATACCGAGATAAAAATTACTGTAATGGCAAAACTACTTTATATATGGGAAAGAGAAATATATCTCTAGAAAGGGCAGAATGTCCTCTTTGCAATGGTATACAGCTTGTGATGTTATTGACACAGATGAGTGAACAAATTAGACAGATGTTAAGGGTACTGAAAGCAGGACTGTGACAAGTTTGCATATTTGAATAACATAGCTCAACCATGCAAGTGTGCAGAATACCAAATGCCTTTGCTTTTTCAACACATTCTTGAAAACAAGGAATGTACCTAAAACAATGTAATCTGCTTTGTTTTCGCTACTTACCTCAAAAGTTTAATGTGCAGGTTTTTAAAAATGTTTTTTGGACCTTTGTTATTCAAATATGCAAACTTGTCACAGTCCTGCTTTCAGTACCCTTAACACCTGTCTAATTTGTTCACTCATCTGTGTCAATAACATCACAAGCTGTATACCATTGCAAAGAGGACATTCTGCCCTTTCTAGAGATATATTTCTCTTTCCCATATATAAAGTAGTTTTGCCATTACAGTAATTTTTATCTCGGTATACTTTTTATGGGGACACCCTGTATATCCACCAATACATATACTCAAAGCAATTTAGGGAACACCGGATTTTTAACATCAAATAGGTTTGAAATGTTCCATGAACCGGGATTTTCACTTGCAACCCCCTCTCTCTTTCAGTAGTCATGTCATGAAATGTGTAATCACTACATGCATCCTTTATCATCTGTTTCATTGTGCAGTTGTTTCTCATCAATTCGGTGAAACATTGTGTTTATCTGAAATAAATGATCTTGCTTTAACTGAGATTATTCCGGTGTTCCCTAAATTGTTTTGAGTAGTATATATTACATCGTTGTGCGCCCGGAAGAAGGTCATAAGGCTCAACTTCAGCAACAGTAATATGACCTTATCATGTGGGGTTATTATTTTCAGTCATTGAGTTAATCTAAAACAAGCACTCGGATTCCATGCCCTGTTGATTGTGATGATATTGTCCCTTCAAGTGGCTCTCCTCCATCTGCCTAACCCCTCCCCAAACCCTTGCCTACAGGGCTGAATATGAATGGCAAAGTATTTGCGATGGGCATTATTCGTGATGGGTATCTTCTATTACTGACTTGTTGCCAATCTCAGAATCAGCATCCTGCTTGTTTGAGTCTGCCATGGGGTTTTCTCCTCCGTCAGTGACCTCCCCTTGTTCCTTCTTCTCCATAGCAATGTCATCTACTTGCTCTGTGTTTGCATCTTGTCCTTGTGATTCGGTCTCATCTTTACCTTCTTCAGCACAGGCATTGCCTTCTTGAATGATCCTACTACCGTCGTCTGGAGCCATGAGAGCTTGGCCCTCATTAGTTGTCGTGACAAAGTCCAGCTTCTCTCCTGTGGTTTCATTGGCTGCTTTAGGACTGTCACTGGCTTCCTGATTGGCTGCACTGTTCCCTTTGTTCTGATCACCCAATATGCTGTTTTCCATGTGGAGGGCAAAGTCAGTCTCATTTTCTGTTTGGACCGTACTTTCCTTATTATCTTGAGTTTCTTGTTCGGTTTCACTTTGCTTGTGTAATTCTGTGCTTGGAACTCTCTCCCCATCTGCATTTGGGTCACCCAAGCCTTCTTGTAACATGTCAAGGTTTAGTCCCTCTATGTTTACATCAGACATGGACTTCTCAATGTTTTCTCCAGCTGGTTCAAACGAGTCCAAAGCGGTTCCATCCTGATCTTCCTGGGCATTACCTTTCCCTCCCGCGATATCTTCATTTCCCCTAGCCCCATCGGAAACATCGATCCCATTTTCATTCTGAATTTCATGTGTGAAGGGATAGCCGGTGGCAGACTGTTGAGTCTTGTCATCGCCGATGTCAGTTTGGATTTCAGCAGTTTTGGTTTTGCTTTCAAGCGCATCTCTCTTATCCCCAACGACTTGATCTTCTTCAGTGATGTCAGTGTCTACTTGCCCATCTTCTTTGACATCATCTATGTTCTCATCTAATTCCTCCTCTTCTTTGTCTTCCCCCTCCTCCTCCCCTTCCTCAACAAGCGGCGTCAATAACATCACGGCACTTTTGCTCATGTCATTGACGGCAAACTCAAAGTCGTTTTTCAGGTCCTGAGGTTCAGGCGACGGCGGAGGAGCCGTTGGTGTTGTCATGTTGTCGACCATTTGGGCTGAAATCGTCTCACGGGGCTTCTCGGGAGAATTCATGAAGTCCCGCTCGTCCACTTCGGGCCAGCTGGGTTCCGGGGATGCCGTGGATGGCCGTGGGGTCATCGGTGGTACGGGAGACTGGCTAGCCCTGTCTGATGCTGGACCGGCCGTAAAACTTGTGCAGTTGCCCCATGGGGTCGAGACAGGGGTGGCACGTTTTCCCGGAGAGGTCATGTGGCTGGTATCCATAGCTGAGGCATCATGGTAAGAGGTGGCCATCGCGCTGTATACTTCTTGGATCGTGCCCAGGGCCTCCGGATTTGAGGGGTCGGCTCCTCGCCCTGATGTAGCATTTGCTTCTTTCATATGGTCCTCTCCAATGCCTTGGTGGGCTTGTTTGGTTGGGCTTGGTGAACGCAGTTTGGATGGTGGATGGAAGTTAGTTGCAGGAGTACCAAGGGGAGCTTGAGGCACACGGGTGGACAGAGATGGTGATACGGCATGGAGGGGTTGCTGTGAAGAAAACAGAGGCATCAGTGAGATATGGGTTTACTGTAAGAATTCAAATAAATAATGGAATTTTGTTTTTGTTTTTTATCTATGCATAATAATCCTGGAAATGGGACTTTTGTTCTACTGGCTGAGTGTTCAGAATTCAGTATCCAATTCTATCAGTGATGATTATGGCTCTAATTATGTCCTTCAGCAAGACACTTTCACCATGTAGGTGCTTGACACTTTCATCATGTAAGTGCTTCTCTCCACCCAGGATTGAAAAAAGGGACCTGTTAGGTGTAGTGATGGTAATAATAATATAATAATAATGGACGCTTATATTGCGCCGGTATCCGCCAAGTTTGACGCTCATGGCGCATGAACATTGTTACCACTGTCATCGGGCCAGTTATATCATTCCTTAGAACCATCTCAACTCCCTGGGGAGTATGCAGCCCATGCTGCCAAATGTGTAGCGCAACGAGCTTAATCAAAAACAATTACCATCTCTGCCCTCAAAAGTCCCCATTTATACTCCTGGGTGAAGAGAAGCAATTATAGTTAAGTGTCTTGCTCAGGGACACAAGTACCACGGTCGTGGCCAGGATTTGATCCCACCCACTCAGCCATGGCACACCATAATGGTAGAAATGTACATGAGCTGATGAGCCCCTCACTGTCCCAGTGGCTGTCACCAGGGATGTGAGATGGTTCCAGGGATGACGCAATACAGACAGATGACCAGGGACGGCACATGTATTCTACTTTGAGCTTGTTGGGCATTGACGAATACACAAATGTAAGCTTAGCTATTTAGGATGAGATTGTTATAATTATGATATTTCGGCAGGCATTCTTTTGTACTGAATTGGTGACAATAGCAAGTTTAACTAGGTTGTTTTTGTAGCATAGGATCACATGCTGATTATCAAAATATAACTATATCTGCTCTTAAAGCATATATTTTTAGAAGCAAAAACAAATTAATGATAAGATTTACATGATAGCAAAATGTGATATGCGTGATTCAAAAATATGCAAAATTTGCTCCTTTTTTTGCCCATATTATATGAAGGACACATAATGCATATCGATCCAAGAAAATACATTTTTCCTTTATAGAGAAATATATTTTTTAAACTGAAGACTGCTATTACTTGTAGTGTGAAACTGGATCTGTAAGTTTTAAAATTTATACCAGGTTTATAAACACCAGGTTTATAAACCGGTTTGCGGTAACACCATGTGTTTATCTCAACTATCACAAAGTGATGTAACAAGGTTCTGAAAAGAATCTTATCGCACAACTTGTATCTCAACTGTCGCTTTTAAAGTGAAATTATGGTTCAGGAAAGAACCAATATCGGGCAACTCGTTTCTCAACTATCGCTAAGGAAGCAAGTAATTCAGGAAGATCCATGGGGACTTCACAGGGGACTTCATTAGCGTGCTCTAATCTTTGTCAGGAGAATGAAGAGGTTTGGAGATGCAGCTCCTTAAGTAGTATTTATAAATACTGTTATTCCAAGAGACATATTTAAAATAACGAGTGTGACCCTTGGCTTTCCATTTTGTATTTAATGAAAATGATGTGTGATACAATGATGAACGTGTTGTGTGGAGGGGTGTTTGTTTTAGTAGCACTGACTGCAGTTTATACATGGACAAATTTGCTTGCAGTGTTTTTGTATTGCAAGTTAACCCTAACCCCCTAATGGTTTTGGCTAAGAACCTTCCTGAATCAATCAAAATCCAACACTATGCAGTAACACTACCACCCAACTGTTGGACTTAGCTGGACTTGGGACACCCGACCCCATGTAAAGTATCCCTGTCTGGGCTATACAGTACTGAATCAATCGAAATCCAACACCATGCAGTAACACTACAACCCAACTGTTGGACTTAGCTGGAATTGGGACACCCAACCCCATGTCTGGGCTATACAGTACTGAGTCCATCAAAATACAACACAACCAGCTGTTAGAGTTTGATGGGTTTGGGGTTGTTAGGGTTAATGACGAAAAACTAAGAAAAGGGCGCTGTTAGCTATGATGTCACAAAATCTGGGCCCAATTTCATTAGAAATACTTACCAAGAGCAAATAGTTGTCAATAACTATAGCTGAAAATTCCGGTTAATGTAATTCGACAAGAATTTGGACCCAGGTTTGCCGAGCCCAAAAACGGACTGCAGTCTTTTGTGACCTACACTACTAAATGTACCTATCTTACAATCTTGGTGACATTTGTTGGAACACTTTAATCGCATACACCACCCACAGTGCCCCGACACAATGTTTTGAGGCCCGCACTTTGACTCTTCAGGCAAAACATCTGCACAACGTTCCCGATAGCGCTGAGAGTTACCAGTTAGTTCGCTAACCGTTTAACCGAAACTTTTATGGTCACTGCTGGAAATTTATTGATGCTTTTTGATTGAAAATGTCTCCACATTGTTCCATTTGCCGACTATATCTAGTTTGTTCACGATCGGTTAACCGGTTAACCGTCATCAGGAGAACGGCTAGAGCAGACTTGTCAAAACGTTGAGAACAAACCAACCGGCTCTTCTCAGAGCCATCACTTCTTCCAAAAAGAGATCATTACATGATGTCACCCAAAAGAACTCAAGTATTTATCTCCACCATGCAAAGCCTCAAATCCTGCAAACTAGATATAGTCAGCAAATCTTCTTGTCTTGTCCACACACAAGCTAAACACGGTTCAGCCAAAGCTGAACACACTGTTTAGCACTATCATTATATTCTGCGAGGTCTTCGTCTGTGCGAGGTTGCTCCAGTTGAGGACAGCTGAGCAGATGTTCCATGGTTTGTGGTTCATTACCACAATCACAGTTTACATCTTGGCTGTACAGATATCCCCACTTGCGAAGAGTCACTTTAGAACGTCCAGTACCAGTCCGTAGTCTATTTACACATTTCCATTCAGCCCAGCTTGAGTCTGCTCCAGGTGGAAGTTCTTCTGTTGCACTTAAAGCCATATTCAGCAAATGGAACAATGTGTATACATCTTCAATCAAAAATCATCAATAAATTTCCAACAATGATTTTTTTTTTTTTTTTAATATTGGTTTAGGTTTAACCAGTTAACCAGTTCGCGTCGGGAATAAAAAAGTTTTTCTGGGCCCCTGTGCGGGTTTCTTTTCCCCACACAAACACGTTAATGGAAGCTTCCACAGCGCGTGGCCACATCTACCGAGCATGTAACTGTACCCTCGGCTCGTTGCCATGTCAACCGAGCATGCATACAAATATTCCAGAGTTTCCTTTGGCGCGTTTAGACGCTCTCCGATCCGCGGTGTATACACGGCCTCCGACGCGAACTGGTTAATAGCAAATTTCTAAATGGTTAGTGCCGTTTTGGTCGGTTAACCATCCCATCACTAGTTCCCAACATTGTATTGGGGGGGGGGGGGGGGGGGAGATTAGTGTTCCAACTAACGGTGACTGAGATTGAAGCATTCATGCATATTAAGGGTTAACACTATCATAAACACACTCAATATAGTTGATTTTTACCTCATTATCAAACCAAAATAAGTCAGGCTGTATGCATGCAAGGTACCAAGAAATTAAACAAATAATAACGGATTAATTAATAGTTAATAAAATAAATCAGAAATATGTGGAAAATATTTTATGGTTGACTTCTACAGGAAAAAATAGAAGAAAAGGGATTTGGATCAGTTTTAAACCCAAAACATTTTTAAGGCTGCTCTTAAAATTCATATGTTTATTACTAATTGATTAATGTATTTTTTTTGTCTCTGTAAAGTGTATTGTGACTTTGTGTGAAATGCCCTATATAAGTATGGTTTATTATTAACCCTAACCACCCCAAATCCATCAAATTCCTCCAATGGGCACTTTTTTTTGAAAAAATTGAGCTCTTTCAGAAACTGGTACTTTCACCTCTTCAAATGGGGCAAAATTACTACCTGGCAAGAAGTACAGGCCATAAGTGCTGAATATGAAAGATCAACGAAAATGCATGGTGCATTTTGAAGATAAGGGCATGTTTCCAAAAGAGCACTGATGGATTTTGGAGGATTCACGAAGTTTCCTAGCCAGAATACCTAGGGGGTTAGGGTTAATGTATTTTGTTGTTGTATAAAAGCGTAATTGTGAATGCGCTATATAAGCATGGTTGATTATTATTATTAAACAAAAAAAATGGTCAGGGAGTGTGACCACGAGCTAGTTTTCACAAATCTATTTCAGACAGGACTACAGCTGGGGCGTGGCCCATGTCTGGAATTTCATTCTTGTAGGGGCAAAGCCACTTTCCCTGAATAAAGGGCACTTCCATTAGAATATATTAAACTTGATATATTAAACTTTAAACGTTCATTAAAAGATTATGTTTTAAATGTATAAAGACATCTGTATCTATACATTAAGTATTTAGTTATCTGTAGTATCTATATTAAGTTCTTTTTTCTTATTTTTTTATATAGTATTGTATTACTTTGTATCTCCTGGGCGCCTAGGAAGAATACTGGAAGGTAAATGGCCTACCCAGGTTAAATATTTTGAAATAAATAAATAAATTTAAAAAAAATTTAAAAAAAATAAATAAATATGTGAAATACATGTAAATACATGGAATATGGTATATTGGTCACTTTGGAGGAACAAATATTTCTCTAGATGGTTAAAAAAAAGACCCCAAAAAGACCAAGAAACTCACAAAGTACTCGCTGGCGATGGGCGAGGGCGTATCACGCATGTAGTTGGCAAACCTTGCAGCAAGACCAGGCACTTGTTGCTTCCCGTAAGGCTGAAGGGGTGTCATTACATCGTTGCGGTCGGACGACGGGACAGAGGGGAGGGTCACATACAGGGTGGAGGCCTTCTCAGAGTGGGGCGTCGATGGCTTTTCCGGTGATAGGCAGACAGGGCTTGGGAGTGGTCCTGAGTTGTAAAAAAATATATAAAATGTATTAATCTTTAAAAAAAAAATTTTTTTTTAAAGTCTCCGGGTTCTGGTAAAAAAAAAAAAAAAACCTACATATATCGACTTGCCGTAAAAGAGAGGCCGCTTTATCAAGCCAATATATATCGGTTTACCGTACAGAAGGAGTTAAACCTACCTAATGTGAGATCCAACGACTTGGCACCTGTGTAGTCAAAGGGCTTGGTGAGTTTTGATCCGGGGATTAGCGGAGGAAGACTCTTCGTGGACACTGACGTTGGCTTGTTTCTGAGGTTAGACAGTCGGGGTAGGGGGGCTACATTGTGCACTGCCTCAGCTGAAGAAAGAGAAATATTAATTTTAACCCCGAAATCATCAGCCATACAAATTCTACGAAACGAATGCATTCACGACCGTACCTGCATAGATAATGAACCATTTGTTGGCAAAATCAAACCAATAGAGGGCGCCCTGATCATCTACAAGGGACTACTCAGCATTTCCGGGTAATCTTGCTTTGATTGAACCCGTTACGAGCGTTAGATTTTGTCAAAAATTTGGGTCAAAATGTGAGAATTTGGCAACTTTTTTAGTAAACCGTGTATGTATGCATGATGTATGTGATTGATTGTCTCTTGAATAAATGCACATTAGGCACTTGAAAACGGTATGTTGAATATTCCATGAACACACTAGGCCCGGATGATATCACGATAATTCGAAAGTGATTTTCATATTTCCTTTTTACAAAGTAGATAGAAATGCATCGAAACCCTCCTACACATTGAAGCCAATCCCACCCACTAAATTCTGTTCTTTAGCAACCTTCAGTACATACATGTACAAGCCTGCTGTCCTTTCCAAGTAATCTTACAAAATCAACTGTGTGCCACCCAAGGACACTGTAAATGTTTGAACATATTAGTATGGCCTGCAATGTATCAATGGGAGACCACTTTACCCTGCAATCTCAGTGGTGTGACAGTGCACAGAAGGGTAACCATAGGAGGCCACTGGCAACAGCTAATGGCTTGGAGTGGCCTGAATGGGTTATTTCAAAAATTGCACTGACTGTAGGAGGGTTAAAGAACGAAATTGCAAGTGAAATAGCAAAACATATGGATTTTTCATCTCATTCAATAAATGTAATTTGGACAGAATAACTTCTGTCCAAATTATATTAATTTTGTTTTAACTGTTCTGCAGGTGAATCTGGCAGGATCTGAACCCACAACCTCCTACTTACTAGTGCAGATGTCTTAACCTCTCAACCACTGAGCTAAGCTTGGGCAATTACAGGATAATATCGAAAATCGCGATATCTTTTTTTTTATTCGATTACAATATCGAGAAACTTTTGAAGTTATCAAGATATCGGCAAATCGCGATTAAAAAATATATCGCAATTAAAAAAATCGCCATTGTGAGTCAAGTCAGAAATTCCATGGAAACAAAATTTGGACAGTCTTCTCAGCTTTCGGAAGTGAGAAACAAAAGCGAACTACTTCAGAAGTACATACACACTATGCAAACCAATTTGTGATTTATTGTGACGCTTGTTGAAGGGTACATACCTGTGGTTATCGGCTCTAAAGCAATCATGCGTGAATGAAAAAAATAATCTCGATACTATCGAAAATCGCGATATATGTTTGCCGATATATCGTGGATGAAAACAAAAATGATATCGCCCAAACTTACACCGAGCTATGCAGTGCTTCATACATACATCTGCATAAGGAAAAAAAATCAAATAATTGTTTATCTCCTGACGCAAGAAGCTCAGCTGGTCACAAATACATGTTTTAATGAAAAACCCATCCCCTGAAATATTCTCACCATTGATGGGTCCAAGCGGCTGCTGATGAGCCATCCTACCGGTCTCCTGAACCTCTTGATGTACCCCGACGCTCTCCTCCACCAGCAGCTGTTGTGCGAGGGCGGTATACGTGAACGTCGTCATGGCTGACAGGACGTTATCGTCCAGGTAGAAGGGGTTCTTGGGGCCGCCGGCCACTATCATCTCCTGTTCCCGGTCGCCGAGGCGCTGACGCCCCTCGTGAATGTTCATCTTCTTGTTCTGCAGAATGCCGCTGGCAAGGAGGGGCGTCGGCGAGAGGGTGCGGTGGCCCGGCTGGTTCTGGTCGAAGTGGATCAGGGGCATGAGCCGGGTCAGGAGGAGCTGGACTTTCGTTTTGTCCAGGGACTCGCTGATGAAGAGAAAGAAGAAAAACAAAATTAATGTTGTAATTCAATGATCTAGCTTGTCAACCTCACGGCATGGAATGGCCAATAAGGTACACTGACAACTGTCTGCTATTTTAAGTAAGACTTTGCATGGTGAAAAGGATATTAAGTAACGACTGTTTGCGGTGACACCATGTAGAAATTCTCTTTTTAGTAAGACGATCAGAGCATACTGATCAAAATAGAGTGCGATAAGAATTATATTACTGTGTACATAGGTTGGTTAATAAATCACGGAACCCGCTGCTATATAGTATTCTAGCCGGCCAATCGTCATCGGGCAAGCTCGGTGGTCGAGAGGTTAAGACGTCTGCACTAGTAAGCAGGAGGTCGTGGGTACGAATCCCGCCCGAATCGCCTGTGTAGTTTTTCACAGACACTCAGAAAGCACTGAGTATACAGTGCTATACAAATTGGTGTAGGGCAAAATTAAATCAGTTATATTACTGTGGTTGATGCATAAATAATGAGCCAGTATGATATATATGCACCAGCCAGGGTAATATGATCTTATTTTCAGTCACTGAATTCATCTACATCTTCATCAAAAACACTGATTCCATGCCCTGTCAAAAGTTTGCTCTGTTCGTGAAGATATTGTGCCTTTAATGAAATATCATCAAGTAGAAATATTTACATACCTGTTTTGGATATGCATAAGGACATCCATTAAGATGTCTCTTGGAAGACTCAGAAGTTGGGAAATACTGGCGAGAAAAACAAAAACATGGTGACATGGTTTCAGTAAAGCAATTTAGAGGTAAAATGTAGGATATAAGTTTGGTTAGTCACAAATAACCAAATATTTAAATTGTAAGGTAAACTTCCTTGGTGTAAGGCTGATGATGGTATCAATCTTCCCTAGAAATAATTCTGTCTGAGGTACTGCAACTTTTTAATGAAAAAGGAAATAATGTTTGGATTGATGAAAGAGTGCTCTTTCCCAAATTCAATATTTAAAAGAAATGTACAATATTAGTATTTGGTATTAAAAGTAAGTCCATTGTAAATTTTGGGAGAGTTGGGTTGGAGGGAGTTGGGTTGGGTTGGGGGAGTTGGGTTGGGGGAGTTGGGTTGGGGGAGTTGGGTTGGGGGAGTTGGGTTGGGGGAGTTGGGTTGGGGGAGTTGGGTTGGGGGAGTTGGGTTGGGGGAGTTGGGTTGGGGGAGTTGGGTTGGGGGAGTTGGGTTGGGGGAGTTGGGTTGGGGGAGTTGGGTTGGGGGAGTTGGGTTGGGGGAGTTGGGTTGGGGGAGTTGGGTTGGGGGAGTTGGGTTGGGGGAGTTGGGTTGGGGGAGTTGGGTTGGGGGAGTTGGGTTGGGGGAGTTGGGTTGGGGGAGTTGGGTTTGGGGAGTTGGGTTGGGGGAGTTGGGTTGGGGGAGTTGGGTTGGGGAGTTGGGTTGGGGAGTTGGGTTGGGAGTTGGGTTGGGGAGTTGGGTTGGGGAGTTGGGTTGGGGAGTTGGGTTGGGGAGTTGGGTTGGGGAGTTGGGTTGGGGAGTTGGGTTGGGGAGTTGGGTTGGGGAGTTGGGTTGGGGAGTTGGGTTGGGGAGTTGGGTTGGGGAGTTGGGTTGGGGAGTTAGGGTTGGGGAGTTGGGTTGGGGAGTTGGGTTGGGGGGAGTTGGGTTGGGGGATGGGTTGGAGGGAGTTGGGTTGGAGGGAGTTGGGTTGGGGGCAGTTGGGTTGGGGGGAGTTGGGTTGGGGGGAGTTGGGTTGGGGGGAGTTGGGTTGGGGGGAGTTGGGTTGGGGGAGTTGGGTTGGGGGAGTTGGGTTGGGGGAGTTGGGTTGGGGGAGTTGGGTTGGGGGAGTTGGGTTGGGGGAGTTGGGTTGGGGGAGTTGGGATGGGGGAGTTGGGATGGGGGAGTTGGGATGGGGAGTTGGGATGGGGGATTTTGGATGGGGGAGTTTGGATGGGGAGTTTGGATGGGGGAGTTGGGATTAGTGAGTTGGGATGGGGGAGTTGGGATGGGGGAGTTGGGATGGGGGAGTTGGGATGGGGGAGTTGGGATGGGGGAGTTGGGATGGGGGAGTTGGGTTGGGGGAGTTGGGTTGGGGGAGTAAGGTAGAAGTTGAGGGAGGTGTACTTTTTTTTAAAGACTCATTTGTCATCATGGGGAGTTGGGGGTCATGGATAGTTGGGTGGGGCAGTTGGGTGGAGAAGTTAGGGGAAGCTAGGTTTCCCTTGTTTTTAAGACTCACCTGTTATTCATGGGGGAGGTGGGGATTAGGGGATAGTTGGCAGTGGCAGTTGGGGGGTGTAAAGGTGTCCTCTGTTTTTTCAGACTCACCTGTCATCCATGTCGACTGGCAAGGTTCTCCTGTGGACCAGGGGTGATCGGCTGGGGTGTGTGTAGGGGCGACCCCCTGTTGGGGTTATTCGAGACGGCTTTTTCTTCTGTAAAGGCAAATTTTCAAGATGAGGAATATATTAATGTTCGGGGGGAAACTTGACAAACACTTTTACGTTTTTTTTCTGTGGAAGCTGCTGGTTTAACTAGCAAAATTAAATGCTGTTATGGTGATTTTGGTCACTGCAACGTTTTTTCCTTCTATTCATTTAAAAAAAAATTATTTATTTATATTTTTTGGGGGGGGGAGGGGAGAAAGCAAGATTTTATTTACCATTTTCTTTGTTCTTTTCATATTTTCCTTTGGAGCTTTTGGAACCATCAGGTCTGTCATGTCCTTCACAATGATAGATTTAGAAACATCACTCTCTTCATTCCTGCAAGAAAACGTTAAGGAAAGTTTTATCCTAAGAGGAGAATGGACTAAAAAAAAGACATGTATGCCAATAGTTTTTTGTCTAACCCTGATGTAGCATTACCCTACTATCAGTGCTCACGAAATCGGTTCTCCGACGTGCTGAGTTAACCAAAGAGTCTTGGATAACCACAATTTTCTTGTTACAAGCTCGACGGGAAGCCACTTTTTTCCTGTCAACAAATATTTTTTCCCCTCAAGTTTGATTAATCCATGAACAGGAAAAAAAAAAAATTAAAACTAGAGATTCGAGTTTGTCTTGACACAAACTCTAGGTGTTCGGGAGATGTAAAGGTCAAATTGGGGTCACCTTTTTGTAAATATTTTTGGACAATTAACAATCTATACAATGGTGCAAAAAATGTCAATTTACATATTGTGGTTGTTGAGATATGATTTTTGTGAAATATTAAACTTTGACTTCCGGTTTGGACAGGAAGTAAAGGTCAAATTGGGGTCATTTTTTTGTAAATATTTTTTGACAATTAACTACTTGTACAATGGTAGAAAAATTGTGAATTTACCTCTTTGTGGTTGTTGAAATATGATTTTTTTAAATATTAAACTTTGACTTCCGGTTTGGACAGGAAGTAAGGTCAAATTGGGGTCATCTTTGTGTAAATATTTTTCGACAATTAACAATCTGTACAATGGTGCAAAAAATCTCAATTTACATCTTGTGGTTGTTGAGATATGATTTTTTTAAATTTTACACGTTGACTTCCGGTTTGGACAGGAAGTAAGGTCAAATTGGGGTCACCTTTTTGTAAATATTTTTTGACAATTAACGATCTGTACAATGGTACAAAAATTGTGAATTTACCTCTTGTGGTTGTTGAGATATGATTTTTTAATATTAAACTTTGATTTCCGGTTTGGACAGGAAGTAAGGTCAAATTGGGGTCACTCACAACTCGCGTTTCATCTACTTGTTAAGTTCTAAGTACATGCCAAGAAGAAGAAGAAGAAGAAGAAGAAGAAGAAGAAGAAGAAGACTAAGAAGAAGAAGAAGAAGAAGAAGAAGAAGAAGAAGAAGAAGAAGAAGAAGAAGAAGAAGAAGAAGAAGAAGAAGAAGAAGAAGAAGAAGAAGAAGAAGAAGAAGAAGAAGAAGAAGAAGAAGAAGAAGAAGAAGAAGAAGAAGAAGAAGAAGAAGAAGAAGAAGAAGAAGAAGAAGAAGAAGAAGAAGAAGAAGAAGAAGAAGAAGAAGAAGAAGACTTTTTTTTGACTTTTCAAGGAAAACTTTATTTACAAAACCAAACAACAATACAAAATGTACAAATAAAAGAATAATAAACAATGTTTGACCAAAATTGGTGGTTTACAATGTTACTGTGAACTAAAATAGGTTTACATTGTTAACAAAGAAACTACAAAATACATTAGTAAATGAAAAACAATAATACATTGATAATTCAATCGATAATAAACAAAAGGTTTAGTGGAAAAAAGGGAAAGGGCTCCTCTAAAAGGGAGACTACAAGCACCATGGTGCAAGCAGACTCCCCCGAGGATCCCCGGGGTGGGGAGCCACTGGCATTACTGGTGTGGGTCTTAAAACCCACTCCAGCGGCTCCCAAAGAGAGAGAAAGAAAAAGAGCAGAGAGAGGACCCCACTCATGAACAGTGGCATACGCCTTGCCTCCAATCAGAGAGAGATTGGAGTAGCTGTTCAAGGTGGGTCGAAAGGGGAAAAGGTGGACCGAGAGGGGTCAGGTAGTAGGATTAGATCAACCATGTTAACTCATTCTTAACAAGAGTGAAGATAGTGTCGTTAAACGACCATTTATTAAGGAAACCTGAAAGGTTATTACAAAGATTGTGATATTGGTAATCGGTGATAATCTTCGTTGTAAGCAGTTGCGCCAAATAATGTGAGGTTCGGATAAACATGAGGTTCTGTAAAGCCAGTATATAACATGTTTAAAGCTGATGATGAGGTAGTTGGACAGACGGACTGCCCCCTGAGCGACCTCTAGCACAAGGAACGAGAGTCCAGTATAGTTCAAGTCAAGTTGAAGATCTGGAAGGATGCTATGTAGAAGAGAGTGTAGCAGGTTGAGACCGGGTTGAATGGCAGGGCAGAGAATGAAAAGATGAAGAAGTGTTCCCCTCTCCACACCAGCCGCAGGAGGAGCAGATGTCAGGGTTGAGATGGTGAAGAACTGGAAGGGAGGGAAGAATATTATGGAGGAGTTTGAATTGCGTATCCCCTTCCTTCTTTGAAGTGGGAAGCTGGTATATTTCTTTCCATTGAAAGGATTTTGAAAAATCAAAAAGTCCGGATTTATGCCAGTAGGTGATTGTATGAGGAGGATGTGAGTTAACTTGGTTGTTGAAGATTGCATATATATGTTTTGAATACGCAGAGAGTCCATTTGGACAAGTGGGAAGTGTGAAGTCCATAGGAGAATCTGGACGAGCGAAAAACTTCTGGAGGATTACCGGACGGACGCCGGTTACATTGAAGACAAAAGGATGGTCCAGGAAGCCGACGTCGTGCCAGTGCGTTCGTGTGTATTCTGGGAGCTCGTTGATATGTTTGTTGATTTGTTCATATATAGCTTTGGATGGTGCGGAGATTCCGTTGATGTTGGATGACAACCTGATTCCGAGGGGCAGATCTGGTTTTAAGTTGAAACTTGCGGGAGGAGAAGACTGGACGAGACCGTGAAGATTGAAGACATTTGGGAAGAAGAAGAAGAAGAAGAAGAAGAAGAAGAAGAAGAAGAAGAAGAAGAAGAAGAAGAAGAAGAAGAAGAAGAAGAAGAAGAAGAAGAAGAAGAAGAAGAAGAAGAAGAAGAAGAAGAAGAAGAAGAAGAAGAAGAAGAAGAAGAAGAAGAAGAAGAAGAAGAAGAAGAAGAAGAAGAAGAAGAAGAAGAAGAAGAAGAAGAAGAAGAAGAAGAAGAAGAAGAAGAAGAAGAAGAAGAAGAAGAAGAAGAAGAAGAAGAAGAAGAAGAAGAAGAAGAAGAAGAAGAAGAAGAAGAAGAAGAAGAAGAAGAAGAAGAAGAAGAAGAAGAAGAAGAAGAAGAAGAAGAAGAAGAAGAAGAAGAAGAAGAAGAAGAAGAAGAAGAAGAAGAAGAAGAAGAAGAAGAAGAAGACGTACAAAAACAATAGGTGTTTCGGGCACATGCCCGAACACCTAAAAATTAAAAACCTCCCAAAAACCAGTAATCTTTCATTGTACATGTATATCTTTCATCGTTCATGTATAAAGTGCGCCCTCTGTTGAAATAAATATTCTCTATTTTCAGGCCTCCTAGTGCCTGATCTACCAAATATAGGTTTTTTATACAAAATATAGGTTATTATAGGTTTACCAAATGCCAAAATGTAGGATTTATAGGTTATTTCCCATGATTATGCAGTGTTTAATTATAAGTAGCAAGTTTTGGGTAAAAATTACCTTCTGAGTACTTTTTGCAACAAAGAACATTACCCCATACCCTGTCTGGCAGAAAATCTAAGAGTGGTACACATGTTACAGTTTGGCTACCGTTTTGGCTTCATCTCTTTATACTTAGAAAGTAATTTTTCTTCAATGCCATGAGGATGTTATGAGGAAGTTGAAAATGTGTTGCAGGAAATTTAAAATGTAGGTTTTTATAGGTTAACCAGTTTGCGTCGGAGGCCGTGTATACACGCAATTTTTTTTTGCACCACGGATCGGAGAGCGTCTAAACACGCCATAGGAAACTCTGGAATATTAGTATGCATGCTCGGTTGACGTGGCAACGAGCCGAGCATACAGTGACATGCTCGGGAGACGTGGCCACGCGCTGTGGAAGCTTCCATTAACATGTTTATGTGGGAAAAAGAAACCCGCACAGGGGCCCAGAAAAACTTTTTTATTCCCGACGCGAACTGGTTAATATAGGTTTTTTGGGAGAAATTTTGAAATATAGGTTTTTATAGGTTTTATAGGTTTCGCTGGTAGGCTTGTATTTGACTGTGGATTTTAATGAGTTGGAGATGATATTTCTAGTACTAATAATTAGTAGTACAGTTGAAAAAAGATTGGGAATCCAGATTAACAAAATGCCTGCTCAAAGGGCTAGTGTATTTTTACAAATTTTGCAAGCCCTAAAGTAGATTGGCAAAGAAATGGTAACAAAATTACACAAAGTTGTATCAACAATTGTGTATTATGCTCTCAGACTAAATCATTTCTATTGAGTGTCATTTAAGTTTTCAAGAAAAACTCACGTTTCAGTAGTCTGTTCCCTTTCCCGCCTCAGCTGGCGTTCATAAGCCTTCTTGGATGGACACCAGACGTAGACGTGCGAAGGCACAAAGGCCTTTTGCCAATCACTGTTGAGCTCGTCCACTTCGAAAAGCTCTCTGACCTCGACTGACCTGGCCTTGCTCGGTTGATGATGACCGATGATGGAGGATGGCATGGAGTGGACGCTGGTCGACCGCACCTCGAGAGGGGAGGTGTACGGTGTGTAGGGGAACTTCTGTTTTTGTCTATACAAATAAAGAAAAGATTAAGCCTAAAATGCTTAAACTTATTTATGGGGCACGGGTTGTTTTAGTAACCCTTTGTTGCATAAAGGTTCAACATTCCTAAAAATAGTTGGCTGTTCCTTACACCTTCAAAGGTTTCACATATTTGTTATATATAACAGCTTTTACAGCGAACACTCAATGTAGTGTGACCTCATTGACTAAAGATTTCACATTCAAACACATTAACCCTCCTAGTTCTGGTGCCTTTTTCAGACAAGTTGATGCACCATTTGAAACCATTCGTTTTGTGAAACACACCAAGGTGTAGTGTATCCACCATTCAAAACCATTTGAATGATTTATAAGCCACTGCGTAGTACATTCACCATTTGAAACCATTCGGCTATGGAAACACACCAAGGTGTAGTGTATCCACCATTCAAAACCATTTGAATGATTTATAAGCCACTGTGTAGTACATTCACCATTTGAAACCATTCGGCTATGGAAACACACCAAGGTGTAGTGTATCCACCATTCAAAACCATTTGAATGATTTATAAGCCACTGCGTAGTACATTCACCATTTGAAACCATCCGGCTATGGAAACACACCAAGGTGTAGTGTATCCACCATTCAAAAACCATTTGAATGGATTTGAATGGTAGTAAAGCTTGCTACCAACACTGTTCAAATGGTATCACCATGTGTGTACAAAACCAATGGCCATTTTGGTAAGTGGAAATTTTGAATGGTTTCAAATGGTCAAACACTAGGAGGGTTAAAAACAATTAGTAAGTAAGCATACAGGGTGTAAGGCTGTGCCAGGTAAGTTTGGGCGATATCAATTTTTTTCATCCACGATATATCGGCAAATATAAATCGCGATTTTCGATAATATCGTGATTATCTTTTCATTCATGCATGATTGCTTTAGAGCCGATAACCACAGGTATGTACCCCTCTACAAGCGTCACAATAAATCACAAATTCGTTTACATAGTGTGTATGTACTTCTGAAGTAGTTCGTTTTTGTTTCTCACTTCCAAAAGCTGAAAAGACTGTTCTAATTTTGTTTCCATGGAATTTCTGACTTGACTCACAATGGCGATTTTTTTTTAATCGCAATATATTTTTGTAATCGCGATTTGCCGATATCTCGATAACTTAAAAAGGTTCTCAATATCGTAATCAAAAAGTATCGCGATATCCGATATTATCGTCCCAAGCTTAGTGCCGGGTATCCGGATACCCGACTGAAACTGTCATTACCCTGTTCCAATTTTCGGTTCCAATTACCTGTAAATGACTTGAACATTTTGACCTATTTTTGGGGGATGCTCCAAGTCATTTTTAATATAGAGGCAGGAAATTATTAGAGTAAGTCCACATTTATTATGACTCTAATAAAACAAGAGAATCTTGTGATCATATTGGTTATTTTATATCAGGCCTGATACTACACGGAGGCAATGGAGGCAATTGCCTTGGTGCACCCTGGTCATTGCTTTGGTGCCCCTTGAAGTGTTCCAATAGAAATTTACATTTTCCTCATAGAGGTGCCCTTAACCTAGCTTAAATTGCCTTGCCCCTACCAATAGATAGTATCAGGCCTGTATATATTCGGGCGTATTTATGTGTTTTTACAAAATTGTTTACAAAATTTTGAGTATCCAGTTCCCGATATAACCAAAAAATGCATAGCCTTAACGGGGTGTGGCAAAGTGTTTCTCACAACCTTTTTTGACTGCCATTGTGCGAGCACACAACCTGGATAACAGCGGTGTTTTATTTCAGTCTGAGACACGGAATACCATAAAGAAAATAACAATGATTTTAACACAGGGGTTGATCTTAGGGTTGAAGGATGTTATACAAAATGAAACAGAGTTACCCAAATGATCGACTGTCTACAATTTGAGTTTAACCCTAACCATCCCATATCCTGCAAAATCGTCCAAGGGGCACTTTTTGGGAAAAATTCAGCACTGTTGGAAACTGGTAGTTTCACCTCTTCAAATGGGGCAAAAATACTACCTGGCAAGAAGTACAGGCCATAAGTGCTGAATATGAAAGATCAACGAAAATGCATGGTGCATTTTGAAGATAAGGGCATGTTTCCACAAGTGCACTGATGGATTTTGGAGGATTCAGGAAGCTTCCAAGCCAGAATACCTAAGGGGTCAGGGTTAATGGATGTCAAGGAAATATAAATTTTAGAAATACTATCTAGAGAAATCTACAGCGTTGGGCTTTCATGCTTGACTGTTTTTGGAAGAGTGTTGTGTGAGCAAAATGTTTGATGAATCTCACTGTATTTGTAAAATGATTTTTGTGCAATTATTAAACACACTGAATGAGCAAAATGATTTGTACTGAGTTTAAACATGAAAGGCCCAAGCTCTTAAAGATAAACTTTCCTGATCTTAAGACTTTTGTGTTTGTGACATACAGGGTCACAGATGAAACACCAATAAATGAAATTCAGTCATTCTTGATACGGTTATATCACATTACACATCACAATGCAAAAAGTAATAAGGCCCCCCCAAAAAAAGTCTCCAGTTTCTGGTCATAGGTTAGCTTCAAAATCGGTGCGGTGACATGCTTTTTTTCTTTTTTTTTGGTAAGCTTTTTTTAATGGCCAACCAGTGAAATATGCGATACATGTATAAGTGGTTATTGGAACCAGATCAAATTTCCCATACACAAAGTATGGTGGCTAAGAGAGGCCTCACAAATCGGGTAAATTTTCATACTCCTATGTGAAAAAGTCATTTAAAACACAGCATGGCAGAATTCCAATCGATCCAGCAATTTTGGCTGCAATTGGACATTGTTTCATAGCTCTGAGGCAACACGGAGACCAGAAACCGGAGACTTTTTTTGAGGGCCTAAACATGAAGAATGTCTTTTCTCACAATAAAAACATGGCATTATATGTATATTTTTTGTTTATCTCACTTGGTGTCTAATTCCACAGGTGGTGCGGATGAGCTGCGTTGGTGACATGGTGACTGCACGGAGGTCTCTGACTGTCTTAATCTTTGCGTGGGGTATCGACCTAGTAACGTGTCCAAGCCTGAGCTTGCGAGGAGATTCTGGATTTTCTGAGTTGGCAAAGCACCTGGAAAACAAAATACAACAAATTATTCAAAAACATACATGGCTTTCAGAAGGTTTATTTTCAAAAATGACTAACCCTAACTCCACCTAGAGGTATATTTGCTAGGAACCATCCCAAATCTTCCAAAATCCATCAACATGCAGTAAAAAGTCCAATTGTTGGACTTTGATGGAATTGGTACAGTAGCAAATGCAAAGCATCCATGGCTTGGCTATACACAGTCCTGAATCCAACAAAAAGCAGCCGGTGGAGTTTGATGGATTTGGTACACATGGTTACATGCTCTATTCGCTGGGCTATACTGTGGAGTACTGAATCCAACAAAAGCAGCCGGCAGAGTTTGATGGATTTGGTACACATGGTTACATGCTCTATTCGCTGGGCTATACTGTGGAGTACTGAATCCAACAAAAGCAGCCGGCGGAGTTTGATGGATTTGGTACACATGGCTACATGCTCTATTCACTGGGCTATACTGTGGAGTACTGAATCCATCAAAAGCAGCCGGTGGAGTTTGATGGATTTGGTACACATGGCTACATGCTCTATTCGCTGGGCTATACTGTGGAGTACTGAATCCAACAAAAGCAGCCAGTGGAGTTTGATGGATTTGGTACACATGGCTACATGCTCTATTCGCTGGGCTATACTGTGGAGTACTGAATCCAACAAAAGCAGCCGGTGGAGTTTGATGGATTTGGTACACATGGCTACATGCTCTATTCGCTGGGCTATACTGTGAAGTACTGAATCCAACAAAATCAAGCAAAACCAGGGGCTGGATTTTGATGGACTTGGGGGGTAGTTAGGGTTAATATTAATTACCATACAGAAATCAATTATTAATGTAACAGGCACCCCTATTGTTGCTCAAATGTTCAAAATGCTTATAAATAAGAATGTAGCGAAAGTTTTACATTAATTTACAATTTCTAACACTGGTAAAGAGAGGACAGTGATGGCGGCTTTTGGAAACTCCCTAGGCCCATTTGCTTACACATAACCTAAATCCTTCAGTAGTAAAGCAAGCACATGACATGTATGCACACATGTGTTTCTAATCTGTGATACATGTACATGGCCAGGGACCCTCCCTGCATGCATGGAGCAATAAACAGTGTCCACTGACCCAAGCACTGACCTTGCAATCACTACAACAAACATGGATGTACATGTACCATGGAAAGGCAAGTATGCCTAATAACCTCAATCCTCCAAAATAATTTTTTGGACAGACCAACATGTACCATGTAATCCTCCAATTTCATCCAGTGTCAAATATAGCCTGATAACCTCAATCCTCCATAACCCACCAAGCAAATAATCACATCTGCCCTCAATCTTTCAAAATCCTCCACAACTGCAATTTCCACATAACCTCAATCCTTCAAAATCCTTCAAAATCCTTCACTATGGCAAAGTGGATTTTGGAGGATCTGGGAAGGTTACTAGGGTTAACTTATAAATGGCGCCACCTACTTTTTGCCAAAACAATATTTCCAGTTCGGATTATTGTGTATCCTGCTTTGGAATGCCCTTTCCTGATGCCAAACCAAAAAAGAAAAAGGCTTCATACCTTCATTTTCATCTGCCTCCCATGAAGACTGCTCAGGTTCTCCCACGCGAGGGAGCCCTCTGTCACAGCGGCGGTTCGACGCCCAGCACTGGGGATGCTGGCAAAGAGACCCACATGACGTTTCATCAACGTGGTATTGTCTCAATGATTTACCTGCCATTGTTGTACTCATGATGGGTAGACTTGCTGTTCTACCTGTTTGACCTACACAAGTACATGCGTGCAAAAATAAATAAATAAAATTGTTGTCATTGGGGCGGAACCAGGGTAGCAAAAAATTAGGGTAACACAAATGTCGTATCCGACTGCCACTTTTTCTCAGTCAATATGTAACAATAATGTGATCTTACCTACCCAGTAAGGTGGAGAACATATGGATGATGATGGACATACACTTCAAATTACTCCAGGATATTTATTTCATGAAAAATCAGGCATTTTTGGTATACAATGACTTCCTCAGTCATGTCAGTCTGATTTGATCAACTCCCCCGTTAGTGACCAACACGGTCATTGTTCATGCGCAGTGCAGTCATGGCAGTGGCAACTATAGGATCCTTCTATTTTCTGAAGGGGAGGATTTTTTAAAAGGGAAATAAAGTCCGAAAATCATTTTTTACTTTCTGTACCCCCAAAAATCGATAGAATCATTTTTTAACGTTAACTGGTCCTAGTGGTTGCAAAAGAAAATCAAAAAAACTCTTAAAAAGTGGCGGTCGGATACGACACTCTTTGCAAAGGGTCCATTGGCGCAATATTATTCACCCCGTTAACAATAACATAACACTAACAAGTAACAGTTAACAAGTTTCAGCATTTTCATTTCAACACTTTCTCCACGGTAACCAAGTGCAAGTCCATTATTACTATTATTATATTAGGCCTAACGTTACTCATTGTTACTAGGCCTACCTATAGGTAGGCAGATTCACGGAAGCCAACGCTGGCGGCGCACTTCATGTCATGTATCTTGGGGTCACGACCTGTGACCGTGCTGACGCTGCTCGCGGCAAACCGGTGTGAACCGCATTAAACCCTCATCGGCGGATTGATCGTTTTTAGTGTTGATGTGATGGGGGCCGGATCTATAGGGAAGCCATTCTGTTTTCATGCAAAGTCATGCATCGCATGCCGCGAAAATCTCGTCAAAAGTTTTTGCTGTCGTCCAAATAGATCGCCGTTTTCGAGGTAATTTGAACGTTATTTTTCCCTCTCCAACTTTGATCATATTTAGGCATAATAGGGGTACCTCCGTTTAATTTAAAAATGAAGAAAATGCAATCTACGTTATTTAAACATTTTAAAACCAGCAATACTTTTCATTAAAGTGGTTCGCTCAAAACTTTTATTCGATGCACAAAAGTTGTATGCGATGTGCGAATCAAAGATCCCCGGGGAAAAAATTGCATAATCATGCTGCGTGATTGTTAAGGGGGAAATACCACATAAATGATGTCTAGTAATGGGTAATTTTGTGAATTTTTATCGTGAAATTTATAATAAAATGTTGTAATTTAGATAAATATTATTAAATATATGCCACATCGTTTTTAGGTATTGAAATGGTATAACCCATATGAAAAATGGACTCTGCCCCAGGAATGCCGAAAGATGTTATGAAGTGGATCATTCCATTTTCCAAAATAGGGGGTTCACCTAAATTATGCAAATGTTAGCAGATTTGTGCAATTTGTGAATGTAATTTGTACAATTTTTATTCTAAAATATGGCGGCCATTTTGAATATATAATTAGGTATTCATCTTCCAGTGCGCACTGACAATGATGCGATTGGTTTACCAGAAAACATAACTAAAATAAATGCCAACATAATGTCCATGGCATAAAATCTTAATACATGTAAAAACACATGTTAGTACTACTAGTACTACTAGGTTAATAGTAGTATATTCCTATAATGTACAGTATTAATATAGCTCATCTGGTCACAACTTTTTGGCCCATTTTGCATGAAATGGCACAGATTTTCCGAACACTAAAAGTCGTGTAACCTCACTTAGGCTCACCCTAGAAGTGGTTGACCCCTCATTTTAAAGCATATTGAAAGTACTTTCACAAGTTTCAGATAAAAATAACATCAGTGTGATCAAAACAACTTGAAATTTTCATGAAACTGCCTACTAAAAATAGGCCTACTCTAGTTTAGACAGTTAACGTTAACATTCATTATAACTATAAGACCTTCTTCACCCTCACAGTCTTCAGTGTTGATTCAAACAGGCTACAGCTCATATAATCAATCTAATAATAGCAGAATACTGATTCACCATGTTCACAAGAAAAGGTTTTTGAAATTCCATGTAGGCCGCCATCTTTCTTTCTGCTAGTGCTAGATGTTTTTACGGTCATAGGGGGGCCATAGCAACCACTGGTACTCCGCAATCGAATTCATGCTATAACTATAATCAAATAATTTCCGGTTACCATTTCTTTGGATTGACAAATTTGATTGCCTGAGGGCGCTCTTTACTTTACCTTAAAGGAAAAGGATTGGAGCGCATATCCATCGATAATAATTATGAGTCCAAAAGCCAGGGGCTGAAAATTAATTTGCCAGTACCATCTGGATGGACTAAATCTATCATATGTTTTCTTCTTGTAAAAAATCTATTCATTACATTTACCAAATTTTTTTGTTTCCATTAATTTTTATTGTGTCACTGCCCCTAAATAAATCAATTAAACTGTCATGTACATGTACCATAATCAATAATATTCATGTAACTGAAATGAAACAAAATGGCCTGTGGATATAAACGTAGCAGGAACTCTTTAGCTTGTGTAAATTTTCAAGCGTAAGAACATTCTGTAAAAGCGGCTGATGAAAAGACTACACTGGTTAACCTTCAACCTTTGGCCTTAGTACCGCACAATGCGGCATGAGTTGCGCATAATCACGCGTGTGTGCAGGAGACTGACATTTTAGACCGGAACACGAATCAAAAGTCGAAAAGACAGGGGAAATCTTCAAACAAATGCCCACTCGAACATGCCTAATTGAAACATGAGAGGCCTACACACGAACTGTGAAATATTGACTCCGTGAACATATTTCATTATCAATCATAATCTATGCTTCGCTCTGTAAACCGCAGAAAACACTGTCTGGACCGATTGGGCTGGGAGAACTGGCATCTGATTTTGTAATTATCCTTCTGTATTGTGTTTCGCTATTTTACCGGCAATTTCCGGCAATTGTCTTTTTCATCGGAACATTGCTATTTGACTTGGGAAAAATGGTAAACAACTACCTTGAAATGACACATTCACAAAATCGGGGAATTAAGCACGCCATGCCGTTGTGATCTCTCGAAATGACTTAAAGATGGGTTCCCCGTCATTTGGCACATAATAACTGTTAAATCATGCTTCATTCTTTTGTGACAGTCTCATTAAAGGTGCGCGTGCGTGTATGTGTTTTTTTCTAACTGAGGAATATGTTACGGAGAAACTCAAATATAGCAAAAATCACTCGTATATATTTGCAGTGAACTGAAACATGGGTAATTTAATGTGCCCCACCCATGATTCCAATCCCCCATCCTTAATTTTTTCCCATAATAATTTCCCCATATTATCCTTTAACCCCTCCCTATACCCCCCGGGTCTCAAACTCCTCCCTATAGCTGCTTAAGCCCCCGCCGCGTCCCCGGCCGCCTCCATTTCTACTCTTTCTCCGACTTCAAAGAACCGTATATGTTTCATGTCAGGGAGATCGAGAAAGAGGAGTGTTGCATGCATGCCCGCGTTGATCGCCATGCATGCAAATTTAACATTGCTGTCGTTCCTTTTTGTTAGACATACGGCTTTTTTGTAGTGTGCCCCCCCCCCCTTTCAGCCATCTTATATCCGCCCCCTGCGGCTGAGTTACTCGATCAAATCATTGACACATTTCAGGTAGTTTCCTTCGAGGCTTGAATCCATCTCCAAAGCCCCGGACGTCTGCATAGTACTTGACTCACTTTGTACTGTTTGTTGTGAAGGACCCATTACTTATCATTGTTGCACTGCATCATGGTTGCACTAGTAACCGTGCTTTCAATTGAAAACGGATGCAACATTAATGCCCGTCTTCCTGTGACTATTTCCGAGGTCAAGAGCCCTAAATGGCTGAAGAGAGTGAGGGGGTAATTAGGCCAAGGATGTATCCTACGATAAGTTGATGTGGCCTCCGTTCTACTTCGGTCAGGGCTGTGTTGGGGGGAGGGGGGTCAAGTCCCCAGTCAGAGTTATCACGAGGAGGCTAAGGAAGGCGCTGGGTGCAAACGCGTGTCTATGTCCGCGTGTTTAGACTCAAAAATAGTAAATTAGTCATGATTGTGGAAGGAAAATGGAAACAATTAAAGACACTCCTGTGCAATGCAGTGCATGGGGAGCTTTAAGGGTTTCTACATAAGAAGCGGCAATTTGTCAACTCAGTACACGCTCATAAGGCCCATTTTGGGCCTCTTCTAGAGAGAGCTGCGGGCGTACTGTGTACGGCGTACTCTTCCGATGAAGGATCGAATAGAATGCCGGTTCATGAACTTGGATGGGTCAATTGTAGACCGATCCAGATTAGGCCCTTAGCACGTCTGTCATGCCACCCCACACCATCCTTAACTTTGCAATATCCGCTTGACCGATAGCACTAACAGTAAGAGTTGCTATGGAACATGGAAAGGCGTAACCCTATTGGTCAATCTGATTGACAGGTCAGTTCGGGTCATTTAGAATCCGTTTAATGCTCTATGCTTTTGACCATGTACTTTCAGCAATATTTATGTCCCACCGAAGTACAAAAATTAGAATGGTTTTCATATTTTTCCTCTATACTTCCATGCACTAAGATGAAACAAATCATTCATAATACGGCTACTATATACAAATGCCTATATCTTGACAAATGAACTATAAATGTGAATGCCATTGTTGGTCTTAATAACAGTCGGGAAGGAGGCTACTCATGAGAAATTGCGAACCCCTGTGATGTTGACCTCATAGTGACCTTAGGTGAACCCAGACCACGGGGTCACACTCCTTTATCTTGTTACCTGGACATTGTCGTTTGTATTTTTTGCAATGGAAGATCGTGATTAATTAATTGTTTATAAAAGGTTATTTTTCACAAAAGGACATATAAATAATTTTGAAAAATGTATTTAAACTTCCATTGTTATCATTTGAAAAATGATGGCTATCATTCAAAGGGACAGTCGTCACGATCAGAGCAGACTTTCAACAGGGCATGGAATCGGTGTCCTAGTTTAATAAGATGAACACAGTGACTGGAAATTACTGGCTCATTATGCAGCAGCAACGGTAATATGCTTTAATCATGTGGGGTATTTTTTCAGTAACTCAGTTAATCTAAACCTAGTACTCCGATTCCATACCCTGTTGATCATGACGACAACAGGGCAACGCAAAAAACGATGGCTACCGTTCAAAGGGACAGTATCGTCACGATCAGAGCAGACTTTCAACTCAGGGCATGGAATCGGTATTTTAGTTTAAGATAAACACAGTGACTGGAAATTACTCAGTTATATACAGCAGCAACGGTAATAGGCCTTATCTAAACCTAACACTCTGATTCCATGCCCTGTTGATCGTGATGATGATTGTCCCATATTATTTAAACAATCAAAATCGAATACGAAACATAGTTGGTGACGTAAGATACATGATTTTGTTTGATACAAAAAGAACATTTATTTTGTCTTTATTCTATCTGTATTTCATGTACAATTATTAAATTTCTATACACTATCATTACACGAATTCAACACAAAACAAAATTAATAAAAGATTACACTGGTCAGTGATACACCATTACAAGATTACAAGAAATTGTATTAAACATTGCAATAAATTTTCTTAATATTAAAAACAACTGATAGATTTATCAAGAGCAGGTGCGAGTCCAGAATAGGGTTGGGGCGCACTGGCCTAAAAATAGTAGCATAGATGTTGTTTTCATTTTTGAGCGCGGCTATTCATTATAAGGGGTGGGAAATAGAAAAGAATGGAAGCGCTTGAAGCGAAACGCACAGCTGCAGATCATCTGAAGCACAGGGTCCCGTTTATGTCTAGTGTCCACCCCCTAAAAAAAATTGGAGAACATATGTACCCCTATCATCGTGTGCAGCACCCCTTGAAGCCCCTCTGAATCTGCTCCTGGAAAAATGTATACAATGGATTCGTGAAATTCAGCCGCACAATACCTCATTGTTTTACGCCTATCCGCTTCATGCATATCGCAGCCCTCTAGTGGTGAAAATGCACCCAGTCTCCGAGGCTAGGGCACTGTGTGCGTACAAATTGATTCCATAGCTTACACGCTGCGGAATACTTCAGATCTTGCACAAAAAGATATTTCTTGATTTTCGTTAACACTTGAATGTAAATGGCCGGCGCAAGCTAATCAGCGACATTCTAAATGCCCTGGAAAAATCAAGGGCGCCCTCAACAGGTCGCGCACGGAATGGATACATTCTATATTAAAATATTCTTAAGATATAAACAAACAAACAAATAAAAAACACGTGAAGTCTTACTTCACATGATTGCATAGCAGGGACCGGGAAGAATGTATTTACCAAGCTTCGGGCATAGCCTCATAATAACGGTAAAATACTGGTAAAATACTGTGTAGGTACAACTAAAGAAGGTCTTCGAAATGTTACACAAAAATAATTGTTGAACGGAAATGTATAACTGCCAGAACACTACACCAAATAGAGGTTGGTAGGAAAATAGACTGGCACCTTTAATATATTGAGAACCAGCGTGCTGATTATTGGCTTGCGTTCTGGGAACCTGACGAAGATGGTAGCCACTGGTAAAAGTAATTTGCTAACTTGTACTGCAAGAGGATGTAAAATTAAAGGAAATTTTGTAATTGTACTAATTTCAAACCCAGGTTTGTTCCCATCAATTTCACTTTTCCTGTCTATAAAGAACAACATGGAAGCTGGCCTATTTATCATTTCAAGTTTACACAACGTTCATTTATATAGGACAAAGCGTTCACACAGAACACTGGTCAACTGTCATTAACCCACGTGCCAGAACTAAAGGGTTGATGAATATATCGAAATGTACTCGAATATGAAAGATTCGAATACTCGTTATCATTTGTTTTGAAAACAAAACAATGAAAAGTCATTATTCGAATAATGGAAGAGTGTATTCGTATTCGAATTTATTTCAATTATTCTTCCCGGGTCTATATGTCCAATGTTATAACCATTATTCCTTTAAGTACCCCGGTATCAATTAACTATCAGCGGTGTTCGTGGCAGGGAGAAGTAAACTGTGTTTATTTATATTAAAAAGAACTTTAATTACAAAATTTCCAAAGTTCAAGATTCATGGAAGATCAGACAGACTCTTCTTCGGCGGAACACCGGCCGGTTTCTCCTTCTCTTTTTTCCTCTCTTCAAACATCAGGATACTGCAAACCAAACAAATTTTACAACCATTTTATTATTAAGGGCGCTAATATAGCCATTGGCGGATCCAGGGGGTGGGGCTAAGGGGGCTTAGGAGAGAAAGAGAGAGAGAGGGGAGGAGGGGAGGGGAGAACGCACTCTCATTTCCCCCTCACTGTGCTTTGTTTTTCTCTCCCTTTGATTATTTCATTGTAATTTTTGTAGTACTGAAAAATAATTGTTTTTGATTCTCAGCCCCCCCCCCTAAAATATGTTCTGGATCCGCCCATGATAGCAACCTCGAACTAATAGTGATTCGACCTAATGATGATCTAGCAAAAAACAAGAATGGTCAAACTAAATTACCACAACTATAGCTGTTTTTTTTAAAAGTATGGCGACAGTCACGTTGCCAACAGTCACTCGCGTCTGTTTGAATGCTTCTTAAAAATCTTCGCAAAAGCCAACACAATGGAAGCGCGAATCGAGCTTTGCTGCGTCAAAAGGTTTCGATGCGAACTTCGTTTTTTCTCGGGATAGCACACCCCTGAGAGCAGGGAGGAGGGATGAGAGGTCACGCCACATTTACGCCACCAATGGCAGTAATTGCCTTATTCACGAACTGGACTTCCGCTCTAAAAAACAACAACCCATAGACAAAACAATTTCATAGCTTGTACACAAACTACACATGCACGCTGGTCAGCGCGCGCTGTGAGTATGAAGTGACTTGTTTTTCTCATGCTGAATTTAGCCGTAAATGGACTTGTTTGAAATATTTATTGTAAATTTCATTCTGGTTTTACTTTGTTATGATTTCTATGCATTCATGAAAAACCAATTCATGAAAATGTGTTATTGTATTATTTATCAGTCAATCACTCGTTCTTTTTAAACACAAACTCAAGTAATTTTTAATTCACCAGTCTCCTCAGTAAACCCTTTTTAACTTTATTTTCTACAGTCATTTTATTATTTTCTCATTAAGCTACTTATTGTCTAATTACTTTTGTCAGTCTTAGTACACGTATGCACACTGTCATTGTTGTTTGTTGTATGTGGTATAAATGATGCGTATTTTTGTGTGTGTGAAGCTCAGTGTTACTCTGTTTTTGTATACAGGCTGTTCCGTGACAAGCCCTGCTTTTTTGGAACGTGCCTCCACTTCAGTATTTTCCCACTGTACTTTTCTTGATGATGATATCATGTGGAAATAAATGTTACTTTGAATTGAATTGAATATTGATAGGGGTTTCTTTCTTAATAACAAAAAGTTCCACACCTGTTTACTGAATGGTCTTGCCACAGCTTGCAGCGAAAGCCACTTGTATAAACCGTATAAGCCACCTTTGCATTTTCCCCCCTCTGTCCGGAAGGATAATCATATTCGTCGGTTGAATAATTTTTACTCACATTTTAAGGACGCTGCTTTTCTTGCCCAGCATCATCTCAATGAACTCGTTGTAGTTGATCGTCCCAGAGTTGTTCGTGTCCACCTCTGCAATCATCTTTTTAACCTGCAGAAGATTTTTCGGTTGCTCGAGCTTTTCCATCATGTACGTAACATCTTTGACATCTTTGATTTGGAACATGACAAGAAAATAATGTTCATGATTAACACTAAAATTATTTGTTTTTCTCTTTCAAATGGCCACAGTTAATTGGACTTTCGTAAAAGTACCGGTATGACAAGTTGACAACATTAAGGGCCAAATGTTGATCCCTGCGGAACCCGTTGTGAATATTGAAGGTGTAGCCATGACGCAGAGAGTAATTCTAAGTAATTTTTTTATTTTGTTCATTATATCGGTTTGTTTTGGTTTTCAAAAATGAAATTCCGATACAAAATTTAGGTTAAAGGCACTGTCTCATCCAGAGATCGCTGAATTATTTTGTCATGTCTGGAACGTGAACAACCAAGCAGCGTCTTTCATCCATACAGAATTTATACTTACCAAGGTCACCTGAGTTATCCAGGTCGAATTCTATGAACTTATCTGCAATGAATGACAAAAACAAATATGTGGGTTTTTTTCTCCACAGTCAAACAAACTAATTACACTTTTTAAAACCATGTTTATATCAAACAACAGTACTCGCTTCCTGAACTTATTTCTTGCGGTATATTTCCCCACTGAAACACCATATGTAACATTGAGATAGACTGCCCCTTTAATTCTCCAGGGGCCATATTGTTGTATGACACGCAAGGCTGGTATAGGCCAATTATAGTTTAACATGGTATATTTGCATAATGTTAGATATAATCCCTCAGCATGATTTCATACGTGCATTATGAAAAGAAACAAACGAAGGAACACATGGATTGCATTATAACATGTTCAGTTGAATGCTTATTAATCCTACATTATCTTCTGCTGGCTTACAGCGAAGGCTATTATAATTGGCTCTGTATAGTTAAAAATGTCGCTGTTTTAATCAAGGCTGTACTCTTAATAATATATAGGACAATATAAGCGTCCATACTTCCTAGATCAATACATAGGCCTATGTATAGAAACAGAAATGTGAAAATTTCGGCCGAATTACTTCACTATTTTATGAGATACTTGTAAACATGTTTTAACGCCAGTATAGAGCATGTGACCTGTTTACACTTTGTGTGACCTTTAGAGTACCAGGGTGATTTTCCGCCGGGCAAAAGTGTGTCATTTGTATATATGCAGACTGCAGAGTTTGTACATTTTGTACTTCTCCACATAACATCAAGAATGGTTTTAATATTCTGATGTTAGTGCCTTTTTAAAAATAAATCAAATTAAGAATTTCTATGCTAATATCTCAAAATATCAGATTTGATGGTTTCTTGTCATAGACCAGTGTACATTTGATGGTTTCTTGTCATAGACCAGTGTACATTTGATGGTTTCTTGTCATAGATCAGTGTACATTTTGTGCCCAGCGCAGTTTGACCTTTGGGGCTCTTTTGTAAACATGTGACGTCATTAGTCACATCGTCTATAATTATAGGTCCTTTAAACTTATGGCAAAATGTATATAAATGCATCAATACTAATCAATTGAAAGGTATAAGCCCTATGGAAAAAAAAAAATTTAACAGCCCTAATCATAGCATTAATGATGTTGAACTCATTGTAATTGAAGCCTGCACTATATATATATATATATATATATATATATATATATATATATAATAATATATATATATATTTTTTTAATGTGAAAGATTTAGCTTTTTCATAGTGTCACCTCAACTAGAAAATAGTGAAAGTGCATTCAGATAGTAACTCGTATTCACTCCAATAATTGAATCGTCCCGTTCCAGGGTGAGCGAGCATGCATGCATGCAATGGGTGTGAGGTATACAGAAACTGCTCGAATTCTACCGAAACATGCATAAACCGACCGAAACTGCACTAACCGACCGAAACTGCACTAACCGAAACCAATATTTAACAAATAAGGCCAACAATTTGGATGGATTTGCCGCCCATTTTGTTGTGCTAGACTTCCTTTTTTGTTGCGTTGGTTATTAAACAATCATGGCGGGAAGTTTACTGCTGCATATGATTGACAATATTTATACAAATTGTGCGATTTGCCGACGATCTAGTTTGTGTGGCCGTCAGGAGCCGACTTTCGGTTAACCGGTTAACCGACCGTTTTAGATTCTGTTAAACGGTTAACGAAATAACCGGTAACTCCCGCAGCACTATCGAAATCCCTGGGGGATGAGGTTGTAGCTTCACTCACTTAGCAAATGAAATAGCGATATCATACTTGCGATATCATACTTATCATACTTGCTTGATTTTTGTTTCTTTCTTGAGGGAATTAAGAGGGATTTACCTCTGTACATTCATGAATCTCAATCTGTTGACTCCTTCAAGAAGAACTTAAAAACTCATCTTATGTGTATTGCCTATAAGGACTACTGACATTCATATATGTATTTTTTATCTTTTGTTTCGTATTATATTTCATTTACTATTGTATTGTTATGCTATTGTATGATTTCTTGTTTACTGTAAAGCGCCTTGAGCACTTCTTGGTGGATATGCGCGCGTTATAAATCTTCTGTATTGTTATTATTATTATTATTATTATTATTATTATTATTATTATTATTATTATTATTATTATTATTATTATTATTATTATTATTATTATTATTATTATTATTATTATTATTATTATTATTATTATTATTATTATTATTATTATTATTATTATTATTAATTACCTTTACCAACTTATCAAGTAGCTTTAAAAGAGTACCGTATTCTATAATTACCAAAGGTGTACCCATCTTTAACGTTGGCTTTGCTTTTTTACAGTCGGTCGCACAATTCGATAATTTTCTGTCACAACTGGCAAATGGATTAGACATCTGTCGATGTGTTTCATGTGAAAGGGATCGGTGGCTAGATGACCGATAAACGCGTAATCCTTACATTACTTAAGTGAGTTTGTTAGGTATAAACCGCCTTGCTTTTTTCCCTGTAATCTAATTTTATTTACAAATTTGTATCATTACGCACTACCAATGTACAACAGCCGCCTGAGCTATTTATCGCCGCCATGTTGGGAACATATCAAAACTGTCAGGCGCACTGCCAGAAATTTGTCAAGAGAGGGGGCGGCGAAAACAAAATTGGACCAGGAAAATTTTTACCCAGGAATTATGTTGATTGAGGTCACAGAAGGACTCACCACCCCCTGTTAAGGGGGGTAAAAATGGGAGTAATATTATGCTTTGGGCTAATTATTTGCTTTCAATTTGTACACGCCTGAACAATGTTGTGGCAGCTTCGCATGAATCCAAAGCAGACACCTAACTGACTAGACATGGACATCGTTATATTTTTCACCTCGTATATAGCTTTCGGTTGACACCCACGCAATGGAATAAAGCCATCACATCAATGGAGCCACTATTCACCACAGATTATCTCACAAAGCATATTTTCATCATGGTGGATCTCTATGAAAAGGCCTAGTAAAAATGTCAACCAATTGGACTTGATAATATGACCTCGTTCTTTTCATTTATTTGGTTGTCAGCTTGTTTTTGTTTTTATATACATGCAGGCCTATTTCAGTGTAGACTGGTCACTTGTCTTAAGACAGGCTCCTGGCGTACCATTCAAGGGATTTCATTGGATATCATTGTGCCGAATATCACGCTTCGAGGCTCGCGGGCTATAGCTACCAAACTAAGGTCAAAGTTGAATCTCAGGGAAAACATGGCGGCCGTGGCCAGTATCTGGCGTAATTCACAAGCCTCAAAGCGTGACGTCAGATCTTCAGGTTAATTTCAGTGGTGCACTGTGGAAACAAAATAGGCCTAGCGAATCTAAAAAACGTTTTCGCTTCCCGTGAATAACAGTCTTGCCAATCTGGAACCGCCCCTTTTTGTTTTACCTTTATAGCTAACAAGCCTTTCTTCCAGATCTTCGTAGGAACTGTAGTCGCCATTTCTGACAATTTCCTAAGAAAGAAAACAGAGCGAGAAAAGACTGAATAACTTGGAAGCAGTATTGTTCTTGTTGTGTAGGGCCTATTGATAAATTAGCGTCAAAACACAAGAATGGAAATTAAGCTGCTTCATAGTAGTTGTGTTCATATGAGCCAGCTCGACCAGTCTGAACACCGTGATATTAATAACAAGCTAAGTTACCCGATCATGATCGGGTTTTTGATAGAATGTAAACATATGAAGTAGGTTATGCTTATATGGGGTTGATATGAGCACTTTTCGGCATTCTCTTTGTAGAAACATTTATAAGGAGTTTGGGATGTGACTCTTGAGCACGTAAAATAAAAGTGTCCATGGGAGAAGTGAGTCGGGTTTGAAAAGCTGAAGTCCTGCAACTTCAAGGGTAACGGTTTATCATTGCTGGGCCTTGTTGATAGACATTGCGAAGAAATTCATGGAGACGTAATACGTTGACACCATACACACTGGTGTAATTTTAAGAAGCCCTAGTTTTGCATACCAAACTGAAGGTCGAGGTTTTATCAAATGCATCAGATGTCCACAATGGGTAACCTCACATTTAAAAAAATGTCCCAATCTTAAAGATCTCTCTTTCTTGTCATTGGATCATTGCAGGCCAGTTCTCTTCCTTCCTCCATAAATTAACTGAACGTTGGAGAGGAAGGAGAGGTTAAACTTTATGCAGGAACAAGCATAATAGCTTTGTAGCAAGAATGGGCATAATTTATGTTTGGTTGTCAGTGATTTTCAAATGTTCAAAGAAGACCAAAGCCTATACGTTTTATGTTGTCGGTCAAATAAAGTTCCTTTTGGCGGGAGTTTTTAAAACTAGTTTGTACAGTAATAATTGAGACGCCAGGGAATCCGTAGCTTTATGCACCTTTGCAACTTGGGGATACGGTGGTCTGCATGGGGGAGGGGGGACTGGCAAGGCGGTCACAACATTATTATAGCACAGACTGCTACTGACGTCACAAACACTGCATCTGCAATTACACTACTGGTGCACACATTCAGTCGAATTTTTTCTTCTATTTTAGGCGCATTATGCCTTTACAACATTCACAATCTTTGTACAGTATTGTTTTCTAGCATTTTTTGGCTCAAAGCGATCAGTGCTAGTTGTGAGATGACAATATTACAGATTGGTTTCTGTCCAATTATGAATCATGCACCTCGTTTTATTTTATCTTCCAAATGTGTATAATATTCACTTGACATCAACAGTCTTGAAACTGTACAGGCACTGTACATAACTGTTACCATATACTATAGCGACTTCCTCTTGTAACTGCTATAGTCTGACGACGTGCCAGATATGAGCTAACAGACCACGCACCCGAAGGGTCCGTGACTAGACTGAGCTTGGGAGTATTTACACAGGAGTGGAAGTCAAACTCAAAGCAGGAAACAAGCCCGGATGTAACCGATATACCATATTATGTGTACCATGTTGCATTATAAGAACTCTCTCAATGCAGAGTGTTGAGAGATAGCCAGCCGGTGTAATCTTTTAGTAAAAGGTCATTTATGTTTATTTATACTTTTATAGCGAGCACTATACAACAAAGGGTCTTGTGATATTGTTTCAAACGTGTATTCATTTTTATGTTGGTGCTCCGTTTCAACGGTGAATGTTTATTCACGGTTCCCTGAAAATGACAGTATGTCAGAGCATAGAGCTACGGTCAGAGGGAATAAAGTTCTCAGAATGTTGGGTATGCCATTACCATCTGCAGAGTACCAGTTTCATTTCAGGTAACAATGGTGCGCAGCCGCCTGTATTCGATACTTACTAATAGGCTTGGGCGATATCGATTTTTTTCATCCACGATAAATCGGCAAACATATATCGCGATTTTCGACAGTATCGCGAGTATTTTTTTTTTACATTCACGCATGATTGCTTTAGAGCCGATAACCACATGTATATCATGGGCGGATCTAGAACATTTTTTATGGGGGGCTGAGAATCAAAAACAATTATTTTTCAGTACTACAAAGGGTGCCGCCACTTCCTATGCGCAACGGTTAGTACAGTACTAAGTAGGTCACCTCCTTATGTTTATCCCGCACACTGTGGGAATGGGAGTGCGTTCTCCCCTCCCCCTCTCTGTCTCTTTTTCTCTCCCTTTTTTTAATTTTTTTTTATACGAATTTAGGGGGGGCTACAGCCCCCTTAGCCCCCCTGGATCCGCCAATGTATATACCCCTCTACAAGCGTCACAATAAATCACAAATTCGTTTGCGTTGTGTGTATGTACTTCTGAAGTAGTTCGCTTTTGTTTCTCACTTCCAAAAGCTGAAAAGACTGTCCAAATTTTGTTTCCATGGAATTTCTGACTTGACTCACAATGGCGATTTTTTAAATCGCGATATATTTTTTTAATCGCGATTTGCCGATATCTCGATAACTTCAAATGTTTCTCGATATCGTAATCGAATAAAAAAAGAAAGATATCGCGATATTCGATATTGTCGTCTTATCGCCCAAGCTTACTTACTAAGACTTCAGTAATAAATCTAATTATTTACAGAGTTGTTACTGAACTTTTTATAATGTTGACATAGCAATCACATAAGCTACAATTAGATTTTGTTTTGTTTCGGTTTGCCTTGCACATGCGTACATGGTGTTTAGAATTTAATAGTAATAATAATGTGTGGACTTATATAGCGCACGTATCCACCAACTAAGTGGTGCTCAAGGCGCATTATTACCCCTGCTCATAAGGCTCATAAATAATTCTTGAAACCATCTCAGCTCCTTGGGGAGTATACAGCTCAATTGCTGCCATTACAGCGCATATAGGGCTAATCAACCAACTCTGCCCTCACAGGTACCCATTTAACCCCTGGGTGGAGAGAAGCAATTATGGTTAAGTGTCTTGCTCAAGGACACAAGTGTCACGGCCGGGATTCGAACCCACATTCTGCTGCTAACACCAGAACTTGAATCCGGTAAGCTAGACCGCTCGGCCACGACACTCCAAAGGAATTTAAACACATTTCTAAACACTTTTTTTCACGTTTAGCCTAAAACATGTTTAGATTGTGCTTTTCTGTGATGTGTGTTCGAATGCTAAAAGCCATGTGAACAGGTGTCAAAAAGCTAAGCACGTTTAGCTTTGTCACATGTTTATAATAACAATATTGGAGTTTTATATAGCGCGAAATTTATCCCGATGTGATACTATGCACTTTACATTATTACCCCCTGGTCATCGGGCCAATATCAATCCTTAAACTTTCTTCGCTCCCTGGGGAGAATGGTGCCATACTCAGCTCCTACAGTGGCTACCAAATACAACATCCGGCCATCTCTGCCCTCACAGGTACCCATTTTTTACTCCTGGGTGCAGAGAAGCAGATACGGTAAAGTGTCTTGCTCAAGGACACAAGTGCAACAGTTATGGCAGGAATTCGAATCCACATTCTGACATTTTTCTCCCTCTCTCTCTCCAGATTTTGAATGAGACATTAACCAAAATCTCACCAATTCACGTGAGATTTTCTGTCTGCGATCCGAATGTAACGCTGATTTCCAGCCTTGGTTTGGTCACATGGTTATGTATGCAGAAGCCATACAAGATGGCGGCACCATTACAAAATGCATTTGATTCAACATCCCTGCCAAAACACTGGGTGTTCAAAGTGATGTTTTTATAGAGAGATTTACCCCGATATAAACACCGACACTGTATAGTTTTAAACATCCCAGTTTTATCATAAGATCTTTTCGATTGAAACTATTGGCATATCTTTCGTATTGTTTCTTTAGTTTCAATTGACTATACACTGTAAAAATCGTATTTAGAATTTAAACACACTTCTAAACACTTAGCGTGTACTCACTTTTTTTTCACATGTTTAGCCTAAAACATGTTTAGATTGTGCTTTTCTGTGATGTGTGTTTGAATGCTAAACACCATATGAACAGGTGTCAAAAAAGCTAAAATGTACAGAGGATGACCGTTTAGCATTTAAACGCGTGTTTATTATAAACGTGTTTATTTTGCGTGCGTTTACATTCTAAACACCGTTTTTATAGTGTAGTGCTGGTGATTTTCAATCTGAAAATTTCAGTGAGATATATTATAAATGCGTTGCAGTTACGTGTGTTCAATGATCATCCCAGCAAAATTGCCGCTGGCTACATATTCTATTACGAACCTAAACAAATTTAAAACATACGTAATATGTAAATGTTGACATTTTACAACACTCTGGACATACCTCGTTTATTTCTTTCAACGCTCCTTCCTGGTCTTGCTTCATCTGGCCCCACTTTTTCCCGCCTAAAATTGAATACAAGAAACAAAGAATGGTTAAAAGACCAAGTTTCGAAGACCAAGCTTGCCAGGCATGGAGGGAGAATGGTCCAAAACACGGCCGGGGTTGTTTTAAAAAGAATGAACAACATTGGTAGTTTTCAAAGGCCTATAACATATTTAATTTAATTTAATTTATTGATTTCACAGGTAGAAAAAGAAAAAAAATACAAAATTACATTAAATTACGAAAACATTTACACACAAAAAAACCAGTTACAAAACAGAAACAAAAGAAGCACCCCTGTTGGATTACAAAAAAATTAAACTAAATTACTGTCGAATGGATCTCCTGATGCAGTTGTAGTGATATGGAGTTATAACATAAATTAATCAGATAATTAATTATTGCTTTAAAATGATTTCCTTGCTTTACGCGCGAGCTGCGTGCGTGAGCTGCATGCGTGCGTAAGCGTATGCGTGAGTTGATCTTTCTAAGAAAATAATATTTTGTTCTAGAATGAAAATAATAATAAGTAAAGAGGTTAAATATGTTTGCTGATGGAATAAGAAGGAGTTGGAGATTGATCGGGATAAGGAGAGGAACTGATGAGTTTGCATCAGTGACTAATATTAATAAAATAAGTGATCGTCAACTAACGTTAGTAATCCTGTCTCACTGTGTGTTTATTCAATCTTTGACTCAATCGATGAACCCCGCACTTCGCACGAAGTCATTTATAATCACTCATACGAGAGAACTTTACACTACCACTTAGGAAGTAAACAAACATTGAATCACACAAAGAACGATAAACAACATGGCTTTAGGCACAATATACACACTTTGAGATTTAAAAACAATATTAAAATTGCATCAAGGTTTATGTTGACAAAGTTAACACTATACACAGTTTAAGTTAGGGCATCTCCTAGACCAGGGACTAATATTATTAAATAAATGTTTTCTAAGTGAATTAATAAATACATTATATTAATATAAGATTGAAGGCTTTGCATGGTGGGGAATTGATATCGTTTCGGTTTGCGGTAACACCATGTGTTTATCTCAACTATCGCTAAGTGAGCACAGGTTCTGAAAAGAACCTTATCGCACAACTCGTATCTGACGCTAAGTGAGATTGTGGTTCAGGGGAGAACCAATATCGGGCACTTTGCATTCAACACATAATACCTAGCAAATACTACTTAAGGAGCTGCATCTCCAAACCTCTTCATTCTTCTGACAAAGATTAGAGCACGCTAATCGAAACGTGGAGAAGACCCTGTGAAGACCCCATGGTTCTCCCTGAACCACACTCTCACTGAGCGACAGTTGAGAAACGAGTTGCCCAATATTGGTTCTCCCCTGAACCATAATCTCGCGTAGCGACAGTTGAGATAAACACATATGTAAACACATAATGTGTTTCCACTAACCGGAACGATAACATATAAAAAACCTGTGAAAAATCATAACAGGTGCTCGCGTTTTTGCCAAAAAACAACAAAAAATGTCACGTTTTTTTCTTCAGTTTTATACGTTTTACAATTTTATTTTTTTAAATGCCATCCGATATTTTGTTTTCTTCTAAATTCGACATAACAATTTATATTTTCTCTGAGATGATAACACTTCAGACGAAATAAGGATTTAGGATGATTTATATGTGTACAAACGTTACACCAAGTAAGAATTCTTTATTATCTGGCAATTATCAATGTTGTACTTTCCCTTTGAGAAGGGTTGGGTGAGGGGTTTGCCGCACCATGAAATTGTATATGGAGCCCCCCCCCCCCACGTGTAGAGAAAATAAATATTTATTACATTGCAGTAGGCCCACAGTTGGACAGTCTCCAAGGGTGGGTGGGGGTGAACTGATGAGCTTCCTTTTATACTGAAAAGGAACCTTTGTTGAGCCGTTTGCGGGAATGTCGGGGGTCGCACTGTTTCCTATCGCAATGTACACGCATTGCGTGCAAATTCTCTACTCAAGATTCTTGACTCAAGACTACTGAACGACTTCTCAGCAAACACATAACCCATAACCCTCACCCTAATCCTAACGATAACCCTAACCTTAACCCTAACCCGTAACTCTAATCCTATCCCTAACCTTAACTGTAATCCTAAAGCTATAACCCTAACCCTAACTCTACCTCTAATCCTAACCCTAACCCAAACCCTAATCCTAACCGTAACCCTAACTCTAATCCTAAACCTAATCCTAACTCTACCTCTAATCCTAACCCTAACCCAAACCCTAATCCTAACCGTAACCCTAACTCTAATCCTAAACCTAATCCTAACTCTACCTCTAATCCTAACCCTAACCCTAACTCTACCTGTAATCCTAACCCTAACCCAAATCTTCATACTAACCCTCACTCTAATCCTAACCTTAACTGTAATCCTAACCCTAACCCTAACCCTAACTCTACCTCTAGGCCTAATCCTAACCCTAAACCAAACCCTAATCCTAACCCTTTATGTTGAGATTGGTAAATTGAAAATGTTTGAACATCCCCCGTACATGGAGCACAGTGAAGTGACAATACCCCCATACACACCATCCCCAACACCCATAATTATGTGGGGATTTTGAATCGCCGCGCGTGAGCATGACCAAATTCCCAACCCTTGGGCAACAAATAGGTAACAAATCCCCATGTTCCCCAGTATCAATACACGGGTGGACTGGGAGGGGAGGGGCTGGGAAACAATTGATATAGCTAGAGTAGGCCTATATAAAGTTGGGCCAAAAGAAGATGGGTCCTGCCAAATAAAAACCATACACTTTCTATCTTTTCATATCAAACAAGTATTCGACCACATGCGTTTCTCATAATGGTTAAAACTTTACAAGTGCATTACATTACTTTTCAGTAATGTTTTAGTTTTCCTCGGTTATACCACAGACTGTGGGCTCTAGATCATGTCAAACGGCACGTCGACTATACATCCAGTTGTGACATGCAACTACAGGAAACCAACCAACATGAAATACAATCGGCTTGCTTCCTGGCAGATGGTATTGTATCGCAAGGGTTGCCATTAAATTGTCATCATTATGGTGGTTTTGTTATCAGGTTTGGCCCATAATCATTTCTTGGCAACCACTGTACATGCCTGAATGCTATTCCTTTGTTCTATTCATCTAGTGTTGCAATCTACTGAATATAATGTTCCACACCCAGTTACTCTCTTAGCCCTAACTCCCTATAGACAACAAAGCCAGTTGGAGGATTTTGAAGGATTTTTATTGTTTTAGTACAATGCCTAGGGAGTTAGGGTTAATGTAAAAGAGTGATAACCACTCTTTTAAGAGCTATATGGCGGACAAGTCATTTTTGGAGTGAAACCCACTCTGATTCGATTGAAAAATACAGTAAAAGGCTACCAATTAACTCTTTATACAATACCAATTTTACTCTTTATCCACTCCAAAAAGACTTGTCAGCCAAATAGCTCTTTGAAAGAGTGGTTTTCACTCTTTTACATTTTTAACAAGTTAACTTCCCCCTTCTTAAAGGGGCAATGACGTCACGATCAAAACAGACTTTCAACAGGATATGGATGAACACAGTGACTGAAAATTACTGGCGCATTTATGCAGCAGCAACGGTAATATGACCTTAATATCATGTGAGGTATTATTTTCATTTATTGAGTTAATCTAAAACTAGCACTGCGAATGTTGATCGCGACGATACCATTTAAAGGGACTATTAGTATTTCGAAACGCACAGTTCACTTCAACCATAGAGCAAGTGGCCCTTGCTCTATGCTTCAACCATCTTTAGTTTTCAAGTTATATTTCATCCCATACCCAAGTCACACTGCATGCATGATTGATTACACAAAATGCGAGTGCCCTTGACAAACTACTGACGGGGGACCCCGATGACTTCTCGCTGTACTATTATCCTTCATTGAATGTAAACACGGCTGTAGAAACTTTGTTCACCAATATATACCAGGGCCAGCCCGAAGAAGGGAATTCCCCCAATTATTTTGAAAACAACCCCAAGCAATTTCGAGCAAGCTTTTGAATTTGTTCTTGTGTTTAATTTGTTGACAGTAGATTATATTTTACATTCAACAGCAGAGTTTCGGGTTGGAGGTTAGTGTACTACTTTTAAAGGGGCCGATGGAATTATTTATCTATCCTTCACTATTTTCAATGCATACTGTTCCTGTGAGCGAAATGCAGATTATTCCTGTGAGCGATCTACAGATTATTCCTGTGAGCGATCTACAGATTATTCCTGGGAACGATCTGCAGATTCATGATTCTTGTGAACGATCTGCATAAAAAAATTTCATGTGAATGATCTGCAGATTATCACTGTGAATGATCTTCAGATTATTACCGTGAATGTTCTGCAGATTATTACTGTGAATGTTCTGCAGATTATTACTGTGAATGATCTTCAGATTATTACCGTGAATGTTTTGCAGATTATTACTGTGAATGTTCTGCAGATTATTACCATGAATGTTCTGCAGATTATTACTGTGAATGATCTGCACATGATCTGCAGACCTAGTAATCCTGCGAATGATCTGCAGATTATTACTGTGAATGATCTGCAGATAGTTCCCGAGGACGATCTGCAGAATGAAGATTATTTATGAGAACGACCTGTGGATTATTCCCAAGAATGCAAATCTCCAAATCATTCCTGTGAATAATCTGCAGATTAATCTTCGATTTCTTCGATTTACGGATCTAATTATTCAGTATTGTGAAGATTCATGATTCTTGTGAACGATCTGCATAACATTTTTTCATGTGACTGATCTGCAGATTATCACTGTGAATGATCTGCAGATTATTACTATGAATGTTCTGCAGATTATTACTATGAATGATCTGCAGATTATTCCTGTGAATGATCTGCAGATTATTACCGTGAATGTTCTGCAGATTATTACAGTGAATGTTCTGCAGATTATTACAGTGAATGTTCTGCAGATTATTACAGTGAATGTTCTGCAGATTATTACAGTGAATGTTCTGCAGATTATTACAGTGAATGTTCTGCAGATTATTACCGTGAATGTTCTGCAGATTATTACCGTGAATGTTCTGCAGATTATTACCGTGAATGTTCTGCAGATTATTACCGTGAATGTTCTGCAGATTATTACCGTGAATGTTCTGCAGATTATTACCGTGAATGTTCTGCAGATTATCACCGTGAATGTTCTGCAGATTATTACTGTGAATGATCTGCACATGATCTGCAGATCTAATAATCCTGTGAATGATCTGCAGATTATTACTGTGAATGATCTGCAGATAGTTCCCGAGGACGATCTGCAGAATGAAGATTATTTATGAGAACGACCTGTGGATTATTCCCAAGAATGCAAATCTCCAAATCATTCCTGTGAATAATCTGCAGATTAATCTTCGATTTCTTCGATTTACGGATCTAATTATTCAGTATTGTGACGACGCATGTCAATGAAAGTCACAATAGACCTACATAATTACATTGCATGGTTGAACAATAAGGAACAGGATATACATTTTCTACACGCTTTTGTATGGTATATTTAATGCTAGCTTCCGTTTACACAAGTGGGTAAAATGAAAAAAATATGTGAAAATAAATACAATAATATTGACAGATACAGGTTTATTTACATCAAAAAGCATGTAAAAGGTAAAAACAGACAAAAAATCTGTGTAAAAATACAGAAATTGTTTACAGTGCATGTAAGTAGAAGATACAGCTTGATTTTCCCTTCCAAATAAATGCATTTTTGGTTTTTATTTTGTGTGCGTCAATGATTTCACGCTTGCCACATTGCAGCATAGAATATACAAAGTTTCACCTGATTAAGGTTTCTTGAGTATAGAACTGCTTGTCTGCTACCCGATATATTTGTTTAAAAGAAGGGTTCAGCAATGCGGACACAACCTGAAGCCAAAATGTCACTTAGGCCTACTTGTTGTATAAAGCCCTTTTCACACGACCAGGGGCGTAGCGAAGGCAGCTTATAAACAACTTACAACAAACAAACAACTCGGCAAATCTTCAGTGCTTAGAAACAGGATACATTTGCAGTCGGCAAACCCATAGCTCTAGGTTTGCTGACTGAAAATTTATTCTGGACAAACCCTTGTTCTAGTACCTTTGATGCTTCATTTGCTGACTGAGGCTCTAAATGCCGACTGAGAAAAATTATTCACTACATCCCCGGGAAGTTATTTTATGGAAAGTGCTAGAAAATATAAACTCAATTTTGTTTAATACCCAAAGGTGTGATGACTCTTGGAAAGCCCCACCACCGAGGAAAACACATTGCCCTAAGTATTGACCAGAACATAATACAAGCTTTCACTAGTCTCAGAAAACTAAATATGAAAAGTTTCCACAGAATGGTCTCAATACAAAATATTTCTTGATCGGCTGAAAATTTAGGGTTTTTTTTTGTAGCATTTTATGAGGCAACATTAGCATTATTTTATTTGTTTTGATAAGAAGCTGGACATTGGCTAAACGGGCACGCATGGAATACGGACACAACCTTGTAGTCGATAAGATATTGATGGGTTACAGAGAAAAATCCCTAGGTGCTCATATCGATTACAAAGTCAGAACGCTGCCTCATTGTCTGTACTCATGAGCGTAACATGGAAATGAATGAATTGGTGCAGAAACGTTAGATCTATAAATCTGTTCCTTGTTAATATCTGTGTACAGGAAATGGAATTGCTTCCAACATTATGCACATTGGCTGTACTATATTTCACATAATAAAGATTGCCCTCAAAACACTGACATTTAGAGAATTAATAGACCAAAACCAAATACACGTCTTACATGCATCAAATTCACAGAGGCAGATTATTTTATTTACCTTGTTTATCAGCGTGGTCCACCTTCGAGCTCGGCATCTTTGCAGACGATATTTTGTATTTTTCTAACAAAAATAACAGGCCTAAATCTAAAAATATGTACTGAGTGAGCCAGGCCAGAGGGTGGGTCTGTTTGCGGTGCTGTACGGATCTCCAGATGGGAGGGTAATGCCTTGACCTTGGCTTGAATCGCGGTGTGCTCTCGACGTATAACGCGGCAGACACCTTGCAGAAATCCACGGGTTCCAAAAGAGATCAATCCCACTAAAATTATCTCAGATTGTTACAAGCTGCAGCAATCAATGTCGAGTGGATATTGATTTTTATATGATGAGGGTTTTATTTTGTTTTCCCGCAAACACTTCCTCAATTTTTTTCTGCAAATGATTATGTGCGCACTATGTGCAGTCTAAAGAGGTTTCCTTGTTTGGGTTCGACCACTTTCTAAAATAGGGTATTCGAGCTTGGATCATAAGCAGAGTTGCACTTAACTTAATTTCTTCCACCTAATGTTCCAGTTACTACAATGGATTTATAATAAACCGTGTGAAAGGCAATTCATATCAGATATTGCAAACAAACTTTTATTGCCAAAGTTATATTAACCGTTCCCTATTTTGCAATGGTTTATCCTTTCAATAGCGCGTACGTTCGCACATGAGATTATAATTGGAATGGTCTGAGTCACCGCATCAAAACGATTTCCTCAGGTGTGAGATTTAGACGTAAAACAGTCGTCGAAGAGTCCCACCAAGAAATGGTGAGGATGATGGCGTTTTATTCGGTTTATTTATTTATTTATTTATTTATTTATTTATTTATTTATTTATTTATTAAATTTTTTATTTATTATTATTTGGGGGGGGGGGGGGGGCACCAGGGGAACTTGAGACAAGTCCTTATGTTTTTCTCAAGGACCTGAATTCTTAACAGAGGGGGGGGGGCTCGGGTGGGGGGGACATGTGCCCCATATGTTGCCAAATTTTCCTCCTTTCCTCAAGTAAAATAGCAATGCTCAATGATAAAGAAATTTGCCGCGAAAATAGTGGAAAACACGGACCGTAACTTCTTTAAGAAAATCACACAAAAATATATGAATATCTCTAATTATTAATTTATTGTTATTTCTTAATTTCGGGGGGAAAACATCATAAACAAAAACGCAAAAGGATGATAAAGACGGAAAAATACATAATGGTACCAAAGATCAACAACAGCAAAGTAATAACACTAATAAAAACGACCAAAAAAAAAGCAAAACCAAACTATTAGTCCCCGAAAAAGAGAAAGAAAACACATCTAAGAAAACTAGTCGTAAGCGCAGCGTGACACCATAAAAGGCAAAGCCAAAATACTAGTTTTACTTCAGGCAGATACAAGTATATTATGCAAAGCATCCGTGATCGTTGATTATCGATCAATACAGGGATCAGACTGCTCCTTTAAAGACAAATGCCACAACAAAAGAGGGCGCTATGACAGGTTATCAGTCAGCGCGCGCGCAGTGGTCCGTCTGTTTATGTCACGTCGTCTCGCTTCGGGAAGCAATTTTTTTTTCTGCAAACAACAATTGCCATCCCGCGATATTTCAGCCAATCAAGATGTCTTATACATATTCGTCATCTTAAATAACGTGCCATGTGATTGGCTGAAATATTGTGGGATGGCAATTCTTGTTTGCAGAAAAAAAATCGCTCTCGGGAATGGTGGCGCTTGGCAACGCCCGACGCTTTATAATATTACGTCATGAATAAATCCGGCTTATTATATATTATCATGCATAATATAATCAAAGGGCAAAGGGGATTCAATTCCAATGATTTGATTGTACTAAGCAAAGATCGAAAGCGCGCTACAATATACATGTACATGTACACGTACACTGTCTACGCAAATGGCGCGCTACATCAGAAACGTGTTGTTGATGTTATGTTGATATTCACATTATGTATGCTGCCAATCGGACTAGGATTTCTGCAGTAGTAGTACAGTCATAGTACTATTAAACTCACTGGGAAGTGGTACACGAACAGCTTGTGTGTGTGACTGAAAAATACCGGTGAATGAGATTGTAGAACCTTCGACCGTTAGTCTGCTCTTTGTGTTTTTATGCCGGGTTGATCTGTATTGTATAAATTGTATTGTACTGTGTGTGTCGGGGGCCGGCACCGGTTACGGCCGAGCAGTTGACTGGCAGTGTGGCACAGATATTTTACCGGCGAAACTTCTCGAGGAAGCTGTACGGCAGTGCCGCTGGATGGGAATACAACTTGATGCCCTCAACTAACTATAAAGACTACATGTTATGTAGCTAGCCAGCTGTCACGATGATATGTCAACATATTCATATATTATAGGCCTAGCTAGAGAACTACACAGAATATGTGGAGGCTGATTCCATGCTCGGTCAAATAAGGTATGTTAAAATGTGAATAAATTTAGCCTATTTTAATATAATACCAGAAGCCTATTACCTACATGAAGTGTGCCAGCCTGCTGTATCCATACCAATGCATTGTACTCCAAATGCACGCACGCACAACAAGCTTGGTTACAGGTTTTGCTCCGCCTAACTGGTCTGCCATGGAGCATCATGGGATAGGCGTTTCCACACGAAGCTAGTTCCTAGAGAACTAGAGCGTAATCTTAAACTAGACGCAGGTGAACCATCTGTTTGGCGAACAATGGGCGCGTTCGATAAACGATAAGGTGCGTACGTGAGATACAGTTCTCTCACACGCCGGATAGGTCTCCCAGACTGCACTGCTTCTTTTTCAGATCTTGCGCGTCAGTTTGTGGAACAAAGCGTCACAAATGGGCCAAATCCATTGTTCTTGGAGTACTATGCCGTGGACTAGGTTAGTACACGACTGGCACACTTCATGTAGGTATTCTGATAACACACAATTAATAGGGTATATTGGGCATATTGTTACTTAACGAGGAAATAGTGTATTTACAACTGCCACTGTGTGTCCCTTAGCACACAACGTTGCTGAGGACAGACAATTTGTGCTTCACAAAAAAGATTACCAGCCAAATTGCCACGTAACGTATATTGCTTCTGGCAGGTTCTCAGTAAATTTTACTTAGCAGATAAATTTGCGAAGCAATAATATTTTCTGCTTAGTAAATAGTAGCTACATGAAATAATAGTTCATGCTTGATGGGTTATGGTACAGTGATTCAGTTAAACTTGCCAATTCTAGTCTCCCTCTCTTAATAGTGCTGTGAGTTAACAGTTAGTTCTCTGACCATTAAACAGAAATTTTCACGGTTGGTTAACGGGTTAACCGAAAGTCGGCACCCGATGGCCACACAATCTAGATATAGTCAGCAAATGGCACAATATGTATACATTTTCCATCAAATAAGAGTCGATAAACTTCCTGCAATGGTTGTTTAATAACCAATGCGGCAAAAAAGAAAGTCTAGAACAACAAAATGGCAGCAAATTCTTCCAAAATTGTTGGTTGTATCATCACGATCTGAGTAGACTTTCAACAGGGCATGGAATCGATGTCCTATAGTTTCAGATTTCAACACTGATTGAAAATTGCTTTTATGCATTTATGCAGCAGCAACGGTAATATGACCTTGTCATGTAGGGAATTATTTTCAGTCACTGAGTTTCATCTAAAACAAGCACGCTGATTCCATGCCCTGTTGATCATGACGATACTGCCCCTTTAAATATTGGTTTCAGTAATAGCAGGTTAGCAAATTTCTAAATGGTTGGTGTAGTTTTGGTTGGTTAACTGGTTAACCGGTTAACCATCCCAGCATGTCCCCCCCTGTCCCCCTCTGACCCCCTCTGTCTCCCTCTGTCTCCCTCTGTCTCCCTCTGTCTCCCTCTGTCTCCCTCTGTCCCTCTGTCCCTCTGTCTTCCTCTGTCTTCCTCTGTCCCCTCTGTCTTCCTCTGTCCCCCTCTGTCTCCCTCTGTCCCTCTGTCTTCGGGACCGTACTCAAGTTCCCTCAGCCTTATGTTCCCTCAGCCCTATGTTCCCTCAGCCCTATGTTCCCTCAGCCCTATGTTCCCTCAGCCCTATGTTCCCTCATCCCAAAATAGACCCAATGTTCCCTCAGCCCTATGTTCCCTCATCCCAAAATAGACCCTATGTTCCCTCAGCCCTATGTTCCCTCATCCCAAAATAGACCCTATGTTCCCTCAGCCCTATGTTCCCTCAGCCCTATGTTCTCCCATCCCAAAATAGACCCTATGTTCCCTCAGCCCTATGTTCCCTCAGCACATATGGCCCTTCCATAATGTGAGGGAACATAGGGCTGAGGGAACATAGGGCTGAGGGAACATAGGCATGACCCCCTGTCTTCCTCTGTCCCTCTGTCTTCCTCTGTCTTCCTCTGTCTTCCTCTGTCTTCCTCTGTCTTCCTCTGTCCCCATCTGTCCTCCTCTGTCCCCCTGTTATGCTGTGAACTTAGGTGGGTCCATGGTTGGGGTGATGAGGACACTTTTTTTGTGTCCTCCTTTTTGTTTGCATGTAGCTGGCCCATGGCAATGACATGACAGTTTTCAATTAATTTGTGGATCCATCAGAGGGGAGGGGGGGCATGGACTTCTCCATTTCCACCACCAATTGATTAAATCCATCATAACAAAAACATGTTCAAGTTACTCTGCAATTTGTAATCCTAGCTCTGGTGGGACATATTATTGCATTACAGTGAAATAAGGAGGTTCTAGACTACCAGAACAGCTAAAGGTATATGCCCTGCCGGTAGCCCCAACTTGTCAACTCAACCATCCTGGGCCCACTCTAGGACAATTCTAATTTTGTGTTTGCTCGAATCCAGTGACTGAGAATTGCAAGCCCCTCATAACTGGTTGTGTTGCATTTTGATGGATTCAGTACTGTACGTAGTCCATGCATGGTGTTGGATTTTGGTGGATTGAGGAAGGTTCGCTAACCAAAACCATTTAAGGCTGTGCCGGGTATCCGGATACCCGGATACCCGACTGAAACTGTCATTACCCGGTTCCGTTTTTCGATTACCCGGTTCCATTTTTCGGATACCCGGTTCCGTTTTTGGGGATGCTATGAGTCGTTTTTAATATAGAGGCGGGAAAATTATTACAGTAAGTCCGCATTTATTATGACTCTAATTTAAACAAGAGAAACTTGTGTTTATATTGGTTATACATTCAGGAGTATTTATGTGTTTTTACAAATTGTTTACGGGTACCCGGGTATCCAAAGATTTCCAGTTTCGGGTATTCGGTTCCCGAAATAACCCAAAACGCACAGCCTTTAAAACCATTAGGGGTTAGGGTTAATTTAGAAGATTATTTAGCATGAACAGTGCACAACAACTTGTCCGCAGAGCTTTCAATTAGTTTCTATTTATCTTGTACTTGCAGCTCTCACGCCCTGGAACGGGACAATTTCAGTATTCAAAGAACTTGGATATTTATATTAGGTGCTCGTAATTTTGTTCTAGGATTAATTAATGGAGATAATTGGTTTATTTCAGAGTTTTATACCTGACCATTCATTTATAAATATGTAAATTACCATGCACAAAGACTTTATTACACTGCAGCCATCTTTGTCCGATTCCCTGTATCCATGATAACCATTTCAGTGCTGATTCTCATTACATAAAAGGGGGCCAGACTATTTTCCTTTCCCACCTCGGTTTGTTCAAAGAGTCAAATGAATGTCAGTGCTCGTCCTATCGGGACAATCTCTTCCAACCCCTTCATATCTACAAATGACTGGTGTTTTGTTTATTTTCCACTGGGGATAGATTAGGAGTTCGGTACCACAGTCACTTGAATACAAAGTCTATATATTCATGTGGTTTATGCACAAAGCAATATGGCTAACTTCTCACAGAAAGTTCACAAATTCGGCACTCAAAATCGCCCCTAGATATTGTTTCCAAACATTGCCTAACCGCCTTTTCCTCTCCTTTAAAGGGACAATATCATCATGATCAGAGCAGACTTTCAACAGGGCATGGAATCTGTGTCCTAGTTTAAGATGAACACTGACTGAAAATTACTGCCTCATTTATGCAGCAGCAACGGTAATATCATGTGATGTGGAGTATTATTTTTCAGTCACTGAAACTAAAACTAGCACTCCGATTCCAGGCCCTGTTGATCGTGACAACATCGGCCCTTTAATAGTGTGTTCTCTATCATATTTGACAGAAAAGCCAGTGATTTGTTATTATTACTTCGAGAGTAAAGTGACAGCCTTACACTGTCATCTTTTCCATCAACGTTTATTAGTCACAGATCTCTGGCTATCACTCACAGCAGAAAAACATCTCTAATTATAGAACAAGCATGACTAACCCCTCAGTACTGCATAAAACAATATTGTTTTACTAAGATAACAACCAAGTTGTTGTTGACCCTTGACCTTGTCCCCTGTTTCTACAATATTGACCGCATGCACCATGTGTTTATTTATTTATTTACCTATCAGTGAAAGTTGTGAGCATAAAAACAATAGTTTCAAACATGACTTCTGTGTATTTTCGTATCAGACAAAACATCAGGCATACGGACCAATTAGTGACAAAACTTCAGGATGAAAGAATTATTTTAAATAATCATTTTCAAGCCTCCTATTGAACTTTAGTGGCAAGTAGCTGTTGTGGTCAAAATCAGTCAAACTGACTGTTTTTGACTGTTGAACCGACTGTGCACTTAGGGGCATTGTTGACTGGTTTTGACTGTCATTTTGACCACCGTCAACAATACAAGATCATGCTTTTTACCACTTAAAAACGGTCGACTCATTTTGACCTGTAAATGTACTAACAATAATTCGTTGATATTTTGGATCTGATGGGAATCTGTGCAGACTGACACCATTCTTTAGAAGTGTTGCTGTAATCAGCAACAATACACCTTGGCGGCATAACAACAAAAACAGTTACATAAGTTTGCACGTTGTATCATTCATATGTATCGATCGATGCGCGCCAACAAACAGCATGTTCCTAGGTCTACGTCACAAATTTGTCCCCTTTTAGGGGCGTGGGTTCATCCCAAATTTTTATTTTTTTATTTTTTTGCGATGTAAATCTCCAATACATTTTTTTTTTAATTGCCTTTATAGGTTAATGTGTGCATATTTTATAGTTTACAATGGAAAAAATTTCTAATTCATAGGACCTTTAATAGTTATCAATGTATAGGCCTAGTACCCTATTTAGGCTCGTAATATTTGCAGTTTTTCCCGTGATGAGTGTTGTTTGTTGTTTTCTTGTCAGTCTATCTGTCTGTTCGTATGTCTTGTCTTGTAAGGTATCCCCAACACAAGCAACTGCTTACCGGGACATGCCTCCATTTCACCCTTTCTCCCTTTCTATACTATTATCTGTATACTTTGACTTGAGAATTGTGAAATGGAAATACATGTAAATGAAAATGAAGGGTTTTAACAGGATTGGACATCCCAGTTATCTATGGAATTGCAACATTACATGTAGCCGTGGTTCTTTCTAAACATTTTGGCCTCACAATTGTCAATTTCCCCATGTTTTCTGTCACCGCTTTTCCACCAAAGGGCTTACGTTTCACACACCACATTGTGTGACCCTTGCCCTCATACGCTGCAATATTATATACAGAGAATGTGGAGGAAAAACCCACATCTGTAAACTGAAAATTCCAGATTTCGAGCTTTTGGACAAAAATAAACTCTCCTTCGTGAACATCACACCTAAATTAATTCATCAAAGAAAGCACACGTATGCATCTTGTTCCCATAGCAACAATATGCACTCCAGGGCAAGACTTACGCGAACTGTCATGTCGGACACTCATCTTATGCATGATGCCTAATGCTGTGTGTGGAAAAATAAAAACAAATCACAAACGCTTTCTTTTACACACGCAGACACGCAGATTGTATTAAAGAGGGGCTCTGAGGTCAAATTCAGCTTTCTAGTAGATAGCGTCCTTATGAAAGTGGGAAAAAATATCACAAGTCTCTTACCTCACATTAAAACGGTGTAAAATGCCATTGTATTTGATACCGTTCCAGTGCGAAATTTGTTAACATCCAAAAACATCCAATGACGTCACATTTCAAATATATGGGTCTGTACATTTTTGTACGGGGAATTTTTACTTCATTCCTGAATCTCCATGATATTCAATCAAAACGGCGTTCAATTTGACCTTTTGACGAACGAAAAATTCCTGTATGGAATGTACAATCTTTCAAATCTTTCAAATATTTGTAGTTTAATATAATATGCAGATTCAAAGAACGGTAAGCATACTTACGCAAGCAGTTTTGCCAACATTACCTTTAACCCTAACCACCACAAATCCATCAAAATCCTACAAGGGGCACTTTTTTGAAAAATTCAGCATTGTTGGAAACTGGTACTTTCACCTCTTCAAATGGGGTAAAATTACTACCTATAGTTTTAGATTAACTCGGTGACTGAAAAAATATCCACATGATAAGGTCATATTACCGTTGCTGCTGCATAAATGAGCGAGTAACTTTCAGTTGCTGTGTTCATCTTAAACTAGGACACCGATTCCATGCCCTGTTGAAAGTCTGCTCTGATCGTGACGATAGTGCCCCTTTAAGCTCAGACGCGAAGATGCATTTTGATATTTGCCTTCTCTCCCGTGTAAAAAAAAACATAAATATCAAACAGTTTTGTCATAAGCTTTTTAGCTGTATTCGTCCCGGATTCCTGGAACTGGGTTTACTTTGCTTTGCAAGATTGTATTTTGTAGTCGACTGAATATCTATTGTCTCTCGAGTAAACCCATGACGTATTTTGACTGGCGTCAACGTGACTGTTATTAAAAAGAGTAGTTAAATTTTGATCGTAATGCTGTAGTCCCATACTTCTTCGTAAATCGGATTTGAAGCTTACGCTTTCCGCCAACGGAATGATTAATCCGGATAGAAATTGTAATGGTTGTTTGCTAGCGTTAAAGGTAGCCTGATGCGATGGTCGAATATACCCATCACGGGGGGTCCATTTAAAATTACACACGTCATTAAAAATTACAAACAAAATCACATAGGCCTATCTGATCAAAAGCGTGCTTAATCCACAGCTATCAATCTCTCAAATAATAATAATAAAGATTTTTAGCGCGCACATATCCACCCTGCTGGGCGCTCAAGGCGCGGAAACAAAGAAAAAATATTAACACAAACAATATATATACAATGATAGCAGAGGGGGAAAAAAAAGTATGTACCGAGATACATGTACCTACAAATTACAATGCAATTACAAATATACATCATCTTTGAAGAGTTGTGACATAAGATGAGTTTTGAGCATCGACTTGAATCTGGTTATACTATGACAAGATTTGAGTTTAGTTGGAAGATGATTCCAGAGTCTCGGAGCTGCGACAGAAAACGACCTATCACCCCAGTTCCGTTTTGAAGTTGGTTCCTTTAGGAGTGACATGTTGCTGGAGCGCAAATTGCGTGATGGACTGTAGACTTTAAGCAGTTCAGAAATATAAATTGGAGCAATGTTATTAAAAGATTTGTGAACAATTAGCATAAGTTTAAAAACAATTCTCTGTGAAACAGGAAGCCAGTGCAGTTCTTTCAAGATTGGCGTGATATGGCATGACTTTCTGGACAAAGTCACAACACGAGCTGCTGTGTTTTGTATGTGCTGAAGACGAGATATTTGATTCTGCGGAGACCGTAAAGGAGAGCATTCCGTTATCGAGCCGTGATGTGACAAACGCATGTATAATTTGTTCAGCAGCACTTTTATTCAAGTATTTCCTAATTCGGCTTATATTTCTGATATGAAATGATGATATGCGAACAATGTTGGAGATATGTGGTTTTAAAGTCATTGTCGAGTCAAATATAACACCCAAATTACGTGCATGTAATGAGGGGGTTATCTGCGAGTCACCAATTGTAATAAATGGAAGAGAAACCTTAGACAATTGCTGACGTGATCCAAATTACATTGTGTACGACCAACCTCTTTAATGCACGCTTTGAACAAATATCTGTCCAATAAAGGAATTATCCTTATCCGAATAAAAGCGAACATAATCCATATTTATATCTATTTCCCATTATACACAGCCCCACAAGTAATACTCTTTCGTATTGTGAACGACCAATGTCCAACATAAAGGATCACCTGCGCCATTGGCGTGTGACTTGCGTTACTGCTCGGTAATCGATATTCACCTACATGGCAGGGCTGTTCTGTGTTTCTCGTTTTCAGATCTGGGATCAAATGCATTCAATTTCATATAAATAAGAATTGTTTTTTGACAGTATGAATAATTACCAGCAGCACAGACCTATTTATAATGCGAATACAGGTACACTAAGCTTGAGCGATATCGCGATTTTCGATAATATCGCGATTATTTTTTCATTCATGCAGGATTGCTTTGGAGCCGATAACCACAGGTATGTACCCCTCTACAAGCGTCACAATAAATCTCAAATTGGTTTGCGTACCGGTAGTACTTACATATGTACTGAAGTAGTTCGCTTTTGTTTCTCACTTCCAAAAGCTGAAAAGACTGTTCTAATTTTGTTTCCATGGAATTTCTGACTTGATTCACAATGGCGATTTTTTTTAATCGCGATATTTTTTAAATCACGATTTGCCGATATTTCGATAACTTAAAAAGGTTCTCGATATCGTAATCGAATAAAAAAAGTATCGCGATATTCGATATTATCGTGTTATCGCCCAAGCTTTAATTACACTTGTGTTATTATTTTTTTTTTTTATTGGATACAAATAACATTCGTTGTGTGGTGTGAACAAAACAATTGACTAGAGCGGGTTTTGAACCTGCGACCTCCGAAATACTGTACAGGTGCTCTACCAACCGAGCTTTCCTTTCATAAAAATGCTTGTTGAATACGGATGCATTTTACAGAATGCTGGAGTCACGGCCATGACTGGTAGCGTATGACAGAGATTTACGAGTGCCAAAATGCCACTCGTCCTTGTCAGTCATTCCATTCACCGCGCCCACAATGTTCGTTGCTCATGTTGAATGTATAAAGAAGCGCCGTTCAACACTTATAATTGTCATTAGACCTATTTTTTTAGAACATCAGTTACGAATATATCACAGAATATATCACAGAATATATCACAGAATATATCACAGAATATATCACAGAATATTTTCACAGAGCAATCATGCATTCAGCATGGCATATTTCAGAAGTTAACATTTTGGAGTCATAAAATACCGCTGTTAATGAACAGCAATAATGTCGGGGGAAAGATCAGTGTCGCCCGTTGTGTAAATGAAAAAAGTACATAACAGATGACTATCGCATATAACGGTCCCATCTCATCAGTTGATCTGACATTTTGTCCAAACTGTCTGGGCGCGAGCTCTTCGTTTGCTCCTGGCTATTCCGTTCGTTGCATCTTTTTTTAGAACGCTATCGCCACATAGATCGATCGTTGTTGGAGCGGGAATGACATGCGCAAATGTGTGCCTCATTTTGTGATTACAAGGCCTGGCGCCGAATACATTGAAATAACCAATAACGAATACGAATATAAACTTTCCTATTGAAGTACACTGAGTGGTATGAATACAAGTATTCGTTTTGTATTCGGATACACCGAAATATATTCGACCCCACGGGGATTAAACAGTGTTAAGTTCCATTGACGTTCGAGTATCTGACGGTGTGCTGCGTCATGCAAGTATTCTTCGAGTTTACTCCATTAATTGGAGAGGATCTGTAAGAAGCCATCATGATTGTAGTGTACCGTACGTCACAAATAACGGACGAAATAAAAAAGATGGCTTATAGTAATAGGATAGCTTATATCTTAAATATACGATTGCCCATGATGTATTTTCAACTGGATGTATTACTGTTTATCGCGTGGCTAATTTTATTGAGCTGCTTACAGAGAAATTTGTTAAGGAAATTGTATGAAAGTTTGGTTGGTAACTAAAGAAATCCGCTAAGCAATTTTATCTGCTGAGCAGCTCTATGAAATGTCGCCTTGACATTTGGAGGAATCTTTTAAGAAGATGTAGGTTGGAGGGGGGGGGGGGCCTAAGCCCTCCCAGACTCAATGAAAACATCCTTTGCATATTAATATCAGCTGGAATGGCAAAACCAGATGTGGTATATGTTTCTCTCGAGAAGCGGAATGCATAGGACATGTGGGAACGCGAAGGCGTTGTTACAAATTTTTGGAAAACGCCCATCGATTGGAGCTTAGACGCTAATTTCTAAACGGTTTATAATTTGATTCCAATCTTGTGTTTACGTTTTTGTCTCGTGACATTTATCCCAGGTCATTTTTAATTTAACATCATGTGTACCTGTGAGGACAGAGTTGGTTGTTGTGTTTGATTAGCCCTATATGCGCTGTAATGGCAGCAATTGAGCTGTATACTCCCCAGAGAGCTGAGATGGTTTCAGGAATGCTTTATGAGCCTGATGAGCAGGGGTAATAATATAATGCGCCTTGAGCACCAGTTTGGTGGATACGTGCGCTATATAAGTCCACATTATTATTATTATTATTATTATTATTATTATTATTATTATTATTATTATTATTATTATTATTATTATTATTATTATTATTATTATTATTATTATTATTATTATTATTATTATTATTATTATTATTATTATTATTATTATTATTATTATTATTATTATTATTATTATTATTATTATTATTATTATTATTATTATTATTATTATTATTATTATTATTATTATTATTATTATTATTATTATTATTATTATTATTATTATTATTATTATTATTATTATTATTATTATTTTGACCACTACAGCTACTTGCCACAAACGTTCAGCTACAGTAGGAGGGTTCTAATGGAAGTGCATTTCACTCAGGAAAAGTGGCCAAGCCCCTACACAAATTAAATTCCAAGCCGTGCCATATTGATTTAAACCAAAGATGAGGAGAAGTAAGGATTCCAACGGAGTAATATGCATCTTTAAACTCTGGGGTTAACATTCTGTTCGACTTGGGCAGCAATATTGATGAAGAACGAGAATTAATCCTTACCGGCGGGCACGTTATAAAGTCCCTAATAAACCTATATTCTCGGGCACCAATATAATACACAGAGAGCCCTCGAATTAGCAAATGAAACATAGTCATTTGTATGTGGAGTGTGGAATTTGTTCTCTTGGGGCATACGGTATTGATGCAAAGTGACTTAATCATATTATGAGGACACACTGCGAACTGGATCGTGGCTTCTCATATAATTAAATGCCTTTAAAACTCCTCATAGAGATACCCACGGGGTTGAAACGTAAGTCGGTTCGATAGCCCGCACGTACATCCTGTGTGTATGTGTGGTTATACAAGTGTGCATTATTAACTCTTCGGAAGAAAACAAGGAGTACTCAGTGTGTGTCTTATTATCATCTTTGGGAAAATTTCTCTTTCAGCTGCCGCAGATAATTATTTATGGAGGTTCTTTACAGATTACCATCGATCTGCGTGGATTGGAGAGGCCAAGAAGTATATACAATATCCACTGTTGCCAAAACCATATATATATATATATATATATATATATATATATATATATATATATATATATATATATATATATATATATATATAAAGGTCCTATATGGAATATATATGGCAAGTTTTCGGGTATACACATTGTATTTAAAGGGTTATTGTATTGGTAGGACTAATGTTGACAAACCTGCTTTTACAAGTATTCGTACTCTCGTTGAATCAATAAGTATATATCAACAATTAACCAACCTTTCAAAGTTTTAGTTGATTACGTTGTGTCAATTTTTTTTCTAACGCTGGATTAAGGAAGGAGCAATTTTGAACTGAAATGATTTTACTCTTCATAAAAGTGACATTACCTCAAACCAAATTATTTCTAGAGAAGATTGATAGTGATACCATCATCAGCTTTACACCAAGTAAGTTTTACAAAATTCAAATTTCCCACCTGATTACTTCTGATCACTCTTGTATTGATGTATGTATGTATGTTTGTATTCTGTCTCGTTTTGCCCTTGAGAAAGAACCTGCTAGGTTCGAAACTTAAAGGCCAATAACTAATATTTTGAAAATTTAAATTTGTTTCCTTCTTTTTGAATTTCTCACCTTTAAGACAGTGACATTTAGGAAACTCCCCAAGTCAAAACATTATTAATATTAGCTTCAAAGTCTTTACCTCCTAATGCGCCATCCTAAAATATTCAAACTTTATTCGACATAGTATTTCCCCATTATATATCGTCGTGTGCCCGGAAGAAGGACGTAACTAAAGTGTGACCGGCAAAAGGTCGTAAGCAGTTAACCCTCCTATGCCCAGGCTGAAATTTGGCCCAGTCAGCACGGCACCCACAGACACTCACTTGAGTATTTTTGGTTGCATTGCCAATAGGTCAAACCACAGTCACACCATGGAGGAGTGCACTGCACAAAGTCAATGGGTTAAGAGAGACATACAAATTTTGAGTGTCTTTGAGTGTTAAACCTATAGGACGGTTAATATGCAAAATTGTGTTTCAAGAAAACTGAGTGTAAAAGTTTGGTCGTTTATCTGCCATTTATAAGTCATTGTAGGAAAGTTAAATTCCGCATGGGAAAGGAAAAACATTGGGAGTAATTCTAACAGTTATTCCCTACTTATTTTAAAAGGAGCCATTTTATTGCTTACGATCTTAATTCTGCTGGGACAATTTTTTTTATTTTGTGTGCCCTGCAGAAGGACGTTGAGCCTTACGACCTTCCAGGCACACAATGATATAATAACATTCAGGAATCGTATCCTTGGTTGGGACGTAAACAGTCATCACTTGAGATTCAACCCATGCTCGTTTTCGGCTGCTGACATGGGTTCTTATTCAACAGTCCTTCAAGCATCCTCAAGCAGCGAGTTCCCGGCGATTCGGTTCATCGTCCCGCCAGAGTGGCCTGGCTTGAGCCCCTCAGTCAATCTCGTGTGGGAAAAAAACCCTGACGTATAATCAATGGAGTGTATGCCTATGTCGCTGGGTAGCGAATAAGACATTGGGTTTCTTACTGCTGGAGTTATCCTGCCTACTTCATTCCTGCACAATAACATAAAGACAAGCAAAGGTGGAGCCGGAGCAGATCGAATATCAAATCCTAAACTTGTGAAGGAGTAGCCGAACAAGAAATACAAAAAAAAAGGTTGCAATTGGTGTACACAGATTGAAGTTTTGTTTTTACAAGTCCAAAATTGTTAGTATCCAGATGTTTTGTTTTAGTTTTGTAGTTGAACCAGACATGATGAAACTGTATATTGACTATTATCACAATTTTCTCAGAAACTGTGGACAAAAAGGCTTACATTTATTTATGTTATTGTTCTGAACACATTTTTGTCGATCGAAAGTGTATATCCAAATTAAGGAAGATACCGCCCAAATCTGTACATCCCTACACTCTGTTCGAGTGCTTTTATTTAACCCTTTAAAGATTGACTACAACGGAATAATGATAAGTGCTGTGTTGCTGTTTTCGTTCGAGAAATGTGTAATGATTACTAACATTATTATTATTCAATAAAACTTGTTCCTTCATGCAAAAAAAAAATCAATTTGATCGGCGTTCTACGACCCAGAAAAGCCCAGTTTCACCAAAAGCCCTCAACTCATGAATAATTCATACTTTGTGTGTGACGTAGCACCCATGAAAACGCATGTATAATATACACGGAAGTAACATGGCGTCTTCTGTTTACTCTCGGGTGCTCATGGGTTATACGTCATCCCTTTTCGCTGGTTTAGTACTATATCGTGGATTTCATAGTGAATTTTCAATGGGTCTTTGTCGGGAACCAGTGCAGGGCGGGAAATTTCAAAAATCGAAGAAGCGGGGTCTAATTTTTTCGGTCAAATTGCAACAAAATTATAAAGAGAAAAACATGACCACAACAATAAATTGTTACCTGAACACAACATAAACAAGGTTCGATAGTCAATTTAATGTGAGAGTTCTCGTTGTAGTCCATCTTTAACAGTCTGATCCCTCAAAACCCTTTGAAAGGTTTTGAAAGGTATACAAAGTACTTGCCAGTGATGTGGAGTGGTTTTGTGTGGGAATGTATCTACGTGTACACTGTACATGGCAATTTTCTGCCGAGTTAGGCTGTTCCACCTTTTCAAAACTGACAGAGAATAGTTTTGGCAAGTCTGTCAACCCACTGACAAAATTAACTTATATAGGGAGGGATAAGTTAGGTCAGACTAAACTAAAATTATATTTCATTTATTTATTTATTTTTAAAAATTTGTTGTATACACCAGTTTAAGAATAATGCACCTAATTATCATAGGAGCAAGTTATCGTCTTCGATTTCCAAATTGATTTATAATTAATAGTTTATGTTACACAACCCGAAGGAATGATTGTTAAGAGAGATTGTTAAGTTATCAGACAGGCCTATTAGGTTATAATGTCTATCAGACTGGTTGTTCGTCGACTGTTGCAATCTGACAACACCATTGCACTAAAACATTCAGTGGCTCCTGGCTATAGGCATTAACGTCAGAGATTAATGACACAGGCCATCGCGATGGCCAATCATAACATAATGCAGTGAATTATTACAGTCTCCAACGGCAGGGCTTGTATCTGTCAACTCATTAAAACTACATATCGCGGTCTTCTCGATAAGGTCATAAGAACACAGAGGTGAATGGGGCCCAACGTACGTAGCCCTCCTGTCGCCATAAATCTGTTTCAGACATGAATACTAAGATTACCACGGATGGGTTGCCTGTGATGCAACTCTTCGCCGACCAGGGCTGTGATCGAATCATCGCCGATGTAGAGCACGCGTAAGACACGTGCTCAGAGAGTGCAATATAAAATAACCAGTTAATGAAATATTGTCTGCACTTGTTCTGAAGCTCATCCACAGTCGCAATGACCCGTGCGTGCCATTGATCGCGGACCCATGCATTGATGTGTGTTTTGACGTCATGGCCTGTTGAACCATAATAGCCATCAATATCTTTGGGTGTCTTTTGATGACCTGTTTGCTAAATGGATATCCTGTATTATCCTGTAGTACACATGTAAAAGTATTGTAATTATAAGTTACAGTTTTGGACACCATGTTTTTCAAAGAATAACAACTTTGAACGCTCCATTGTTGTTAGTGTAAACGTGTTTTTCATATATACTGTGGATTCAGTTCTGCCTGTGCGATATGCAGCAATTGAGGCAAAAGGACATATACTACTACTACTCAAAACAATTTAGGGAACACCGGATTTTTAACATCAGGTGGTCATACCCGTTATTGAAATGTTCCATGAACTGGGATTTTCATTTGCAACCCCCTCTCTCTTTCAGTAGTCATGTCATGAAATGTGTAATCACTACATGCATTCTTTATCATCTGTTTCACTGTGCAGTTGTTTCTCATCAATTCTGTGAAACATTGTGTTTATCTGAAATAAATGATCTTGCTTTAACTGAGATTATTCCGGTGTTCCCTAAATTGTTTTGAGTAGTATATTTTCTTCAAATCGGTCTCCTGACGATCATTAGAGCATAAGTTAATCGAAACGTAGAGAAGACCCCGTGAAGTCCCCATGGTTCTCCCTGAACCACGCTCTCACTTAGCGATAGTTGAGAAACGAGTTGCCCGATATTGGTTCTCCCTGAACCGTAATCTCACTTAGCGACAGTTGAGATACGAGTTGCCCGATATTGGTTCTCCCTGAACCGTAATCTCACTTGGCGACAGTTGAGATACGAGTTGCATGAAAAAGATTATTTTCAGAACCGTGTACCTCACTTAGTGATAGTTGAGATAAACACATGGTGTTACCGCGAACCAAAACGATATTTTTCAAATCTGTTGATGTGAAAATTAGACCTGGATTTACAGACAAGTCAGATGATCACATCACCGTAAAAAAAATCCCGTAAAGTTTACGTTAAAACGTAGTGCAGCGAGGTGCCAACGTTTTACTGTTATTTTTACGCTTTAAAACGGTAATGGAGTAACGTCTTACCGTAATTTTTACGGTAAAAAAGGCTGTAAATATTTATGTATTTTTACGGGTACCGTAATTTCATAATTGGAAAGTAATCCTTCGGTTGGCTGGGTTCCTTGTTGATTAAGGGGTTACAATGCAATTGTTTATTTTACACAATATCTCTCACTTAACGACACGTACACGTAGTCTGGTTTCTTGTTTCAACCACATCTCTTCGCTAATGTATATAACATATCCTTTATATATAATGTCTTTTCAAATATCTTTTTAGTCATGGTGGCATGCAATTATAACCTTTATTTCAATAAATAATTTTGAGTGTATATTTTTTACATCAACATCTATACATTTTTATCATAAAATTAAAGAGGCACTCTAAGGTCAAATTCAGTTTTGTGATGCACTCATTTTCCAATAGATAGAGTCCTTATTAAAGTGTGAAAAAAAATTACAAGTCTGTAACTTCACTTTAAAGTGGTGTAACATATCATTTTATTTGATACCCTTTCAGAGCGATATTTGAAACATGACGTCACTATTTTCTTACCGGTAAATGAGTCTGTAACATTCCATACAGGAATTTTTTGTTTGTCAAAAAGTCAATTTCAACGCCGATTTGATCAAATATTGTGGAGATTCAGGAATGAACTGCAAATTCACCGTACAAAAATGTAGAGATCCATTTATTTGAAATGTGACGTCACTGTTGTCTTTGGATGTTAACAAATTTCACACAGGAAGGTTATCAAATAAAATGACATTTTACATCACTTTAACGTGAGGTTAGAGACTAATTTTTTTTGTAATTTTTTCACACTTTAATAAGGACTCTAGTTATTGGAAAATCACAAAACTAAATTTGACCTTAGAGCCCCTCTTTAACAGTAAATATTTGAAAGTGGCCTAAACTAACCCATTTGTACATATTTAAATATTGGAAGTGATTCGAGCACAAAGCTAGGTCAAATTAAGGTCAGATCATTTACATGTTGGATATATCCCAGAGTGCAATGGGAGCGGCCGTAACACAGGTTTCGGCCGTAAAACACTGAGAAGGGATGATTACGGTAATTCACCGTAGAAATGTACACACTTTTCACCGTAAAATTACGGTAATTTTTTTACAGTGTGTACACTGTACATTATTGGTGTTCATATTGTGTAACTCGCCCAATATAAACACCAGTACAACGTTTTTGCAGGGTAGAATACTGATAAGCCGCTGACAGCAATCCATTAGTGAGTGCCGTAATTATTATAAATTCGAAACGGTTTTGCTTTGTTTTTTATTTTCGATAGACCTTGGATCTCATTTAACAGTCTAGACCTTAGAGTTATAGCAAAGTGTCGGAAACGGCGGCTGTTTGTATACAGAGCTAAATTCTTGTTTACACGGACGTAACTGGTACACATTGTTCATGGGTCATGTTTCTGGAGCCTGGAACGTGGAATGTGACCATCAAATGTGAATTTAAGCCTTTGCCTCATATCGCAAACTTTATTCAGCTTTATTCAGCGCCCCGTGGTTTTCTCTAGGTGTGTGGGTTTGTTTTTCTTGCGGTGACACCATAGAGCTACTGGTGACACAGACGAGTTTACCTGATATGCTCATCTCGTCTTAACTACTCTCATATCAACTTGATTCAAATCGGTCCAGCTAATTTCATTCGCTCTTCAGATTTCAGGAATCGAATGAGTATATAAACAGAGAACTACTCTCATGTCGATTTGGTTAAAATCAGTTTATTTTCTTTTCAAATTGCAGGAATCCAACGAATAACCGAGGTCACTATCTGGTGCGTCATGTTTAGGTAGTCTTCAGTCTTCCGTAACAAGGCTGGCTGGTGGTGAGGCAGCGGACAAACAGCGTTTGTAAAAAAATTGTCTCCCTTGGCCGGCTTCAAAGTAAGCTTCGACCGCCATAGCTCAATAAGCAACGCCGCAAGTTGGTGACTCTTTGATCGAGACTGGGTTTAATTTTTCCCATGGTATTTTGCCAAGAACTTAATAGCTATGGCAGTACACCTATGACACCCAGTTGATTGCGCAAAACAGATCTGCACAGATGATAATGTCTGAAAGCTCGTCCTCCGAAGACGAGATTTTAGAGTGTCCTCCAGGGTATGGGGTCACGTTCACCATTGGTGGACTACCGGTGGTGGCCAACACGTTACCGGGTACGTTGCCCTGTTGCTCATCAACCGAGGCGCCGTGCAGTGATAATGACCAGGAGTTGCTGGAGGACGACAACCGGCGCAGGGAACAGGAGAAATGGTCCATGCTGGCCGGCCAGGCGGCCTACAAACTCGAATCCTATATCTTCCACCAGGTGCTCCCGAACGAGTTCATCAAACCGCACATCTTCCCTCGTAACATAATGGACATGGAGTCACTCATTAAGAAGTACGGCACCAGCGGGGAAGCCGAAAGGCTGGAGAATGCCATGGAGAAATGGAAGCAACTTAAGAACCACTGGAGATGGACTAAAGTCCATACCACCGCCTTGAGCAACATCAAGTTTGCCTACTTGCACATTTCTAACCCGCTGGAGGTCATGATGCGCCTCGATAGAAACCAGGGGGAGAGTCTTGAGGAGACCCGCCAAGCGTTCTGTAAGTCTCTGCCCACAAAGCTTTATGAAGCTGGTAACCAGATAGTAGAAATGATGCACGAGGCCAACCTGCTAAAGGACATGTCTTCCATAAACCAAACATAATATGTTTTATGCAAACATTCTTAAATGATATGAATATATATATTTTAAGGCATCGACTGGCGTAGCCGGAATGCGTACCAACGTGTTTGGCGTGTTCCCGTTCGCGTTACCTCTTGCGGACGCTCTCCACAAACTGCAACGAACGGGCGGACAACGCACGCTGGGTGCAGCGTTTGTACGCATCCCCTTCGCATACCTGTTATGGGGGTCGATTGCGTTGCAAAGTGTTCACATGTAATTTGAAACACAGATGGGTATGAATTAAAGTTTGCCAATTGAAATGCAGTGCAAAGTGTTAAAAAAAAATACGATTTGAGTGTGCGTTTTGTAATCGTTTTCGTAGTCGATTACATTCGATATCAGGACTGCCCATATGGTCAGTTAACATTCATATAAAACTCCGATAGTCATTTAACTATTGGCAAACTAGATCCATGGTTGTATTTTTGAAATATTTAACCAAAACACAAACACCACCCTTTCAAGACATAGTCGTCAATGCCAGTCGGTCACGTCAGATCAGAGCGTTTCAAAGACAGACTAAAACAGTTTTGCAAGTAAATGTATATTTTTAGAGGATTTCTTTTCTATGACTTTTTAACCATTGCCTTGACTTTACATTTAACCCTCCTACAATCAGTGCAATTTTTGAAACAACCCATTCAGGCCACTCCAAGCCATTAGCTGTTGCCAGTGGCCTCCTATGGTTACCCTTCTGTGCATTGTCACATCACTGAGATTGCAGGGTAAAGTGGTCTCCCATTGATACATTGCAGGCCACACTAATATGTTCAAACATTTACAGTGGCCTTAGGTGACACACCGTTGATTTTGTAAGATTACTTGGAAAGGACAGCAGGCTTGTACATGTATGTACTGAAGGTTGCTAAAGAACAGAATTTTGTGGATCGGAGTGGCCTCCATGTGTAGGAGGGTGTCTGTTGTCTTTCTTCATTCTTTTAAAGGTAAGGTACAGGATTGGTAAATAAAAAAACCAAAAACATTGTTCAAGTGCAACTTGTGAAGCTGGTGATGGTATTAACCTTCCCTAGAAATAAATTTCGAATTTTATGAAAGAGTACTCTTTCCTAAAATTCCACACTAGAACGAATAGATCAAAATCTGAATAAATGTTCATTATTTTCTCGTGAACGATTCGACGCAATAACCTGAATCTTTCATGAGTTTATTGTCAGATTTGTATCATGATTCAAGGAGAGTGATACTCGTAATTCTCGTAGAAGCAGTACCGCAAACATTACCAATTTTATAATAATAATAATAATAATGTGTGGATTTATATAGCGCACGTATCCACCAACTAAGTGGTGCTCAAGGCGCATTATATTATTATCCCTGCTCATAAGGCTCATAAATCATTCCTGAAACCATCTCAGCTCCCTGGGGAGTATACAGCTCAATTGCTGCCATTTCTAGCGCATATAGAGCAAACCAACTCTGCCTTCACAGGTACCCATTTAACCCCTGGGTGGAGAGAAGCAATTATGATTAAATGTCTTGCTCAAGGACACAAGTGTCACGGCCGTGATTCGAACCCACATATCTGTTCAACACCAGATACTCGTAATTCTCGTAGAAGCAGTACCGCAAACATTACCAATTTTATGTCTTCTCTTTAAGTTTTCGTCACGATCAACATGCGCATGGAACTAGAGTGCATAGTTTTAGATTAACTCAGTTAATAAATGAGCCGGTAATGGTCAGTCAATGTGTTCATTTTAAACTAGGACACCGATTCCATGCCCTGTTGAAAGTCTGCTCTGATCGTGACGATACTGTCCCTTTTAACAAAACCAGTATTTTTTCATCCATGATATATCGGCAAACATATATCGTGATTTTCGAAAATATCGCGATTATTTTTTCATTCATTGCTTAAGAGCCGATAACCACAGGTATGTACCCCTCTACAAGCGTTACAATAAATCACAAATTCGTTTGCATAGTGTGTAGGCCTATGTACTTCTGAAGTAGTTCACTTTTGTTTCTCACTTCCAAAAGATAAAAAGACTGTTCTAATTTTGTTTCCTTGGAATTTCTGACTTGACTCACAATGGCGAATTTTTTTTTAATCGCGATATATTTTTTTAATCGCGATTTACCGATATCTCGATAACTTAAAAAGGTTCTCGATATCGTAATCGAATAAAAAAAGTATCGCGATATTCGATATTATCGTGTTAACGCCCAAGCTTAGTATTAACCACTCGAACAGACGACGCCTGTTTATTTCCAAAAAAATTCGAGTCTTTCTTAATTTGAAACGCTCTGTTCTAACAAGCTGTGTACGTATACAAAACCATAATTATATCTTGTGCAGTTAGATTTGACTGATTTGTGGTGCACACTAATTAAGCTAATTTCCTCCATATTGTCTTTAAGGAAGTGTTTACATCCCGTGATATTGCCTCATTGTGACGTGATATGACTGGGTTCCTTGTTAACGCCCGTAAACCACAGCTGCTTTCAACACCCCCCCCCCCCCCCGCCCACCACCACATCCTAGCAGTAACCCTCTTGTCCCAGATAGATGCTCCGTCGTCCATGTTAGATACCCTCGGGTTAGTCAGAAGGGCTTCAAATCACATCCTTCTACTCACGTCGTAACTATTCCCAAGACGGCATACATTATCGAGCTGTGGCATACATACCATTGTGGTTAATTAAAATGAGTCGTATTTACTGGAATAGGTGGTTGAGTCATGCACGGGGTTGAAGAGCTTAACCCGCTGTCAATTTCATAGCGACGCGTACAGATAGCGAATCCTAGATTTTTTTTTCTTCTTCTGCGGATTAGAAATGCCTTTAGATTCTATACGCTGTTGTAAAGGTAAATTAATAATTAATTCAACTAAGTTGCCGAGTTGCTTGGTAGCGTAGTGGTGTGCACACTTGCCTCGCATTTAATGGTACTTAATTCAATTCCACAAATATTTTAAATATAAAACAAATTAAAATAATATATTTTTAATTCCTTAAATGTTTTTAATATTATTTCATAAGCAAAGCCTGTCTGGATGTAGTTATTCACGGCTGTTGAAAATTTTTTTTAAACTAAAGATAAGTTTTTAGAATACAAATTCAGACAAAATATTGCTTACCGATAAGCAAATTTATTTGCCAACTACAGGATAAAAGACGTAAGTAAGCCAGAAAAATCCCCGCTTGGTCTCTGGCTCGCAATAACGGAGGGCAAGTTAGCATGCAGAGCCTTTTCTGTACGGTTAGCATGGAATTGGGTCATACGTCTGTATAAGTACCGGTGCACTGTGAGTCAATCAAATTATACAGGAAATTAAGTTCGTCGAGGGCTTGTGAGTCGGCGAAAACTGAAAAATTCATTTTACAATTTTCAACATAAAACGGACAACACTGAATGTCGCAAGTTGGTCTCATTATAGATGCTCTTCAGACAAAAAATAACGTTTTTTTTTAAATGACCATCGAAAGTTACTGTGTGGGCCCATAGAGAAAGGTCAATGGCAGACCATGGCGCTTCAGCCATGATGTTCGCTACTATTTCAAAGTTGGCAAATCGCCAATGGTTGTATAGACCTTTCTTTTGTGTGAAAACATTAAGTAGTGTTAGGTTTGTGGGCAGCCATCTTTGAGCAAAAATGTGTTCGTTGTTTGCAATGATGGCCGCCCATTGCCCATCATGGGTAGCAAAATCTATCCATGTGGCGTAGACAATGAAAGGCATATGCCGTATTTATTAAGGAGAAATCTCGACACGGTGCTAGAAAGAGACTTCAATTTGCACATAATTATTCTGTTTAACATTACGTAAATACGATATAGTTCAGAGATATGAGCGTCTGATTTCAGTAGCGTTTAGAACAATATGCTATAAGGAGAGTTTATTAATTCATAATGTTGATGTTAATATTTGATGTGTATTGTTCATTCCAAAAAAATCACCTTTAGGCCTAAAGGACAAAAAAATAGAATATATAAATATTTGCCAAAGTTGCATACGTACATGTATGTTTGAAAATTTCAAAGGAAAGTTATTTATTGATTTCTTTATATGAGATTTTTAGTGTTGACATTTCATATGTGGTATACTCAGCAATATTTATGCATGATGTCACATAATCTAACCTTAAATATAGACATTGAATTCACTGAGGGTTTTGAGATTTTTGTTATTCCAGCGAGTAAAACGTTTTCGCGAAGGTCAAACAAACTAAAAATGGCCAATAACTACAAACGTTATGCTATTTTGAACACGTTTCTGAGTTTCCAATTTGTCAAACACAAAGCGATACCATTGCTGAAGATGAGGCAAAAGCTACCTCATTTTGACAAGCTTGTGAATATTCATGAGGGGGTGCTTGTGAATATTTATGAGGCAGTGCTTGTGAATATTTATGAGGCAGTGCTTGGTTTCGTCAACCCGTCGCTCGCCAAGAATCTGTGCAATTCTTATCTATTTTTTATTGAAAGAAAAACAGTGAATTGAAAAGAAACCGCACACTGACATAAAGCTGGACCATTCAACATACTTAAGAGTACATGCGTGTTTGGTAACAATTTGTAACGCGAGTCACAACTGGTAGTTGGGTCTGACACGTACGATGATTTTGGTTATATTGTTTGTGTGTGTGTACGTGTGTGTGTGTGTGTGTGTGTGTATCATCATAGGGCGTACCAGTAATCCGTCCAGGAGTAAAACAATAAATTATACCAAATTGTGTAAGAGAATTTAATCTGATATTATTTGATTCACAGTTAATTTGTCTTTCCTTTTTATTGATATTTATTTTGTTTGCCTATACCAAAACGACCCCCACAACGGTTCTAAAATTATCTGGTTTGGGTAGATACCGGTAATTTGTACAAAATAATGACTGTGAATGATGTGTTATCAATTGTACATACATGTAATATAACTCTTTAAACTATACCATATACTTACAAAAAGCCAGCTGTTCATAAGCCTACAATATATTTTTATTGGATAACGTTTTTTTCCCAAATTGGGAGTCGGGGATCAGACTAGACTACACCCAATACAAACAAGATCACCTCCGTTAAGTATGTGTGTGTGTGTGTGTGGTTAATTATATATATTTTGATATGTTAACATTTAAAAATTTTATTTTTAATTTAAGAAGAATATTACTGTGTTGTCGATTGGCTGAAATAGTTATTGTTATTGTAAGACCGACTAACACACAGACACCAGCAACAAGGCATTCAGCCGTTTGGAGAAGAATGCATGATTGCCGCAATAGGCCTACATGTAAAACGTTGTTATAACGGATACCGCTATACTGAACATGCTGTCTTGGCATTACGGCAATGGATTACTATAACGAACGATGACTTAGTGACATTTGTAAACGTTCTTTATAGAAGAGTTATACTTAATAGAAGGTACACCATTGGTAAAAAACTGTCTAAGATTCTTTCATTTTATTAAAATTATTTCTCAACTGACTAAGTCTTAGTAAGATCAAAATGGGCTGATCGAAAAATATGAATAGAGGCCGACAGTATGACTAATTCTCGTGGATGACACAACGTTAGGCCCTACCGTAATGAACTGAAACTTTCACAGGTAATCGTTGCTGGCAGTTTCCACAGTCAGTTTTGCCAACATCACCAATGTTGTACCTTCCCTTTAAACATTGGGTATACATAACAAAAATTAAAAAAGATGTCAAACTTCAGCGCCAGATGCGTCGTGTAGAGCTGCAATAATTATAACATGTATTTTTTAATAATAGTGACTGACGTGACATTCAAAATAAAAATTGTGGTTTGTAATTGGAACCCTGTGCTGTTTTGTATTTATTCTGTTTGTCCTCGTCATATGTGAATGAATACAACCAGGTGCTGGATTCCTCTTGGTGACAGTCGGATGATCAAGTCTAGAGATAGGATAACATGTGTTAAACCTTAATGCCAATGATAAGGTTATAATGTACCCCATACCCCCTGGCCGTGCGTAGAGCCTGTATTGATTCAGAAGGTGTCGGTTACACCCAAGGGTTTCCCAATTGGGGTCTACTGGTATAATTGACATCGCCCCCTTGAGGTATATTATTTGTTGGAGAAAAAATATTCTGGTATTGGCAAATCCAGGATGCTGGCAAATCTACCATAATATTTTACCTTTTCGCGGTTACCCCTTTTCCGTCATTTTCCCCTTTTCCGTCATTTTCTCCCTTTCCGTCATTTTCTCCCTTTTCCGTCATTTTCTCCCTTTTCCGTCATGTTTCCCCTTTTCCGTCATGTTCCCCCTTTTCCGTCTTTTATTGTTTAACCATACATCCTTGTAACTGGTTGTCGCACCGAACTCAAGTTCTGGTGTTGCCAGCAGCAGGGTGTGGGTTCGAGCCCCGGTCGTGACACTTGTGTCCTTGAGCAAGGTACTTAACCATAATTGCTTCGTCCTTCGGATGGGACGTAAAGCCGTAGGTCCCGTGTGTTGTATAATGCACGTAAAGTGGATTGTCGTGCGGTCTAGCGCACTGAACTCAAGTTCTGGTGTTGCCAGCAGCAGAGTGTGGGTTCGAGCCCCGGCCGTGACACCTGTGTCCTTGAGCAACCATAATTGCTTCTCTCCACCCAGGGGTTAAATGGGTACCTGTGAAGGCAGAGATGGTTTGCTCTATATGCGCTAGAAATGGCAGCAATTGAGCTGTATACTCCCCAGGGAGCTGAGATGGTTTCAGGAATGATTTATGAGACTTATGAGCCTTATGAGCAGGGATAATAATATAATGCGCCTTGAGCGCCACTTAGTTGGTGGATACGTGCGCTATATAAATCTATACATTATTATTATTATTATTATGTATATAAAATAGTTTTTATATAAAAAAAGGTTTCCCGATTGGAGCTTATTTGTATCCTCATTGGGAGAATATGGTTTCAATCAGGATAATACGGCAAAATGTTCATGATAGCATGGACCAAACAGGTTTATCCTGTAGAATTCGGTTCAAATCGGGATAAAGTGAATATCCCAATTGGGATAGTATAATTGACGACGACCCCGTGTTATTTAAACGCTATGCTCAACCCATATAGCTTGAACTCACGGCAAAACCAAGAAAAGAAAGCGGTTGGCAAATCTCCAAACTCCGCCCACCAATGATATACTCATGTTTTATCTATAGTCACTCTCTTCGAGTGCAGTGTTACCTTTCAAAGGTACAGCTACAGTGCAGTTTGCATTCTTGGACAAAACGCATGCCTTCATCGCCGCGGGGAGGTGGGGTGGGATGACGGGATTTTTCCCCGTGATACATTCGTGTAATTGACTCAATTGTCCTATTTTGTTACTAAAGACCAATTGGTCATTGTGTCTTGATCCACCCTGACTTCCTGAATTGTACAATTTTGTAAACGACAAAAAGGTGGCACGCTGCAACAATGGGTCCCACATAAACGTGCGTGAGATTTTGTTGGTCAAACACCGTTATTCCGCAGTGCAGCACACACTATTCTTACAGAATACTATAGTCATATAGATGAACCTAATTTAAAAAGGTTCTCGAGGCAAACATCAGTAATTGACCTTTCCCCAGTTTTAGAGAGGTTTGTCACAAGGAAACTAAAATAACAAGTGCGTTATCTCAACCCAATGTAAAATATTGTAGAAGCAATTTTGTCGGAATCCCTTTTGATTCGAATTTATAGAAAAATCTAAGCTCTACAGGGGAAGACAAAATTCTTCTTACGTTAACACGTACAACATTACCTAGATGTTTACACAATTTTCTTCTGATATTTGGATGATATTGCCGACTGAAATGAAGGGGTGAATTGGCAAGGTCGACATTTTGCGAGGAAAACTATTTTTAAAAGTAACAGCCATTTGTTTTCCATCAGTGGACCTAAAGTTTATTCTGAATAAATTTAAAGGCTAAAGGGGTTAAGAGAAAGTGACTTTTTACCCTGGGATTTAGATCATTAATCGTATATTGTTTACTTTCCTTTTTGACATAACCTCGCTCAAAATGGTGAAAGGTCAATTATTAATTATATTTACTTAGAAAGCCTCTTTAAACATCCAATATGTTTGGATCCTTCCAAAACATAGTTTACCCAATAGTGCTCATATCTCTCCCACAAACCTTATATCAACCCTATGTATTTAACCTAACCATAACCTACTTCATATGTTTACATGCTATCGAAAACCCGATCATGATCGGGAAACTTAGCTTGTGTTTGGATCATACTAGAGAAAGGACACAGTAGCTGATATAGTCGTTCTATTGGCTAGAGGATATGAGTGTATACATGTACATACATGGTTGCACTGTAGAGTACCGGTACGGTACTATTTCAACTACAGAGCGCCGGTTCACCCAGGGTTCAGTCACTATGCTTGAATATTACGTCAACGACTAGACCTTGGCCTTTTGATGAAACATTGAACGGCAGACATTATAAATGAACACGATAAATATTAAGATTAACATCGTAAATTAATATCGATTGCTGACATCTACTGATAAGTAACAATGCACAAAAATGTAGTAATGTAAGAGCAAATCGATCACAGGCCTAAACATGTTATCATCAGTCGAACTTGCTTTGGTATAGTCTGGCTCTGGGTTTCATCCATGCACTTAACTTGATCGAGTCTTTAATTATTAACAAAATGGCCGCTGTAAAATATTTAATAATTTTTATGCACGTGGTGTGGCTTTAAGTCGGCAGCGAGAAAGCTAGTTTACATGATGCAGAAAAGTCTTGTTATTTCTAGTCGCTATAACCACTATCTCATCAGGGACTATCACATAATGTGGTCTTCGGCATAGATGTTGAATTGAATAATATCAGCTGTATTGCTGCTGTCATTATTTTTACCACAAGAAAAGAAGTTGCGATTGCCAACGAAACATCATATATTACACCGGCGTGAATAAACTACGAGACCCCCTTGTAATGAAAGGCAACAATAATACCCGATGTTTTCGCATGCATGGTGTGTTATAAAGGACATTAAATTGATTATCTGAAAATGTGATTAGATTCTTGTAACGATTTACCTGTAAACTTGTACAGTATGCTTCAACAATTACAAACAATACATGTTGATAACAATGCATGTTACATAATAATAATAATAATAATGTGGACTTACATAGCGCACGTATCCACCAAACTGGTGCTCAAGGCGCATTATATTATTACCCCTACTCATCAGGCTCATAAATCATTCCTGAAACCATCTCAGCTCCCTGGGGAGTATACAGCTCAATTGCTGCCATTTTGCTGCTAATCAAACACAACAACCAACTCTGCCCTCACAGGTACCCATTTACTAGTGGGTGGAGAGAAGCAATTATGGTAAAGTGTCTTGCTCAAGGACACAAGCACCATGGTCGCGGTTGGGATTCGAACCCACATTCTGACGACTCAGCCATCAGAACACAAATCGCTCGACCATGGCACTCCATACACCATGGCACTCCATACGTAATTACAGGTTATCAGGATTTACTGTAATAGTGAACATTGATACTTCAGATTCGGTTTTGTTTGATAACAATTAGATGTCGATATTCCCTTACCATGGGGCGGCCATTTTGTTTTTCTTCTATACGAATCCACGCGACCAATCCGAAGCTGGGGGCGCGTTTTCGCAACCCTAAGCAGAAGCATGTTTGGGCTTCGGTCGTTGGTTAAGCGGTTTCGCGAGTTCGGTTATCTGCGATGACGTCATTGTCTGACCAAACGAGAACCGAAGTTTCAAGATGGCGGATTGTAAAAAGTAACGAAAGATTATAAATGTTAAAACATGATGGAATGATTGTTCGTATAGGCTACAAGTATATCTTTCAAGTTTGTTACTGGCACTCACGAGTAAGTTCCATTTTGCCAAAATGTTAATTACACCGTGTATTTTGAGAAACATTGAGGATTGAACACGTCACAAACTGATAACAAGCTTCTGGCTACATTCTCGCTTTCACGTAGTATGCCGTCTTTTTGTTTCTGGTCAAGAATGTGACGTCAGAAACAAGCTTCTGTTCGCGTTCGCCAAAACACGCCCCCGGTTTGAAATCTAGAAAAAAGCCTGCTCCCTTGTATGCAGTAATGGTTAACGCGCTCTAACTTGCATTACAGGGAACCAGGTCAATGTTACCAAGCATGTAACATTTAATATAAAGTAATAATAACATGTAATAAGTGAAGCATGCGGTGTGGCTTTTCCTTATAACAAATACTTGGAAAGGACAAGGCCAGGAAACATAAGACAGCGGAGACCAGACTAATCGATTATTCACGATGAATAATCAATAATGTTAAATAGTGAATCAAACCACGATTTATAAACTGTACATTACTCGGCGCTGTGTACAGTTTATTAAATATGATTCTGCTGTAAGGGGTTTATTTATAGATCCGGTTAAAGCCAGCAGGTTTATAACATTTAGATAATCTGTAAACGCAACCATGATTTATAAGAATCGAGGGGTAAGTATAAAAAACAATTTGCGAATGTTTCACTTTACTTCATTGTGCTGTTAACAAAAAATAGTGAAAATGCATTTTACAGATTGTTCGTTTTCATTCCAGTGTGGAATTTACGTCTCCAGAGGTCAACATTCATTCTTTTGACAAATATTTTGATTCCTTGTTCTAAAATAAAAGCACTTCAAACAGAAATATTTCAAGTGATGTTTGATATCCACTGAGAATACCCATTACGTGGGCCCTATATGGACTTTAAAGATTTATGGTTGTTAGAAAATACAATATTTTATCAAATTGCTTTGAGATAATCGAATTCGGTCGGTTGTGGTTGAGACTCCTTGATTCACCACGCTTGCATTAATAGCGTTTGTACGATTGGATGAATACCTAAGAAGAAAAAAAACAATTACTTAAATTGAGATTATACAAGTCATTGAATTTAAGAACCTTACGTAAGTTCTGACAACAATGGAATTGTGTGTACATTTATAATTACAGGCAGGCCCTAATGCATACCTGAAAACTGTTATGAAACATACGTAATAGGATCATGATAAATACCGTGCGTTCACGTCAGTGAGCTTATGCCATCGGTGAGGGCATATACCTTATTCACGAGTTAGCTATCTTAAGGCCCTGTCACACCATGGCGTATGGCCTGAACGTATGCCAACGTATGCGAAATATCGAAAATACGTTGGTGTACGCTGATATAAGTTAGGGGTAAGTTGGGGATACGTCGTTTACGTTAAGAGCACGCTGTGATACGCTGTGAAAATTTGGAACACGTCGAACCCGCGAAAAATTATTGAGCATGTTCAAAATTTCTCGGCGTACTCAACGTGTGCTTAATACGTTCTGCATAAGTTCCCGGTAAGTTCGCGGTACGTTAGACATACGTTGACATACGCTGACATACGTTAGAGGTACGTTACTCGTAAGTTGGTATACGTTGATGTACGTCGGCTGACGGGGAAACGTACAGCCAACGTAGTGATAACGAGTTGATAACGCATATGTGCCGTATGTCTAACCTATGCCTGACGTATCTCCAACGAGTCTCGACGTATTCTGACGTATCCACCTTATGCACAACTTATGCCTGGCGATCGTGTAACGTATATAACGTGTTTGTACAGTACAGCTAGCGTATGTGCCGTACAGCTAGCGAGCATTCGGCGTTTTGGGAACTTATGGGGGGGTTTGAGTATATATATGGGTCCCTTGAGTAACTCATCCTCACTTCTTCATGGTCTGTCGTGCTGAACACATCAACCCATCATCAACCCATCATCATCAGAGAGCATGGCAGACATACGCTACGAATACGCTACGCATACGCATACGAATACGCTACGCATACGTTGGTCATACGCTCGCATACGCTGTGATACGCTGTCATAAGTTTGTTATAAGTTAGTGATACGCTATCAATACGTTAGTCATACGCTATGTATACGTTAAATACGCTATGGATACGCTATGGATACGTCCATTCCAACACCGATGTCGACTTTTCAGATGCAATTCGTTGGGAAGTTGGACGTTCTTGGACTCTGACAATTTTCGAGCTATTTTTTGTATACGTCGGTATACGTTCAGGCCATACGCCATGGTGTGACAGGGCCTTTAATGTCTGAATACAAGAAGTTGTGTATACCTGTAACCTGCATTATTTTGTCTGTTTGTAGGGGCAACCTCGCTTTCAAATGTCATTGAATAAATACATTAATGGAAATAGCTACAACCATTTATTTATTCCTTATGTCAGGAATGAACTTTTCTTTGGAACTATCAGATTATTGGGTCTTCTCGCTGTATGATGCATGCAGCACATGTAAGCTACAGAGTGTGTATAGGTTGGTGATAAACAATATTGATTTAATTTTGTCCTGCACAGAGTGTGGTTGTGAGAATTACAGCCCCACGTTCGTATTTATCATAAATAAGGCGAATAGCTCCTCCAAAGTGTTGGACGAAATTATATGCAAATATTATTTCCCCTCGAGCTGTCTCACTTTGGAATTCACTTCATGTATTTTGCTTCAGGAGGAAAAAATGCCCATTCATACCTTTCACAATACCTTTATGCAATTGAGCTGCCTGTATTGCCTGTGTCTAGACTCAGAGGTGATTTAAGCGTAGCGTGTTCTATCATGTTATGTGTATAATACGGTACCGTTATTGTCCATGGAGATAGCATTATGTCTCAGTATCTCTGCGTTCCATTAAAATACATACAAAATATTTATACACTGCAAGGACAATAGTTTGCATGCATGTATCGTGGTCTGAGAAGTGTGCGCTTAAAGCAGTACATGCAACGTCATTAACCCTAACCCCCGAGGTATTCTGGCTAGGAACCTTCCCGAATCCTCCAAAATCCATCAGTGTACTTTTGGAAACATGCCCTTATCTTCAAAATGCACCATGCATTTCCATTGATCTTTCATATTCAGCACTTATGGCCTGTACTTCTAGGTAGTAATTTTGTCCCATTTGAAGAGGTGAAAGTACCAGTTTCCTCCCCAAAAATGCCTCTTGGAGGATTTTGTTCCTTCCTCCATGTTTTAAGCATGCAAAATGTGATACAAGATTTAAGGCTATTGCCGTCCTTATCGGGCAACTCGTATTTCAGCTATCGCTAAGTGAGATTTTTGGTTCAGGGAGAACCATGGAGACTTCACACTTAGCGAAAACCTGAACCTCACTAGTAATAGCGATAGTTGAGATAAACACATGGTGTTACCGCAAACCCAAATGATATCATGTAAAAATGCGTTTGACAAATTTATGGGGGGGGGGGGGAATGCCACGTTAAAGGGACAATATCGTCATGATCAGAGCAGACTTTCAACAGGGCATGGAATCGGTGTCCTAGTTTAAGATGAACACACTGACTGAAAATTACTGGCTCATTTATGCATCAGTAACGGTAATATGACCTTATCATGTGGGGTATTATTTTCAGTCACTGAGTTAATCTAAAACTAGCACTCCGATTCCATGCCCTGTTCGATCGTGACGATAGTGTTTCTTTAAAGCCCTTTTTTTTCTATATAAATTGTTTTTTACATGAAACACTTGGTGTATATTTGTTGATGAATATCAATCATCCTTTGACATCTTTCTGTCGGAGGTATTGTAATTTAAGTCAAATCAGTCAAACAATTTCCCACCTCGGAATATTTGTCATTCATGGGTACAAATTCAACGTAAGAATGAATGTGGAGTATAATCTGAATAACATTTGTCTAGCGTTGTTTCTCGATAACAAAACAAAGTGATTAAGTTTAACTTTCGCAGGTTACTTGTTTCATGTACATCTTGATTCGGTTAAAGAAAGGATACTTCTAGTGTGCCAACATAAAACATGTGTGTATAATGGCACAGTCCGTATATTTCAATGTGTCACCGGCAATTTTGATTTCAATTGGGACACTTATTTTCCTTGTGAATACAACACTATCATAAAAGACGTGTGTAATCAATTGTTTATCACCCGACGGAAGAATTTCATCAACCTATAATTATCGCGGAACCCGGTGCTATATAGGATTTTAGCCGGCCAATCGTCATTGGGCAAGCTCAGTGGTTGAGAGCTAGGCTAAGACATCTGCGCTAGTAAGCAGGAGGTTCGAATCCCGCCCGAGTCACATGTGAAGTTTTTTTTTCACAGACACTCGGAAAGCACTGAATATAATGCAGTGCTATATACACACGTTGGTGAATAGGACTTCTCCCATGAACTTCAGTTTGAATGATTGCATTGCTCCTATAGTAAGAAAACAAATGTTATTTCATAACATTGACACAGATCGATATGGTGAATAAATAGACAGTGCAAAATTAAAAAGTACAAAGGTTAAATCAATTAAATCAATTAAATCTAGCCGGCCAATTGTCATCGGGTGCGTGGTCGGTGTATATCGGGCAAATTTTTAATTGTTAAACTGCATAGTTGAACTGATCAAACTGAAAAGATTGTTAAACTGTCTAATTGTTGAATCGATCAAGTTGCGTCATACATTCATTTATTCACCTTATCAATCTGTGTCAATGTTATGCAAAAATGTATTTGTTTTCTTACTACTACAGGAAAAGAGCAATGCAGTCATTCAAACTGAAATTCATGGGAGAAGAAGAAGTCACAGACACACAAGAAAAAGAAGAAGTCACGCGGTTTATCATGCTTAAAATGCCATTTGATTGCATATAATAAATAACGGTTGGCGCCTGTGAGGCTATGAGGCTATAACATTGTGCGAGGCCATGAATGTATTACCACAATTTGAACATTGTGCAAGGCTAGGAATGTACAAACCACTGCAGACGGATGGGATATACGTAAGTACAAGCACGGACTCTTCCCTCGGTCGAACAAGTAGGCATATGCGGGGCGCTGTTAACATGGTCGCAGGATATGACGAAGAGTAAGGGGTCCAAGATATACCAACGCTACATCCAATAAATAGACGAAGAACTTAGCTATACAGTGAAAATGAATTGTCACCAGGACAGTTTTGTATCCTATTCGTTACATCGATTAGGGAACATTTTGCTAGCTTTTCAACCGTCCCTGCTCTAGAGCGAATAATTAAGCGCCAGTATAGCTGTTTAATGTATAGGGAATCGCATGCAACCTTATAATAATAATAATAATAATAATAATAATAATAATAATAATAATAATAATAATAATAATAATAATAATAATAATAATAATAATAATAATAATAATAATAATAATAATAATAATAATAATAATAATAATAATAATAATAATAATAATAATAATAATAATAATAATAATAATAATAATAATAATAATAATAATAATAATAATAATAATAATAATAATAATAATAATAATAATAATAATAATAATAATAATAATAATACAGCGCATATAGGGCTAATCAACCAACTCTGCCCTCACAGGTACCCGTTTAACCCCTGGGTGGAGAGAAGCAATTATGGTTAAGTGTCTTGCTCAAGGACACAAGTGTCACGGCCGGGATTCGAACCCACATTCTGCTGCTAACACTAGAACTTGAGTCCGGTAAGCTAGTCCGCTCGGCCACGACACTCCACGTCTGACGTCAGGAACGTAATAATAGGCAGGAACCGAGTTACTGATTGCATTGGCTAAACTGGGTTATAGCAGGGTGTTTTATACTGAATATAAACGATGTGACCAATGACAAGACATCACACGTTTACAAAAGTGCCCCAAAGGTCAAACTGCGCCGGGCACAAAATGTACACTGATCTATGACAAGAAACCATCAAATGTACACTGGTCTATGACAAGAAACCATCAAATGTACACTGATCTATGACAAGAAACCATCAAATGTACACTGGTCTATGACAAGAAACCATCAAATGTACACTGATCTATGACAAGAAACCATCAAATGTACACTGGTCTATGACAAGAAACCATCAAATGTACACTGGTCTATGACAAGAAACCATCAAATGTACACTGGTCTATGACAAGAAACCATCAAATGTACACTGGTCTATGACAAGAAACCATCAAATGTACACTGATCTATGACAAGAAACCATCAAATGTACACTGGTCTATGACAAGAAACCATCAAATGTACACTGATCTATGACAAGAAACCATCAAATGTACACTGGTCTATGACAAGAAACCATCAAATGTACACTGGTCTATGACAAGAAACCATCAAATGTACACTGGTCTATGACAAGAAACCATCAAATGTACACTGGTCTATGACAAGAAACCATCAAATGTACACTGGTCTATCATGAAACGACACTGACGAATGCAGATGAAACACCATTATAGTGAATCATATCCCGTATCATGGTATCTAATAGAATTATGCCTCTAATGCAATCTGCAAACGGTTTCCGGTCAGTGTCAGAAAAAAAATTTGTCCGCGGAAATTGGCAACAATTTACCGACAATTTCCCACACGGCACTGGTCAATATATAATTATAAAGGGCAGAGTTCATTCACAAAGTGACAGGCAGCGCTGTCACAAAAGTGGCACCTATTTTCAGTTTGCAGTGACCCCTATCGTCAGTGCTGGGATTACCGGTTAGTTCACTAACCGTTTAACCGAATCTTTCTTGGTCGGTTAACCGGTTAACGGCAAGTCGGCACCTGACGGCCACACAAACTAGATTGTCAGCAAATGGCACAATGTGTATACATTATCAATCAAAAAACATCAATAAACTTCCCGCAATGATAGTGTAATAACCAATGCAGCCAAAAAAGTCTAACACAACAAAACGGGCGACAAATTTAAATATTCAGTTACCCGGTTAGCACGGTTAGTGCAGATTCGGTCGGTTAACCGGTTAACCGTCCCAACACAGGTAACCAAGCGAAAACATTTTCTTTTCATTTGTCTGAATATTCCACTATGGTGGGTTATCGATCATGGTTCATTTTATGAACATCGTTTCCTTGTTTATTAAAGTCTGCGCGTGGTCATTGAAATAACAATAAACATCAGTTTACAGTAATATTGTTTAAGGGAACTTTTTTTGCCAAGCACAAAAAAGTTCTGGGCCACATTCACAGAGCTGCTAAGCTGACAATTTTGCTTACCAAATATTTTCGCTAAGCATTATAATACAGACTACTGTTCGGGATGGTAACCAACAGAACTTACTGAGTAAATCTTCCTGTTAAAGGGACAGTATCGTCACGATCAGAACATGGAATCGGTGTCCTAGTTTAAGGTGAACACAGTGACTGAAAATTACTGGCTCATTTAGGCTATGCAGCAGCAACGGTAATAATGACCTTATCATGTGGGGTATTATTTTCAGTCACTGAGTTAATCTAAAACTAGCACTCTGATTCCATGCCCTGTTGATGGTGACGATACTGTCCCTTTAAGCATTTTTGTTCTGCTAAGCACCTCTATGCCTGTGGCCCCTGCATCATAGCAAAATAGGTTACCAGCCAAATTGTCATGTAATGTATATTGTTTCCGGCAGGTTGTCAGCTAAATTTTGCTTAGCACATTAATTTGTAAATATAAAGCCATGATATCCAAAAATCTAATATTCAGGATAGCATTACCTTTAAAAGCGAATGCTGAAACCGCCGAATCGAATGCAATTAATTGCCTCCAAATTAAACGCTGCAGCCAAGTTTGATTGAATGCATATAGTCGATTCGGCGGGTTCAGCACGCGATAAGATGCCTCTTCAGCATTGTATAACCGTACGTACCCCGAGTCCAACTCGCTCGTACAATTTTTGTCTGTACTCGTGGTGGGCGATACCGGGGGTGGCGGTACGGGGAATGTCCCCGTGACCCCTACCCAATATTTATGGTGGATGGGGACTCTAATGACTATGTTCCCAGTTTATTTTTGCCTTGTGAATATTTAATTTGCAAAACATACTACTACGTATATGTAAATATATACGATTAAAGTGCACTTACCAGAATGCATCTGATAGTATCCATTATCTATAAAACGTTATCCCAATGAATATTTACACAAAGCAATTAAAGATATATTGCTCGTGTTTGGCTCAAGAGACCCCAAAAATAGAATTTAAAAAGCGAAAGAATTTGGAAAGATAATATCGTGCAAGCTGAGGATTAAAACAGTGACTCATCATTTTATTAATTTGATTTTTTAATTTACTAGTACTAATCCTTGACGGATTTTTTTTCGTTCAGTGTCTCAAATGAAAGCTTGTAACTTCCTTAACCCCATAAAAATGGCAATTCACCATTTAAATCTATTTTTACCGTTAAATCGGCCAAAACACGGGCGATATATCTTCAATGTATTTATTACACTTTTTATCCGTCTTCATAATACTTGACAGCGATTTCCCTGTAAGCTATTATTTTGTTCTGATTACAGATACCCCGATAGCCATTGAAAAAATTTCTCGTGCCCAATACACCCTAGTATATAAACTTCGTTAGTAATGTTAGTCCAATTATTTCCCAGTCCGGCCAATTTTTGACTGAATGAAAATCTTACGACGGGCTAAAAAACTAAATGCGGTAGCTATACAGGCATGTCGACTAGGCTATAACTTTACATAACAGATGCATAGCTAGTATTTGTTCAGTACTGTTTCATACTAGCAATTTCCGGCATTCGGGTATTTTTTTCCCCAATCTGATGGTGTTATTTCCCTTGTAGGAAAAGAAAGAAAAACATCTATATGGATAATTCGTCCACTCACTTGTCAACTGGCAAAGTGTCCAACATTAATTATGATTTGCTTGTGACGACCGCTGAGGTTCTCAGCACATGTCCATGTAATTTAAAACCGATACATTGGAACTTGTCTTATACCCTGAACTTAGTTGCATGACTTGGCTCATTAGAGTTGATGTTCTCGTTACCACAGGATCTCATGTGATCTCTCGAGATTTTGACAGCGATTCCCCTGTAGCTTCTGTACTGTTTCGTTCTGATTAAACATCTTTCATCTTTCACTTCCACTTCATTAATTTGTGTTGACGTTTATTTCCTTAGCTTTGTGGTGTTACTTTTTTAAATACCAAAACACGTGTGGGTGTTAATTAATTTAGACTCAGATAGTTGAGATCCAACATGGTGTACCCGACAAACCGATAATACTCCACCATGCGAAGCCTCAAACGTTAACATTAACTTTGTACCATGCACATATTTGGTGTCAAACTCTACTATAGCTGCACTTTTGTGGCAAGTACATATAGAGGTCAAAACCAGTCAACTGCCTGTTTTGACTGTTGACCCATATATGCACACAGAGGCATTTTTGACTGGAGTTTACTGTCATTGTGACCACCCTGAACAATACCAGATAATGCTTTTACCAGTCAAAAACGCGGTCAACTCATTTTGACCCGTAAATGTACTTATTATATACACGTAAGGTTTGACAGTGTTTGACTTTTAAGTGCACTAGATATACCTTGGCAAGTACATGTATATCAACATGTTGACTGATTTTGACCCTTGTAGTAGGAGGAGGGTTATTAATGGAATATATCTTAAAACATGTTCACTGTGAATCATTGCAGTATACTGTCAGTATATTATTAGTATTTTTGTGGTGAGTGGCATCGAAACATTTCAGGTGAGCAGCCAAGCTGTCAAGAACTTTCACATCACTGATAAGATCTATCAAGATATACCCTAAGGAAACCAGAAATTGGATAACAGAAAGCTTAAAAGAGAACATTTCTGAGAAACAATGGCTTTAGGCCAGGATTTATAATTTGTTCAGTTTGGGGCACAGATTTCACAGGGATTTTCCATGCATATACGGACACTACTAGCAATTTCAATATTATGCGGGGGCTCGCCACTTTAGTTTACGTATGTAGTTAGAACACTGGCGACTCTCATATTTATATAACTATACAGGCATATCGACTATAACTTTACATGCATAGCCAGTGTTTTTGCAGTTTCATACTAGCAATTTCCTGCATTCGGTGTTCTCATCTGAGAGTGTTATTTCCCTTGTATAGCAGAAAGGAAAACAAATAATTTGACAATTCGTCCACTGGTTTTTCGGGGATTCAATCCTAAATTTAATGTTAGGCGGTCCCCGTTAAATATTAATTGAGGCACTTATTATTATACTGCTAAATAATTACTTGAAACGGTCCATTTTGGGCCATAGAGATGATTTGGGCATACAAGCTTGTTAACTGGCAAAGTGCCCAACATTAATTATGGTTTACTTGTGGCCATGGACGGGTTCTCGCAAGCTCGGCAGACATCCATATGTAATTAAAAACCGATTCATTGGAATTGATAACTGTCTGGCCTAGAATATGTTGTGGCCCATTAAAGGTTGTTGTTCTCGTTACCACGGAATCGCGTGCGATCTCTCAAGATTTTGAAAACACGTACTTCTCTACTACAGAATAATTTGTTTCTCGTGATTCTGAAAAACACGGGGAATATTCACGGTTTGGGGATTGATCCGCACGGATGATGCTTGTGGTTATTCCATATATAGTTTTTGAGGCTTCCCAAAGTTATCAGTGTAATTTCCGGGTTCAGTTGTACGGGAAATTACCACACGCACCCCCTGTGCGCAACATTCCCTAAACCGTGTATTCATTTTTTGTCAAATCAAAACAAGGTCTGCACTTCATTCAGTGTCAATAGAGGGAAGTGTTCTTTCGCATAACAAGTCGGTGCTCAAAAACGGTGTTGGGATGTTTTTGCATTTTGCTTGTCTTGGTAGCGTGAAAAAAGCTCAACACGCACTGATGCCATCGGCAAATGTCCCAGTTAAAACGAACTCCGTACTTATATTTCCTTGTTTATAAAGCTGTATTCACGTCAAGCTTTAATAGCTAGCCAGTACACACATATCTCTTTGATGACCCTGGCGTGACAATCTATTTATAACCGCCGGGCATGAACGAAATGATACGTTTGTCATTAGATTTCAATACAACTCGGCGTGATGTGCACATGACCGTCACATGCACCAACACAGACGGCTAATACCAATAGTACTTATTCAATATGCTACAACAGAAAAACAGTCATGGAAACTATCATTTATTACTTCATGTAAGTGGATATCAGTGACGTAGCCAGGGGGAGGGGCGCCCCCACTTATTTGCAAAATAGTGTCTGTCGGTAAATTCACAAACTTGTTGGTATCTGTGTCTGTCTGTCTGTCTGTCGGTCAGCGGCGTAGCCAGGACTTTTTCAGTGGGGGGGGGGGCACAGGGGGCATTGCTTTTCAGTGGGGGGAGGGGCCCAGGGGGTATGGGTTTTTTCCCTTTTCTGTTTTTTGGGGCACTATGAGGATTTTTCGTGGGGGGGGGGACCTGGGGGGGCACTGGAAATTTGTGGGAGGAACATGCCCCCAAGCCCCCCGTGGCTACGCCACTGCTGTCGGTCGGTCTGAACGTCGGGAATTCAATCTGTATTTTGACATAATATTTGTCGGTTCATTTGAGTTTTGTGTCGGTAAATTCACTCCCCAAAAATGTTTGTCCCACCCCCACTCTGAAAATCCTTGCTACGCCGCTGAAGTGGAAGATAAAGACATGAAGTGGCGCACGCAACTGTTGTGTGATTCATTAATCATTTCTGCACGGTAAAATGGCACCCCGCAAAGCCAATAACTCACAGTGCATTTCACCGCTAGAGCTAGGCCACGATGTGCACGAGGCGTAGTGGACTAGTTCCCTGTCTTTATCCTCGTTATATATGGGAGCACCCCACTAAAGTAGTGAGAAATTCATGCGCCGAGCTGTTTATCAGAATGTATATGTTCTCAATTTCCCCCCTGAAAAACAAATATTTGAGGCCCTTTCATTTGAGGGATTGTGTAAAAATGGTCCAATATCATTACCTGGGGGAACTTGACTTCAACTTTGAGTATTTTGGACACACTAGGCCCTGAAAAATGACCCTAATTTGATTTCAAGCGTAAGGCCAAAATGGTTGCTTTTCAATGTGGGGATTTTCACTAGTGTAGGCTAGAGGGTGGTTTCCATTGGGACGAGAATAACTCGACAGAAACCTGGACTATCCACAATAAATTGAGAAGAAAATAAAAGGTTATATATCGATCAATATGTTTTTCTTTTGGTTTTAAGAACTGAACGACTTCTAAGTATTTTAATGATTTTGAAGATTTTGTATTTAGCACTGTTTACTATGGGAGTTTATTTAGTCGGGTGCACCCTATGAGCATCAAAGTGTGACGTCAGATCTTCAGGCAAGCGGCGTGGTAGACTGGTCCCCTGTCTCTATCCTACCATATATAAGAACTCATGATACAGACATGATCCGGGTGTACCAAGGGATTTTATTGGATACGTTGTGCTGAAGATCTGACGTCACGCTTCAAAAGCTATAGAGAGTTAGCCCCCAACCAAGTTCAAAGTTGAATCTCCCCAAACCTGAGAGGCAGGTATCTGGCGTATGTTTTCAAGTGATGCAAACTAAAGGGGGGGGGGGGGGTACCTGAACATCAAAGGAGCGGAACCCCAGTCACCTTGACCTTCACAGATCAGCCAGTAGCCGTGAGTCATGCCCCTTTATCAGGCAGGGGAAACGGTACAGGTTTCCATTTTTTCCCGGACATTTATAGAGAGGTAGGCTACGGACGAAGTCTCAGAGTATACGTTTTACACACACTTATTAACGAAATGCATGGAGAAAATCATGGACGCCTCCATGCGGCTGTAGATGTTGTAATCTTGTAGATTCTGGATATCGATGCTCTGAACACGTTGTGGCACCTGCTTACATTTGCAGCGCACTACGGTGTTCTCATCGATTTCATGACAGCAGAACAGGCAAATATAAATGTGACTGGCTCTGGCAAAACCATAAACTTGGACCCAATTTTCAAAAGTGAGATTTTGGTATAGTTTGATTCTCTAGATTTTCCTCTTTCATTAATTGATACCAGATTTGTAGAAATCATAATTTTTTTTCTTCTTATAATATAAGAAAAAAATAAAAGATTTTTTTTTCTGATTTCAACAAATCTGGTATCAAATGAAAACGAAAATCTAGTGAATCAAACTATACCAAAATCTCACTTTTGAAAATTGGGTCTAAGTTTAGGGTTTTGCCAGAGCCAGTCACAAATGCTAACAAGTTTAAAAAGCCTGTTAGCTGTTATGTATATAAATTGCCTACATTTTGTATAATACTATTGGCATCCTGCTTTAATATTGAATATTGTCAATAAAATATCGGGTAACTATAGCTTGTTGTCAATAAAATACAACACTCCCAAACTTCAAAAGGACCGGGCCTGGGGTGCTGGTGTGCCAGGTAAACATGTGACGTCATGTGTCACATGATCCATACTTAGCCTACTTGTGAGAGTGGGAAAACAGATCTGATTTGCATAAATGCTGGCCTTGCACGAAATACGAAAGAAAAATGAAAAAAAACAAAAACATTTTGATTGGAATCATGATGCAAACATACTAAAAACCTAAAAGATATAATTGAAAAGGTTCTGGAGAAGATAAAGACCTAATGCACACGCACATGGAACAATTCATTACCCTGCAATTACCCTGTTAAAATAACAACCGTTAGTGCCAACCAGTGTCGTTTTTAACTTACACCCAACTTTTGGCTAGGTTTATTTACCACCAAGCTGCGGTAACCTTTGCCAGGTTCCCTAATACCGCAAGTACAATATTAGGCCTGATTCTCATTGCAAAATGAGGGGGCCCAGACTATTTTCCTTCCAGCCTCGGTTTGGTCGTGTTGATTGTATGGGGACAAACAAGATGGATGTACCGTGACAGAGATCCAGAAGGCCAACATTTTCTTCAAGAGTGACAGGTCACAAGATTTGTTGCAATAACCACTTATACTGGTACCCTGTTGTCCATGATTAGTCACGAGATTAACCATGATTAACCACGAGAGATCAATTACATAGAGCTGCTTCGCAGATAAAATTGCTTACTAAAAAAAAGTGCTCAGCGAATTTCTTTGGTTACCAGCCAAACTTTCATACAGAATGTGTGCGTTTTGGCTGGTAGTCTGTTTTATATTGCTAAGCAAAAATATATGCTTAGCAAAATTATATGCTCCGTGAAATTTGCCCCAGTGCAAATGCAGCCAAAATGAATTACTATTTGATGACTCGTAAAATAAACAACCAATGGAATGGGCCACTTATTAACAATTTATACTAATTATAGCTATGTTGTATTTTTATTTTTTTCCCATGCCCAAGGAGCTCGTGAGTACAAGCTCAGCGAAACCTCCTCTACATGATCTAGCTTGTTCCAACTACTGGACCCAACCTACTTGCTCGCAAACCATGCCGACGAGGTGCTTGTAAACTGTGCCCTGCATCAACATCACAGGCATCTTTTGCAGTGGAGTGTCATGCATGGCCGAGCGGTTTAGTGCATCGGATTTGTGTTCTGATGGCCGACTCGTCAGAATGTGGGTTCGAATCCCGACCGCGACCGCGACCGTGGTGCTTGTGTCCTTGAGCAAGACACTTTACCATAATTGCTTCCCTCTACCTAGGACTAAATGGGTACCTGTGAGGGCAGAGTATATATGCCGAAATGGCAGCAATTGAGCTGTATACTCCCCAGGGAGCTGAGATGGTTTCAAGAATGATTTATGAGTCTGATAATAATGTCGCTCGGACTAGGATGGACTTGCTAGGTGGTGACCAAATGTAGATGAGAGGATGGTGTCATATTATCATGCTTATAGTGTAATGTTTTTTGTTATGCCTGTATTACATTATTTTGTTATTTTTTTACTTTTATATATTGAATTTCTTGAAGTTTGGGAAATAACATTTTGAATTTGAACCTGAAGCACAAAATTATTTATTAATTGTTAATAGGCTAAATGCCCACTGGCGCAGGTAATCAAGCCGTGCAAAGTCTGCTCCATTTTGTTCTTCAAAATCTTTTTTTAAAAGTTTGTTATGAATTATGGCGAATTAACTATGTCAACGAATGAACCATGACCACCACTGAAGGCTTTGTGATAGAACCCACCTTTTCAATTACATTTGAAGATATATTCATGACAACCACTGCAGGATGGAGACACATTCAATCACAACATGTGCGTGACAAATGAACACGATAACTATTCACAGTCATCCGGAACACTGAGTTTTAGTAAATGCTTACAATGTAGTGAAACTACCTTGTTAAATTTGGAATACAATATTCGACCTTGGACGTGTGTCTTATTGCACTTTTAAAATTGATCATTCGAATACATGCGGCAACCACTGCAGGATGATAAAAGGAGACACATTCATTAGGCAACATTTGCGTGACATATACTGACGCTGATAAATGAACACGATAAATATTCACAGTCATCTGGAACATTGAGTTTGAGTAAATTCATACCATATAGTGAAGCTACCTTTTTTATTTTTGAATACAATCGACCATTATTGCACTTTTAGAATTGATCATTTACAAATAATGAATATCAAACCACAACATTGAGAAAATAAATCTGAAGAAAACATATTCCGAATGATCGTTGGTGATTTCGAATGTGATATACTAATATAGATCCGGTTTGTAGTATGCGGTATACTAACACCATGTAATGATCTCTTTTAAGCAGGGCCGTAGCGAGTGCGGAGGGGGTGTTGGGCATTTAGAGTCTCAGTCGGCAAATAAGCTGCGGTTTCGGGTGGCATATCCAATATGTAAATGATCTGACCTTAATTTGACCTAGCTTTGTGATCGAATCATTTCCAATGTTTAAATATGTAAAAATTTGTGATTTTAGGCCATTTTCAAATATTTACTCTTAATGTTATGATAAAAAGGTAAGATTTTGATGTTCTCTTTTATGTTGATGTAAAAAAGTACATTTAAAATTTAAAATATTGAAATATAGATAATAATTGCATGCCACCATGACTAAAAAGAGATTTGAAAAGACAGCTGTATAATAATATTCATGTTCTTTACATTAGTAAGTGGAGAGGGGTGGTTGAAAAGGAACCGGGGACTACGTGTACGTGTACGTGTAGGTAAGTGGAAGACATTGTGTAAAATAAATAATTGCTATTATCACCTTCAACCATGCAAACCTTTAAGTCATTAATTTATTTATATACCTTACAGCCAATAACACTATGTACAATTGGTAATATCAACAAACATAATTGATAACGGTCTTACATTTAACTTGTTTGATTCTCTCAATCAATCATTTTCACCTCTGCGGGACCCAGGTTCGAGTCCCACTCTGACTAGTACCCAAGCTGACATGTTTGCAGTCCCTAACACTGTAAACATTTGTGTGAGTTCGCAGTAGATTTTCTGTTGAAAAGAATAAACAAATAATTACAGTAGAAATTGCTGTTTTCAGATTTTCCTGTGAATATACAAACATGTGCCGTTTCTATGAACATGACTCTCTTTAACGAACAGTTATATCCATGGTTATATCCAGTCTTACGAGCCACAGTGCTACAGGCTCTTTTGAGGAATCCTTGGTTTCATTATCAGAAAGATATATAATAAATTAATAAGTGGAAACAAACGAAGGTAACGATCAATATTAATATAATTAGTTGAAAGAACATTCGCATGGTGAATATTCTCGAAGTACAACGAGTTTATCGGCCACTGACACCAGTCATGCATCTCACTAAAGTCAAGTATTTGGAAGGTAAGGGGATGGACAAATAACAAGATGTTCGTATTTCTCTCAATTATACTGTGTGATTTATGATTTGTTTGCCACTCTGATTAAAGGGACACTATCGTCACGATCAACAAGGAATGGAATTGGAGTGCTAGTTTAATTAAAATTAACTCAGTGCCTGAAAATAATACCCCACATTATAAGGTCATAACCGTTGCTGGGACATAAGTGAGCAGGTAATTTTCAGTCACTGTGTTCATCTTTAACTAGGACACCGATTCCATGCCCTGATGGATGTCTGCTCTGAACATGACGATATTGTCCCTTTAAAGTTAATTATGGGTGTTTGTTATCAACTAAAACATGCATGTTGCCGTGTAGCCAATGGCACTCCCTCTGCCCTTCCCTTGACAAAAATTTCTGGCTACTCGCCTAAATCATTGTTGTATTGGGTGTCATCACAAATCCTCGGGTCGCGCTGGCGCCCTCTTTTGATAAAACAAGACGGCTATAATTTTCACTTGTCGCTTGACCCCAAACACCTTATTCAAGTCACGCATGCCTTAACCCCCTCTAGTTTTCAAGAAAGATATAAAAACAAATCTTAAGTTTCACTCACGTTTTGATAAAACTACGAAACAATTACATAGGTTTTAATTCTGTATTTATCATGTTTTCTCAAAGATTTCAGACGAAATATTTTTTTGCAAGATGAATTGTTTATTATTTTTTTACTCCAATATACGGCTCTGCCCGGGAATGTGTTATAGCGCCCTCTTTTTATAAACTATTTTTGTGTATCGCATGTCAAACATGTAGCTGTTTTATGTTAAGAACTGTATAAGTTGTGGAAAGGTAAATTTAACATTTTGTTCCGTAACATTGATTTTAAACCCATTAGTAATCCTATTATATAATTTGAATATGTATTGGCACATTAAAAGAATAGCAGAGATCGTAAAACAGTATTTATGACAAAGACTACATGTAAATCATTATAATAAATATAAAACAGTCGTATGAACAAAGTGAAACTTGTCCTATCTAGCATGCAGCAGCAGACGATAACGTCGTGGAGAAGTACAAGTGTGTTTTCTTCTAACGATTCAGTGTTTTTGCCGATTCGTCTGTTCGGAGATACCCAAGACGAACGTTCTTTCAAAAAGCAGGAAAGAGGTGAGACATTTTCTTTCGTATTCAGACTTTAGAGAAGTATTTTTTTCAGTGAGTTAATCGGGAAACGTGTGAATTGAGACCCGAGCGTCTGCAGTGCCAGTGACCATGGTGACTGTAGTGTTAGCTGCCGGTCACTGAAAGTGACACTGACCGTTGTGTCACTGTATCTAGAAAGTTTTTTCAGACCTAAGGAAAGAATGTCGTATCCGACCGCCACCTTTTAAGGTTTTTTTAATATTATTTTGCAACCACTAACCAGTTAAAAATTATTCTATCGATTTTTGGGGGTACAGAAAGCAAAAACTATCTTTAAAATTCCCTTTTAGGATGGTTTTCAGACTTTATTTCCCTTCTAAAAAAAATCCTCCCCTTCACTTCAGAAAATAGAAGGATCCTATTATTAATAGTATTATAGTTGCCACTGTGCATGTACAATGACCGTGTTGGTCACTAGTAATAATGGGCGAGTTGACAAGATCTGACAAGATCAGACATGACTGAGGAAGTCATTGTCTGATTGTAGGCCCCTATACCAAAAATGCCTGATTTTTCATGAAATAAATATCCTGGAATAATTTGAAGTAGGCCTAGGCCTATATGTCCATCATGTATATGTTCTCCACCTTACTGGGTAGGTAAGATTACTTTATTGGTTATATTCAATGAGAAAAAGTGGCGGTCGGATACGACATTCTACCCAGACCTTATGCTGTAGCTAACGTTACAGCCTACAGACACATAGGAAATTTGGGAGACCCATTCTTTTTACGTAACATTAGTATTTAAGGAGATATATTCAAAAGACGCCAAATTTCCCCTGAGTGTCTCCCAAATTTCTTATGTCTGTAGGCCTAACTGTTAGCTCTTGACAAGACCTTTCTTTGAGAAATCAAAATATTCTGGAATAATTTGAAGTACATGTAGGCCTATGTCCATCATCATCAACATTCTTCACCTTGCTGAGCAGGTAAAATTACATTATTGGTTATAATTAACGAGAAAGTGGTGCTTAGGTTCTACTCAAAGTGAATACTAAAATATAAAATTGCTATGAAATAGCCATAATGTTTGTGTAGAAATATTTAATTCTTATATAACGCATTTAACACAATGTCCCAATACTAATGTGCTTTACGGAGAGATTGTAGAATACAACCGCCACTTTTCTGTCCAAATATGACAAAATATCACAGATTTTCCTTTAAAAGATGATAGAGGACACACTTAAGGAGAGGAAAGTGTAGTCAAGTGAGGATTGGAAATGATATTTTGGGGAGATTTTGAGCAATGAATGTATGCACATTCAGTGAGATGTTGGCCATTTTGTCGTCTGCTAAAAACACATGCTTAGACATTGTGCACAAGTGGCGGTTGGGTTCGACATTCTTTCCATTCTTTACATTACCCCCTGTCCCCCTGGTCATCGTATTGGGCCAATATCATTCCTGTAATCTTTCTCAGCTTCCTGAGGAGTATGCAGCCCATGCAACCTTACATTTTGGGGCTTTTATCAAACACAATATCGACCTCTACCCTGTCAGGTAATCTTACAAAATCAACTGTGTGTCACCCAAGGCCACAGTAAATGTTTGAACATACATGTATATGGCCTGCAATGTATCAATGGGAGACCACTTTACCCTGCAATCTCAGTGGTGTGACAGTGCACAGAAGGGTAACCATAGGAGGCCACTGGCAACAGCTAATGGCTTGGAGTGGCCTGAATGGGTTGTTTCAAAAATTGCACTGATTGTAGGAGGGTTAAAAATACTTAAAATAAATCTGATGTTAGCTCATTTTCTAGATGGTTGTCTGTTTTCTAATTGCTTTACAAAATTTTACTAAGCAACATACAGTACATGTATTCTGTTCAGGAGCTGTATGAAATTGGTCTCATTGATATTGGCTTCAAATGATTAGTTTATATCTATACATAAGATTTATAATGCGCACATATCCACCAAGAAGTGCTCAAGGCGCTTTACAGTAAACAAGATAATCATACAATAGCATAACATAACAATACAATAGCAAATGCAATGTAAACAAAAGATAGAATATAGAATGGTATTATGACAAGTTCTTATCTTCCTTCAGACAATTGTGTATGGTTTCCTAAACAACGATAAATTAAGAATCAAATATATCACACTATTATGGACACAAGCCTCAAGTTGATTCTCATAGTAAACTATTAGAAATCTTGTACTCCGAAGAGTGTCTACATAACATTAGGTTGTCCACAATGACCATTTTGTACAGATCCCCAACATTAGCTGGTTTGACAGTGTGTGTAGTATGTTTTTCATTGTGATTATGATAAACTAGTCAGACTTGTCAGAGTGTACCACCATGACTCCGATACTGGTCTAATTCCAAGGCCAGTTCCTCGATGTACTATCCACTCACATCCATAAATTTCTGTAGCTTTTCATCAGTGAATGCTGAATGGTCTTTCTCTGCCTGTGGTCTGTGGACCATCGTTGTCATCTGTGATTTTGTCTTCTGGTGATCAGATTCTGCCTGTTTAGCTAGTTGACTCAGAGCTTGCCTTCATCATGTTCCTAGCTCTCTGAGTCTGTTGATCAGCAGACTTCATTCTATGCAGACTTCATCTATGTACTACATAATAATGTGTATCCAGCAGGTTTGCCATAGCATTAGCTTAGATTATTCTGTCCATCAACAAGCAGGTAATTGGTTCTTGTCAACTGGCAGCCATTGAGGAAATAGAGTCCAGGCGGATTGGGTTACAATGTACTTACCACCAAGCAAACAGTGCTCAGATCAATGAAAAATGAAATTTGAGGTGCCACTACCCAATTTCAATGCACTAGATATGAAACATAAAGTTTGTGATTGGTGATTGTCCTGCAGTTGCTGTTTGTACACTGTACTTCATAAAAATTACAATACATGTGTGTATACATACATAGTGTAGAGAAACCAACATCAGGCCATGAATTTCAACAGAGGCCATAGAGGCCATGGCTAAGCTTGGGCGTTAACACGATAATATCGAATATCGCGATACCTTTTTTTATTCGATTACGATATCGAGAAGCTTCTTAAAGTTATCGAGATATCGGCAAATCACGATTAAAAAAATATATCACGATTAAAAAAGATTGCCATTGTGAGTCAAGTCAGAAATTCCATTGAAACAAAATTATGACAGTCTTTTCAGCTTTTGAAAGTGAGAAACAAAAGTGAACTACTTCAGAAGTACATACACACCATGCAAACGAATTTGCAATTTTTTGTGAGGCTTGTAGAGGGGTACGTACTTGTGGTTATCGGCTCTAAAGCAATCATGCATGAATGAAAAAAACAATCGTGATACTTTCGAAAATCGCGATATATGTTTGCCGATATATCATGGATGAAAAAATCGATATCGTCCAAGCTTAGCCATGGCCTCCGTTGCCCTGGTCTTGGTCTTAAGGCCGTTTCACACGAGACTGTTTTAACAAAGGACCTTGTCGATAAATCGCATCCATGTTAAAAAATAGCAAATCCCAGTCGTGTGAAAGCTATCCAAGGTGTTAAATAATTACCGCGGACCCTCGTTATTTATAACAGAGATCGAGACCTCCTCCAAAAAATCGCAAAGATGTTAAAATCATGTGAAGTGCTTATTGCGCCCAAACAGGGGACCCTTGCTTTGGCTGTATCATTTCGCATGCGCAGTACGCATCACTAGACCAGCTTGCAATATACCGGATGCGTCTTTCCCGTTTGTCATCGTCTTGTTCATTGATGAAGAATTAACGTTAATGTTAGCATAATAGCTCCGAGAATTGATTGTCGGAGTTTCTGCAAGAGTACTTGAGCCGATATCCAAAGTGATAATTGTCAAGAAACAAGGAGAAAATTGTCAGGAAATTACAAGTAAAAATTGTCGGGAAACAAGGTGTAAAAATTGTCGAAAAAATAGGAGCAACATTTTTGAGAATTAATGTTAACATTTGGCCTACTCTGACTCTCACTCGGAGAATCGATTGTCAGAGTTTCTGCAAGAATACTTTGAGCCGATATACATAGTAATAATTGTCAGGAAACTAGGAGTAAAAATTGTCTGGAAACTAGGAGTAAAAATTGTCGGGAAACTAGGAGTAAAAATTGTCGGGAAACAAGGAGAAATTTGTTCCGAAAAATAAAACTTGAGAAAGTTACGTATAGTGGTGAATGATTTTGCGGAACGATATAATTTTTCGAGAAAACTTATACCATTGGTAACGCATACAAGAGAGTTCAGTGAATGGGCACTGCGTGCAGTACCAGTGATGGATTGCACAACTGCAATTGCAAAAGCTCTGAAACAAGGGACATTGGTGGTTTGGAAGTCGTGTGAAAGTTTGTTACAAAATCGTAAGCGAACATGGTGCAGACAACCGGAGCCCATAACCAAGGACATTCGTTATCGGTGCTCGTTTGAAAAGGGCTATAGACATTGTGATATTACATGTAAGTGCCCGTTACTCAGGAAAAGTGGCCTTGCCCTACAGGAATGACATTCTAGGCTTGCAACATGTCATATTTGATATTATATTTACATTATAAGTATATTTGTACAATGTACAGTAGACTAATTAATGAGTTTTAATTTCTGAGAAAATTTTGACAATTGATTTACAGTTTCATGAATGAAACATAATTACTTAATAATTTCTGTATTTTCCTGAACAGAATTTATGCATAAAAGGAGACACAGCGCACATGATGTACACATGTACGTCTATAAACAAATGAAATGGGCTAGATAAATAATCAGGGGGGACTGTGCATGTCTATTTTCCCGTCTTTTAATGAAGAATCTGACGGGACTTCCAGCTTGTGACAGATATAATAATAAACACTGCCACCTGTTTGCAATCTACATCAAGCATCGGCTTGCTCTAGAAACGAGTCCCCGATTCCCTCACATGACCGTCGTGATCGGAGCAGACTTCTAACATGGCACGGAATCGGTGTCCTGTGCGTTTTTGAATAATTTGGTAACCGGATATTCGGATTTTGATTTCAATCGAATATTCGATATATTCGAAGGCCGCTAATTGTAAATTGCGCCACGTGATAAAATGAGCATGCATGAAATAGTGGGGCCAAAAAATGTACTAAACATAATGTCGCCCGGACTAGCTAGGATGGACTTGCTAGCTGACGAGAGGATGTAGACTAGAGGATGATTGGGGGGGGGGGGGGAGGGAGGGGGATAATGATGGAAGCGCCAATATAAAAATTTACAAAAATTCAACAAAAACTTAAAAAAATTCGTGAAATATTCGAACTGGAAAAAACCTACTGGATATTCGAACCATCGATCGAATATTTGAATATTCGGTTATTCGGCACAGCACTAGCAGCAACAATAATATGACCTTCTCATGTGGGGTGTTATTTTCAGTCACTGAGTTAATCTAAAACTAGCACTCTGATTCCTGTTGATTGTTACAATAAGAAATTGTCCTTATAATATCTTTTTTCCCCCCATATTACATGTATACAACAATTACAGGTTTATATGGGGGTAAAGTACAGATGAGACACATTTTAAATACAGATGAGACACACTGTAAATACTGACCATTTGTGGCTAATTAAATCACAGGACTTACATGTAACAGGATACATGTATCGAAAACTACATGCATGCATGCATGCATGCATGATTGGGAATGGCAATGAAGGATGACAGTAATTGTGCGCATGAGCACTTACATGTATCATAGATCTCAATCTTAAGGTTGATGGGATGGGGGAAGAGTATATAGCCAGCAATGCATCTGGGTGTCTTGGTCACCCTATTTTATTTGCTCAGTGCACATCGTAGCCCTCTAGCGGTGAATTTGCATCCAGTGTCTTGATGATAGCTACTTTGGCATCGTGTGAGCGATGTGCGTACACTTTATACTCATATGCTATGGTACTAAGCGCGTGTACTTCTACCGGCCAGTGATTGCTGGAGATATTCTGCGCATACGCACATCAACTGCAAAATACGCCAAACGTGACGCACTGTCGCTGTCCTTTCGCCCACAGTAGTCTAACAACATGTGCCCTCAACAGCTCATGCACGGCGCGAATAAAGAATAACAAATTTGGATGCCCTATTTCTAAATCCTGGCTTATGCACACTGGATTGGAGGGGGGATCGGAGAACAATCCCAAGAATTCTTGTGGTCTGACAAGGGGGTCATCTAGACACATTCTTCTGATAAATCTCTGCTCTTGGTGGTTGCTTAGACAAATACATTTGCATGACTACATGTTCATGTAGGCCTATTAATTGTATTGATAGCCTAGCTCTTCCTTCAAATGGATCAGGAATCCTTGATTTTGATTCTATTTCTGGCCATCCTAGATAATATTCTATTTCTGGGGACAAGACACGGCAAATCATCCATTTCCTCATCAAACGGCATACAGGTAGGCTGTACAGGTCTATATGTACACGTACATTACATGTATTTTCTACAGCTACCAAGGCAATTGATTGGAGAACCCACAACAAAATTACTGTGCTTTAGTGACATTCAAGCTGTGGCTATACAAAAATTTGTCAACACTACAAAAATACATCTAGAAAATGTTATTTGGAGATCTACTGTACATGTACAGTAGACCTTTGACCTTTGACCTTTCCTAAAAGCAGAAGTATCCACTATAGCCCTACAAGAAATCGCCCAACATTTGTTAGTTTTCGTTTAAAATATAAGCTTATACGTACTGTGTAAATGTACATATGTAGTTTGGAACTGGCGAGGCCTGTACACAATCTAGTCTAAATCTGTTACCAACATGAAGTGTGCCAGCCTGCTGTAATCCATACCACTGCATTGTATTCCAAATGTGCGCATGCACAACGAGCATGGTTACAGGTTTTGCTCCCCTGCCCGGCCCTGTCGTAAGGTATCATGGGATTAGGCGCTTGACGTGCGAAGCTACATGTAGTTCCTAGAACGCAGTCTTAAACTAGACACAGGCAAACCATTCTGTGTGGCGGACGCACTTAATGCTAAGGGGCGCGTGCGAGATACCGTTCTCTTACATGCTGGGTACATGTATGTACATGTAAGTTTCCCAGACTGCACTGTTTCTTTTTGAGACTTTGCGCGTCAGTTTGTGGAACAAAACGTCACAAATGGGCAAAATCCATTGTTCTTGGAGTACTATGCCATGGACTATAGGTTAGTACAGGAGTGGCACACTTCATGTACATGTAGATAACAGACTTCTGACGACCTTCTGACAATACTAATTCCCAGTTTCTTTCTATGGTCCAGTCACTAGACACCATTTTGTAATTGGCGGTTTTCTGCCTTGATGTCACTTCCAAGGAGTACAAACATACTCACTGTGCACAAAATCTTTTTACAGATTCATAAGTCTCCTAAATCCCCTCTGTTTTTCAGGACAAAAACATCAATCAATTTGCCTATTCCCTTTCCACTTAGCCATGGAGCTCAGAAGCTAATTTTAGCTGGAGCTGATGTGTCAGTGTATGACAGGTGTTTATACAAGGAATGACAAATCCAAAGGGGGGGGGGGGGGGGGAGTCCTAAAATAAGAATTGAAATGAAAAAAAAAAAAGGAACTGAACATGCGTTAAGAATGATTACAGGGAGCATTTCTGCAGCTGTGACCATGGAGGGGAATTATGTTATGAATAAACGGAGGGAGACATGAAGACAAGTTATTAAGTTCATAACAAAACATGTTTTGTATGTTGTAAACCTTGGTACAAATTTGCAAAGTACTGATTGAAATGTGAGGCTGGGTGTACATTTTTTGAGACAGCACTTCAATAGAAACAAAGAACTGTGTGATGAAGCCACAGAATTTTTTGAATGGAATGCTAGCTGTAAACATGGAAGAAGGAAAATAGGTCTATTTTCCTTCCTCCATACTGTAAATAAGCAATTCCATGGTTACTCACAATACATTTTCAGGTTTTCGGACAACTCTTAATGCTATAATACATACATTTCACTCATCAGTTTTTCACAGTAGTTGTATTATACCCAGATCCTACTCAGCACAAAATAATAGTTTAAGAAATTTGTTATATACACAATATGTGACGCCATATGTCAAAACCAGGCACAATTGGGCAAGAGGTCAATTTTGAGTTATTGAAATATTAGTAAAATATAGACCTTGCACTTTACAATGCCGCTTTCTTTTTTCAAATCGGATATTCCATAGCGAAGTTATTAAGATTTGAAATCGGACTGTCCGAAACATCGAAACTGAGATAATAGCCCTTTAAAGTTTGAGAAATAGCCCTTTAAGGTTTGAGTTTAAACAAAACAAGTAGGTCAACAATGTTACCTTAGCAACGGGCATGCAGGAGCAAAGAAACTGGTCTATAGTTGATTTTCAAACTTTTTTCAATTATGAAATTGCATTATTTACCAAAGAAAGTAAGATTTTATGTGAAATTATAATGCCTCTCTAAAAGTATTTAAAAAATAATTTGTCGATGAAATTTCAGTTAGAAACTTTTACAGAACATTTTAAACATTTGTAGCATCATAAATTTCCAAAAATCTCAAAATCGCAAAAAATCACCCCCAGCTGTTCCTCCGTTCGTAGCTCTGCCCAATTCCGCCTGATTTTGACATACCACGTCACATATAAGAGAAAAAGCAACATTTTATGCATGTCTGAAAAATGTAACGTGAGTAACCAGCATTTTTCTCTTATTTATTTTGTTGCATAGGTATAATGCAACTACTGTGAAAAAAATGATGAGTGAAATATATAAGTAAGGAAATTATGGCATTACATGTAAGAGTGGGCCCAATACCTCAAAAATGTAACGTGGGTAACCACGGAATTATGTATTTGTACTAGGGATGATATAGGGGTTAGGGAGGAGGGCGTTTATTGGACATCTCAAAATATCATACATAGTACAGTTACATACTAGTCTCTACACGATGGACTGTTCGAGTAATACTGTGCATGTGTATGTTTTTGAATTGACATCTGGGCATGGTTATGTGCCACTAAAGTAAAATGCCATTCTAAGGTCAACCAGGGTCAGACAATATTCGCCCACTCAAATATGATATTCTCTGCCAAAAATGGCAGAGAATAATTTGCAGCGTGGTGTTGGCAGTGGTTGTTTGCAAAATGATCCCATGAGGAGGCTCAGGATTATGTACATTTGTGTTGCCATGGTGACAGGTCTGTCTGGGGCAGATCTGGATGGTCTTCTGGTCTAGCCTTGGGACAGAAGTGATATTAAATTAAATTTCTAGTACAGGTTTTGGTGGGTGGTAAATGGAACAATAACTACAGTGTAGATCACATGTTTCGTACTAATAGTAATAGAATGGGACTAGCCTTTTGTAAAATGTGTAATGTAGAGGTACATATAGTTACTGGGTAGTCTGTTTAACCAAATCTTTCACGGTCAGTTAACCGGTTAACCGAAAGTTGGTACCTGATGTCCTGACAAACTATGTGTAGATCGTCGGCAAATGGCACAATGTGTATAAATTTTAAATAAAAAAACACCAGTAAACTTCCCGCAATGATTGTTTAATAACCAATACAGCAAACAAGAAAGTCTAGAACAGTGTCTTTGGAGTGTCATGGCTGAGCGGTCTAGTGCATCAGACTCAAGTTCTGGTGTTGTCAGAATGTGGGTTCGAATCCCGGCCTGGCCGGTCTCGACTCTTGTGTCCCTGAGCAAGACACTTTACCATAACTGCTTTGTTCTTCGGATGGGACGTTAAGCCATAGGCCCCGTGTACTAGATTATTAAAGTAATGCACGTAAAAGAACCCAGAACAAATGGAAGAGTAGGGGTTTACCCCTGTGTTTCTGGTTCACATAGCAATTGCCCTTGTTTACGGGTTTCCTGGGCAACTTTGAAAAACAGTGTTTCACTGAAGGGTCTCCCCAGGTTAAATAAGAAATAAATAAATAAACAACAAAATGGGCAGTAAATTCTTCGAAAATTGTTGGACACATTTTTTAAATGTTGGTTTCAGTTAGCTGGTCAGCAAATTTATAAACAGTTTTGATTAGTTAACCAGTTAGCCATCCCAACACTAGGTACATGTACGTATGCACTTTCTAATTTCAAAATCGAATAATTATCAATGTGTCGTATACATGTATCTCTATCGATTGATGTGTTCTGTACCTGCACTAAACACCCTCATTAGGGTACATCCAAATCATCATACTGGTGCCTGTACAGAATACACATAATAATCTTTATTGGCGAATGAAAAAACGATGGACCCATAATCCAGGAGTATTATTCGTATTGCAGACCAAACACAGAGGACTTGTGTCAACAAATGTGATAAACAATAAATTTAATACTGTATCATTTGTTTTTTCAATTACATGTACGTATACATTTGTAAAAAAAAATAATAATACTTACAGGGTATGAAGCAAGTACATCGGCAGTGATTAAATATCAAGGTTCTTTTAGGGCAGCACCAGACAAAATTAATTTTAAAGAAAAACACATAAAGCAAATAATAATAATAATAATGATGTAGACTTATATAGCGCATGTATCCACCAAACTGGTGCTCAAGGCGCATGACATTATTACCCCTGCTCATCAGACTCATAAATCATTCCTGAAACCATCTCAGCTCCCTGGGGAGTATACAGCTCAATTGCTGCCATTTCAGCGCATATGGGCTAGTCAAACACAACAACCAACTCTGCCTTCACAGGTACCCATTTACCCCTGGGTGGAGAGAAGCAATTATGGTAAAGTGTCTTGCTCAAGGACACAAGTACCCTGCTCACGGTTGGGATTCGAACCCACATTGTGACGACTCAGCCATCAGAACACAAATCCGATGCACTAAACTGCTCGACCATGGCACTACATGACAACAGACAACAGACAAACAGCCCTGACATACAGACAGATAGCCCTGACATACAGACAGACAGCACTGACATACAGACAGACGGCCCTGACATACAGACAGAAAGCACCGACATACAGACAGACAGCCCCGACATACAGACAGACAGCCCGGACATTATTTAATATTTTAGAAAGATAATAAGTGCTAGCATTTTTGTCAACACAGTCATCCTTTAATGTGGTCAGTTCCCGACTGTCAGATGGTGTACTCAATTGAGCTTTAAACCCCCTGTTGGAACTGATTTTGTGGCTGATTCATACAATTAACATGTGCATTGAGTAACCAGAAGGTCCACTCTGGTGATATATAAAGCCCAGTCAATTCAACCAAAGGATCACGCCTGCCACATCCAATTTACTAAAAGGTCCTTAGGAGATGATGCAGTCCACCAGATATAAACATGCTACACTGTGTTTATGAGTGAAGTAAGCCATCGACCCTTCATGCTCTGGAAGAGTAATTTTTCTCATCTTGTAATGGATGCAAATGCCTAGTGTAACACTTTTGGCTCAAGTCTTGGCCTAAAGAGGGCGCTTTCTATGCAAACACTTGCCATCGGGGCACTGGTGAGTTACTGGTTAGTTCGCTAACCGTTTAACCGAAACTTTCATGATCGGTTAACCGGTTAACCAGTTTGCATCGGAGGCCGTGTATACACGCACATTTTTTTTGGGACAGCGGATTGGAGAGCGTCTAAACACGCCACAGGATTCTCGGGAATATTTGTATAGATTCCCGGTCGACGTGGCAACGAGCCATAAGCATACGGTGGAAGACACGGTCTCCCCGGTCATGCTCTGGTGAGCACCATTGTTCGTGTTTGTGCGGTAAAAATAAACCCGCCACGGGGGTTCGGAAAAACTTTTTTATTCCCGGTGCGAACTGGTTAACACCCGACGGCTACACAAACTAGATAGTAGGCAAATGGAACAATGTGTATTAATTTTCAATCAAAAAGCATCAATAAACTTCCCGCAATGATTGTTTAATAACCAATGCAGCAAAAAAGAAAGTCTAGAACAACAACATGGGCGGCAAATTCTTCCAAAATTGTGGGGTCTTTGTTTTTAATATTGGTTTCAGTTAGCCGGTTACTTAAATTCTAAACGGTTAGTGCTGTTTCGGTCGGTTAACCGACCGGTTAACCGACCGGTTAACCAGTTAACTGTCCAAGCACTAGTGCATCTGATGGCTGAAGTGAAAAATGAACACAGGAGCACATAAATTATTGCCCTATAAATTTGATCTTCATGTGGAATGTATACCATGGTTATTACGATATTCACTGCAGAAAGCTTGCAGGAAACGCAAGTGTTAACCCAGTAATCAGGAATACCATACGTATGTATGTAGGTTTCAATTCCAAATGATTAACATCTGGCATTCATTTTCACCGAGTATCAACTCCCCGAGAAAACTGGTAGCCTGTGAAATGAACCCATTAAATGCCTGTGGATTTGCCACATCAGTTTACTGAAGTGTTTCTCAAAGTGATGGTTTCAGGGCAAAATTACAAGCCAGTATTCAGATGAGAATAGGTCAGTGTCATTGTAAATTACTGTTTCTTGTATTTTGGATATATGGGCAAGAGGCCAGTTTCAAAGTATGTATGTACATGTGTAATGCACACCCACTCCATGTACCTATTATAGGTACTTATGCATAAATTATGTATGAAGTATGTACGCATAAGGATGTGCCGGGTATACCCGACCGTGACTGTCATTACCCGGTTCCATTTTTCAGTTCCAATTACCTGTAAACGACTTGAAAATTTAGACTGAACATTTAAGCCACACAAATAGAAACCTCTGACGTTTGGGAATGCTACGAGTCATTTTTAATATAGAGGTAGGAAATTATTACAGTAAGTCCACATTCATTATGACTCTAATAAAACAAGAGAAACTTGTGTTCATATTGGTTATTTTGTACATTCGGGAGTATTTATGTGTTTTTACAAAATTGTTTACAGGTATCCGGGTATCTGAAAATTTCCAATTTCGGGTATCCGGTTCCCGAAATAGAAATAACCGAAGAAGCACAGCCTTACATAGATGTACACATTAACCCTCCTATTATCAGTGTGGTTCTTTACAAAGTCGACCCATACTTCAAAATGTCACAACGTGATATTTTGAAATAAACCAGTGCAGTAACTTGGGGTATATACACACTGTGTGAAGGTCAGAACACTTTGCTCTTGTCCCAGACCCATGGGGCATTTTGGGGTATCCATGTACCATTCTTGTGTACAGTATGGAATATTTTGAGGCATGCATAGAAAAAGCATTGTGTACTTAGCAGTTTTTTTTGGTGGCATATTGGAGTATGCATGTATACAAGGGTTAATACACTCTAACAAGCTTGATGCTTCAGTGGTCTTTCCTCCATGCCTCAACTATAGCCTTTCAACAAACTTCATAGTCATACAATGTGCACTAGAGCCCTAACCTTCCCAAATCCTCCAAAATCCTCTTTGCTAAAGTGAAGGATTGAGGTTACATGCTACATGCTCTTTGCTAAAGTGAAGGATTTTGGAGGATTGAGGTTATTAGGCATACTTGCCTTTCCATGGTACATGTACATCCATGTTTGTTGTAGTGATTGCAAGGTCAGTGCTTGGGTCAGTGCTTGGGTCAGTGGACACTGTTTATTGCTCCATGCATGCAGGGAGGGTCCCTGGACATGTACATGTATCACAGATTAGAAACACATGTGTGCATACATGTCATGTGCTTGCATTACTACTGAAGGATTTTGGAGGATTCAGTTTATGTGTAAGCAAATGGGCCTAGGGAGTTAGGAAGGATTCAGGTTATGTGTAAGCAAATGGGCATAGGGATTCAGGTAAGCAAATGGGCCTAGGGAGTTAGGGTTAAAGAGATAATATCGTCACGATCAGAGCAGACTTTCAACAGGGCATGGAATCAGTGTCCTTGTTCAAGATGAACACAGTGACTGAAAATTACCAAATTCTAACTAAATTGCATTTGTCAAACACCCCCCCCCTACACACACACACACAATACATTCTCCCCACTGAGGATTAAATTGTCTATTAATCGACATAGCCTTTAATCCAATGACAACACCATTCAAAATGAGTGGTTATTGTCCATCATCTGTGGCACTTAAAGCAGGAAGTTAACAGCTTGTTGAAACTCAATCACTTCCCTTTCAACATTTTCCTTGTTTTTTCCCCCTTTCCTGTCACAACATACCTGCAATAGTACTCTTACATGTAGTTTAACCACACTGCATGTGACATTATTAGTGCTGCATTTAGGACAGTCTTTTCAGCTTTCGGAAGTGAGAAACAAAAGCGAACTACTTCAAAAGCACCTACACAAACTGCAAATGAATTTGCGATCTATTGTGACACTTGTAGACATATTATTATTATTATTATTTATTCAGCCATCACAACAAACAAAACAATACAACAATACAAAATAATACTTCCAGATGGGCTTGGAGCAACAAAAGCAAAGCAATTACTGTGATCCGTAGACCTGCTGCCCCACATCTGGTTGTAAAACAAGGAGTAGATAAAAATATATATTGATTTAGAATAATTTATGTAAATAAAAATAAACAAATAATCAAAAAAGATATAAATAAATACATGTACTTCAAAGGTTTTAAATTTAAATATAACATTAAAAAGCATGAAGTATGTGAGAATATGTACCGTAGTATTAGCCAGAGGGGTGTCTGGGTGTCTTTTGGACACCCTGTTTCATCTGTCATTTACATATTAAAGTATTGTACGTAAGTGAACAATTTGGACACCATGTTTTGAAATTTCCAGCAAGTTTGGACACCCTATTTCTAAATCCTGGGTTATTTCCTTGCTTGTAGAGGGGTACATACATGTATGTACCTGTGGTTATCGGCTCTAAAGCAATCATGCGTGAATGAAACAAAATAATCGCGATACTATCGAAAATCGCGATATGTTTGCCAATATATCGTGGATGGAAAAAAATCAATATCGCCCAAGCTCAGTGTTAGGCCTATATGCATTGCTCGAGGAATTATCGAAAATCCATTTTTCCCCCAATTAGTGTACGGGTACCCGGGAACCAGACCCTTACGGTTCCAAAATTACCTGTGGATGCACAGCACATACATACGTGTGGGATGTATACATCATGTACGTATTTAAAACCCAGCCCAGCTTACATGTACTGTATATTGTGTCGTGAAAATACATTCAGATTAATCAAATTCATTCCAATGTCTTCGGATGACAGAAATTCATTTTGGAAATTATACCGTCACCGACTTAACACCAGTTAAGTTTTATGTAAAACTCTGATTATTTACATTTTTTTTTCAGGATTACCAATGGTTTCTGATGGCTTTAACATCATTTTGAACAATTTTAAAAGGTTGCATAACATTTTATAAAAAATGTTTTCTATTTCCAGGAAATATTATTTTCTATTTGCATAAAATTGCAGAGTTAATGACATCACTCATACGCTTGTTATTAGTCATGTCTGAACTACAACAAAACATGATCCCATTGGTATTGCACAGGGTCAATGTCCTTTCAAGTGGAACATGACTGTGTTTGTTATAAATCTAAAAGCTTTTGTACAGTTCTCAACAGACAGCAGATTTCTTGAATACATGTAGCTTTTATCACATTACATTTTTAATTTAGCTTTTAATACATTACATCACTGAGAATGACGGAGAAAGTGAAAGAGTGTTTGGTAACTGGGCACAATCACTGGCCTGGGATATTTAAAAAAATCAGTTAAAATGCTTTGTTCAAACTTTATTTGTAATGTGACATAATGTTCTAAAAATAGTAATCGTGACGAGTGGTACCTCAAGCAATCATTAGAAATGAATAGTGATACAATATGCCTTCCGTTTTGTCAGTCTTTTCATGGTTTATGCTCGGGCCAATCAAAATAAATGTTGTGTTTCCGGTAACATGTCTACAAAAATGATGCGTAGGTACGTGTAGACCTGTACATGTAGGTAATTTTTTTTTAAATATTTTTTATATGGAATTGAATCATGTTCATACTTTTGCTGTGTTAATTGTTGCGCCTCGGAATAGGCATGCCTAGATAGACGGCGCATTATAAATGCATTATTATTATTATTATTATTATCATGCATACATGTACATGTGTGTACTATACATTTATGTAATACATGCATATATATGTAAATGTACACAGTGTACATGTACATGCATGTGCAGTGTTTAAACAAATTTGATCACAAAATCAACTGGCTTGTTTTCATAATTCTTTTGTATACACAATACGGTTTTTTAAAAATACTCACCTAGGAAAAACAAAATAAACAAATTCCCCCTCCCTCCCCCCAAAAAAAAAAATAAAAAAAATAAATAAAAAATTTAAACAAATAAAAACAATCCAAACTCGAACCTTTCACAAATGTGACTGGCTCTGGCAAAACCCTAAACTTGGAGCCAATTTTCAAAAGTGAGATTTTGGTATAGTTTGATTCTCTAGATTTTCCTCTTTCATTTGATATCAGATTTGTAGAAATCAGGAAAAAAATTCTTATAATATAAGGAAAAAAATAGAAGAAAAATTTCTGATTTCTACAAATCTGGTATCAAATGAAAGAGGAAAATCTAGAGAATCAAACTATACCAAAATCTCACTTTTGAAAATTGGCTCCAAGATTACGGTTTGCCAGAGCCAGTCACAAATATTATTGGGTCGGTCAGGTTACCAGAAACGCAACATTTATTTTGTTTGGCCTAGAGGAGCATCTAAACATTAATTATTAGTGTATGCATCATCCAATTACTATTCTACATGTATGTAACCACAATAACTGATTGTTGTTTGTGTGTCATTAACCTCTTTGCTAAAGTGAAGGATTTTGAAGGATTGAGGTTACATGTAGTTGGGTCATTCCTGTAATCGGGGGTCCAGTGCATAATATATGCACATTGTGCACATTACATGATCAGCCTCATTAATCTCTTAATTAATTTCACATTAAAAATAAAAAAATTGGTTTTTCGAGTTGTTCTCAAAAAGGGCTATCTAATGACATCACAATCCATCCGATGTCAGGTCGATTTTTTTTTTTATCTTCAATTATTACTTTCGTGTCCCACGTTTTTCACCAATACGTCTGTGACATTTCATTCGGCAGTGCTTGATCAAATTAATTAACAAAGATCCAGCATAAAAATGATGTAGGATTGTCAATTTTCTGGAAATATACAAACATAGGCAGAAAACAAACTATCTCTTGCTGTTAAGAATGCACGCAGTTTCCCACACGGATCCGCTGAAAAGTGTTGTCCGACGAAACGGTTTCGTGTCCCACAATAACGTCGGTATTGGTACATTTACACTGAGAAATGTGGCTAACATAGACAGCCCACATGTCAAATCTTTTGCTATCACTCATTACACAATCGTTACCTAACGTTTGATACAGTTTGCCCATTCTTAGCAACTCGAGGAAGAAAAATAAATTCCGTTTGTTGTGGCCCGATGTTTCCGTGTCCCACTCAGTGAGTAACGTCGGCAAACTTCGGAGGCCTAGTTTTCCGTATTCATGATATCGTTTGTTATGAATGAATCGCGATACGCTTGCAGGGTACCCAGATGTCCCTGCACGTGACATCTTACGATCTCCTGCACCATTGTTCTTCGACCGCTGCAATTTCAACTTTTTGTGTCCCGAAATCCAACGGCATTACGTCGGTCATGAACATTTATATTTTAATTACCGCTTTACATGGGAGAGTTTTAACTGTAAAATAGTTGTGTTTTAAGTTGTTAGTTTATGATTTAATATCTGGGGGTACTAGTTAGTTCCAATTAGGTCCCATTTTAGTAGTTGGTTTACGGATTGCGGCGACCAAAATGTCCAGAGCTCTATCGATCCTCGCGGCATGGTTTGCGTGAACATCCGACTGTTACGTACAGTGTACGTGTGCCTCCTTGTCGTTATGGGAAATACATACAGCGCAGAGGGTTGAGCTTAACTGTGAGAACAGCCCATGTGCGATAATCGGTGTGCAAACCAGTGGCCCTGGGGTTGGGTGTTAGACGGGAAGTGCAATACGCGATGTTAACAGAATAGTTTGATACCCGTCCATTACTACTTGATGTAAACAAATGCAGGAAAACAGCCCATTATTTGCTGCAATAATTAGATCAAAAATCAGAATCTTGACTCAATAAAGTGTGCGCTTATAATTTATATAATATATTTTTTTCTTTTCTTTCTTTTCACTCATTTGGAAAAACAAACTTCCTTGGTTTACAACAAAGAGAATTCTAGTTAAGTCGAAGTCAGGAAGGGTCACATTTATTTAATGTTATACTATTTTTATATGATCTGCATGCTAGGCTGCAGGATTATCCATGATTATGAACATAAACATTCCAACATTAAATTTAGTATCTGCCCAAATTTTAATGATTTTAAACTGAAAGATTACTTTTAGAGGCCCTTCCCCAATTTTTCAAAGTAAAAAAGCTTTGTAAATTAGTGCCGTTTTTTTTAAAGCTAAAGTAACATGGGAATTTGTTTAACAAATGATTTGGCCAACCTTTTCCTTTTTTCAACCGCTACAAGGAATTTACAATTTTTCTTCTTTAAAAAGAGAATATCCTGGGCCTGAGAACAATAAGAAAAATAATTTTATGTTTCCGGTAACCCAACCGACCTGTTTTTCCAAAAATAGATATAATAAACTGTTGTCACTGTGAACTAATTTTGCTCATATTGTATGTTGCATAGACTGTATAAAGCTTTAAATCTTAATGAATTTATTCAAGTTTATAAAAATGTTAAATTTAATAATTAATGACTGTTCATAAGATCTTTAATCCAGCGGTGCAGCCAGGAATTTCAAGAGGGGGGAAGGGAAAATATCCTTGGCGTATTTGCTTTTTAGATTCACTATTCAATGAACTTACAATTTACAAATTAGTCTTTAATATAACAAGGACACATATTTGACATTGTTAAAAAAGGAAAATAATTAATGTCAGACAATTTTGAATTTCTGATGCCCATGTCACACTTTGGACCCCTAATTTAAAGAATGAGCCACATGTGCATAATTGCTGTAGATTGTACACATTTCAGTTAATCAAGACAAGGTAAATTGAGTGTGTGGCTTTACATTTGAAGTACATCGCATTAAACTGTTACACATCGTGTCCCACCTGGGTCATTCCCATAATCAGGGGTCCAAAAGTGTGACATTTTGCTTTGGTGTCCCAGTTATGCGTGACATGTTTAATGCTAATATCTCATCAACTATCATTACAATTGACTTCACAATATTTTTGTTTTACTTGTTGGGTAGATACTTTGCTTCACGTAATCACTCTTGGAGAATATGCACTAAAGAATGTGTCCAGAATAGCAAAATCTTATAGGGTGTCACGCGTAACTGGGACACCAAAAGTGGACCCCAGATTATGGTAAAGTGTTCATAAATTCAGGGTCCAAAAGTGTGACATCTTTGGTGTCCCTGTTACACCTGACCTGTGCAATTTCCATCAAGTATCACTAAAATTTTCTTCACACTATTTTGTTTTACTTGTTTGGTACTTTGATTCACATAATCACTCTTGGAGAAGGCATTAGAGAATGTGTCCGAATTGCAAAAATCTTATACCTGTCAGATGTAACAGGGACACCAAAAACTGGACCCCTAAAGATTGTACACCATGAAATTTTCTGAGAAAATGTTGAATCACCCATTGATCAATATATGGATACTTAAAAATCTCTGTTTAATGTTCTAATTCCAATTTATATGTACGTTAACTACTACTAGATGTCGCGCATAACCGGGACACTGTCATTTGTAGTGTCCCAGTTATGCGCGACATGTTATTAAAAAGCTGAGTTACATAAAATTTACATAAGTTACGAGCATTGTTTACCCTGACTTATGTTGCAAGTACAAACTATGGAAGACCAAGACAAAAAAAAAGATATTGTACTGTGTAGCATGTTGTGCAGTAAAAAGAAATAATTCCTTCAAGTGGTTTCCTCAGAAATTGTGTCCCGGTTGTTTTTCATTGTTATTGATATTTTTTTTTCATTAAAACCTTATGTTCCTGGGAACTTCATTTGTTGAAATTGGTCAGATAACAAGTTTAAAAAAGATGGTTTGGACAGTGGGTGATTTAAGTAATGCATTTTTAAATAGGTCAAGGTACCAATGTTGGTGTCCCAGTTATGCGCGACAAATTGTGTGTTAGCCTAGCATTCAACATGCAATATCTTGAAAATGTGCTAATCCTTGAAAGTGATTTTTGTTTTGTTGGTGGTACTGGTGATACTCTATCACATGAAATACTTGGTAACAATAACAAGTGAATTTGAAATTTTAACCCCTATGTCACAAAAGTGGACCCCTGATTACAGGAATGACCCAGTTCTGAAAAGAACTGGAGGTACAACTGGATGTTTCGATCAGTGTGCTCTGATCGTCCTCAGGAGAATGACATGTGCATACATGTCATGTGCTTGTTTTACTACTGAAGGATTTTGGAGGATTCAGGTTATATGTGTAAGCAAATGGGCCTAGGGAGTTAGGGTTAATTACTGTAACTCTGTTATTAACAAAACAACATAAAGTATGGTCAAACCTGCTATATGTGTAACGGCCGAATACACTAATCCAGAATAGGCCACAGTCGTCGCTCACCTAGAAATCTCGGTCATGCACCTGTATAAATGCAAAGTGGGTGACCGACATAGTAACAATTGCCATGGAAAGGCGAGACACTATTGGTTAATTCATGCTGAATGATAGACATGGAAGATCTATTGATAAAAAGGCCACCTGGATATAATGTGGCCAACCTCACAAAGTCGTATTCTATTATTAATTTGTTAGGTGTTTGTGCAACAGCGCGAACACCTCTTGAAATTGTTAGTGTTTTTTTTCCTTCTTCTGGATGAGACTTATCTAACAAAAAAAACCATAGTTCCAAAGTTCACATGTGACTGCAACCTTCACTCTTAAAAGTGGTTCTTTTATATGCCACTGGTTTGACATTTTAAATAAGAAAGGCAACTTCACTTTTGAGTGCGTACAGGTACGTATAACTGGCAGAACAAAATTCAGTAAATTCTGAATCATTGTGAATCCAGATGACCTTCTGCCACTGAATTATTATCTATTTATTTAAAAAAAAATCAAAGGTAGACTCAAACCAAAGAGGTATAATTCTCTGTGTGCTCATGTGCCCTTATGACCCTTGAGGAGACAAGGACAGTACTTAATGATTCCTTAGAACTTGAGGTCATGACCCGTTTCTCACTCCATTCTGAAAGTCATTTCAGTCCTACTTACATGTATTCTCTTTTTAATAACCGCAAATGAACAGCGATAAACCCTCTTCAGTCAAATACAATGCAAATCCTTTATGTACACTGATAATTCACAGAAACTCATGGCTCCCTCTTGTCATCCCCTCATTCTGTAATTCAATACTCTGTTCAATTGTTGTCTGCCTGTTTGATCTGCCAGACAGCTGACCCTCTAGTGTAACCAAATTCTTGTGTTTGACACATGGCCCATAGGTGACCCCCAAGCTCCTGATCTCAATTCATATTTCCAAATCCCAGACAGTCGCCCATAATTTTCAGTGGGCTCCCATTCCTGGAATCCATAAACCAGACTTTTTATCAATTGTATTCAGTGTGTGTTTTTGCAATAATTGTATTACCAGATTTGGTTGATATTTAATAATCTCCAATTTTCCCCCACCAGAAGAACTCTTTTTATGGTACAAATTTCAATGAAGAGTGATTTTTTAATAGTCTTTCCATACAGTTGTCAAAAAGATACTGGATGGTTACTTTTGCATGCATCCATACAAACATATGTAAAAGACCTGTCAGTCTCAAAATCTTGAGCATCTATTGTGATGAAGCTTTCACCGGGTAGTTTTATGTTACATACTGTACTGCATATTTCTTGAATTTTAATACTAGCGGATTGAAATGAGTTATTAAATGCGGGTTTTTAATAATTGGAATTTTTTAAATTAGGATATTTGTAATTTTAGCTATATTTTTTATTGTATTTACTGTGTAATTATTGTTTTAATTGTATTGTATGTGTATGATGTTGCGAGTCCAATATTACAAATTCCTGTGATTGTTTTTAATCATTGGCTAAATAAACCATTCTAAACCATTACATTTCCAAACCTTCCCCATGATAATGAAGTACATGTACATGTATAAAGACCTTGTGGGCAGTGTCCAGGGGGATGATGCACCTAGAAACTGTCATCAACTCAACCCTAAAGAATGTCTCACCACTGGTGATGCATCAAGCCAGTGGTCTTTCATACTTAGGCTCCCACCAACCTTCTGAAGAAAAAAAAAGAACAAGGAAAACCGTCACATATTGACTAACCCCAGATCCTTTTGTCATTCTTAAACAAGGAAAAAACAAAACAAAAGGCAGTGTTTTCAGTGAAGCTCAAATGGGTTTCACTCTGAGTCAACGATCAATATTGACATTTGATTTGCTGGAATCGGCATCAAAAATGTGTATAAATCCAAAGTTTAGACTTTCACCACAAAACAGGAAGCCGACGCTGATCAAACAGAAATCTTGAGTAGATTGGGGGTATTGTTTAGGGTTTTCCTCACCCAGATTTCCATCAGATCATTGTCATGTTTGGATGGGTTTGGATGGGTTTGGATGGGTTTGGTCGCTGGACTGGGAGGAACATGAAGGACACTTATAGTAGATTGGGGGTATTCTTAAACAAGGAAAAAAAACAAAAACAAACACAGCATTTTCGGTCAAGCTCAACCCCCATTTTCAGGCTGGGTCAACGATCAATATTGACATTTGATTTGCTGGAATTGGCATCAAAAAAGTATATCCAAACTTTAAACTTTCACCACAAAACAGGAAGCCTACGCTGGTCAAATAGAAATCTTGAGTAGATTGGAGTTATTGTTTAGGGTTTTCCGAGTAACCCAGATGTCCATCAGATGATGGTCATGTTTGGATGGGTTGGTGGTACTCTGGACTGGGAGGAATATGAAGGACACTCTAGTAGATTGGGGGTATTGTTTAGGGTTTTCCTAACCCAGATATCCATCAAATGATGGTCATGTTTGGATACATGTTCCTACATGTAACTCAAATATCCATCAAATGATGGTCATATTTGGATGGGTTGGGACTCTGGACTAGGGGGAACATGAAGGATGTACGTACTCTAGTTAGTAAAAGTCCTGTATATGGTGGCCCTGGAGGGACATCACAGACTTAAAGGGACTGTACACCTTTAGTAATTACCTAGTTACAAAATTACTGCATTTTACAATAATTTTTCTAAACATCCTGGGAAATTATTCCGTCTGACATGCTGTTATTTTTTAGAAAACATAAAATATGTTACAAATTTGAAATAAATACCGGCCATGATCCATTATCCACTTCAGGACATGAATGCACAGCAATCTGAATGTTTTTGCTTTGTTCTCATTAATTAATTAATAAATCCACAAAATGAGCTGACACTTCCACCGGCTGGTTTCTGCACATCTCTTGATGTATGGATGCAGACATTTTGCCAATGTTTTGCAATTCCTTTTAATATTGATATCAAATTTCAAGGCTTTGCATCTTTGGGAGGAAGGAGTTAACAGTGGGATTCATGAGTTACTGAGATGCTGCAACTTGGGCTTGCTACAATAGTATAGATTACAAGTGTGGTGTTCTGGTTCTGGTTTTGCACTCAGCGGGACCTCTTTGAAGAGAATTAAAGTTGAAGGGCAGGAGGTTTTCGGGAAATGACTACAGTTGTTTATAATCAGTGTTGGAATATTTCCACACTGAGTGAATTGAGGCTGTTTGCTTGTTGTTGGTTTCACTCTGGAAATAGACCTGAATGAAACTGCGGCCATCTTTGTTGGGTTCCCTTTATGCACAAGTTAGATTAGAGCACTAACTCTCAATGCCTACAAGGTATCAGACTATTTTCCCTTCCAGCCTCGGTTTGGTTACATGGATTTGTATTGAAGAAAAACAAACTGGCTGCATCTTGATAAAGGTCAACAGTTCATATACATGTACTACATGTATGTAAATGTAAGAGTTCATAAATTTATGTAAATGCTAGCAGCATATAATTCTCTAATGAGTGTGGTTCTGCGAAGAACCAGTGGTTTGACAACTCAAAGTTTCAATCAGTGTAACTTGTCATCAGGAGAATGCCAAACTCTGAGGCTGGAATTGCTTTAAAGGGACAATATCGTCGCGATCAACAGGGCATGGAATTAGAGTTCTACTTTTAGATTAACTCTGTGACTGAAAATATATATATACCCCCTTAGATAAGGTCATTAATATTATCATTGCTGCTGCATAAATGAGCCATTAAATTTCAGTCAGTGTTCTTTTTAAACTAGGACACCGATTCCATGCCCTGTTGAAAGTCTGCTCTGATCGTGATGATACCGTCCCTTTAAGAAATTATTCTGTCTAAAGTGCTGTCATTTCAGAGAAAACACAAATTGGACAATATTGTATGCAGTCAAATCATTGGATTATCCTGCTTGGAAAATTGATCCATGGTGCACTGTACATATATATGCATGTGTGCCTTTTTATTTGATGTAAACCCAAAAGATGGGGTCTTGACTTCAAAATGGGGTACATTGTAAGTTACACTATAGAGAAACGTGATCTTCAGTTACCACCAAAACAGCCCTGAGGATAAATAAATATTGGATCATCTTTAGGTGAAAAAAAGTTCCCCTCATAGCAGCAAACTCTTTGTCCTTTGTGGCACTTTTTTTATATACATATCTACCAGAGAGGCTTAAACCACAGGTCAGCCCTTAATAGTGTTACTGTGTTACTTTTTCTCAATTACCACCCCAATGTTGACCCTCTTTTCATGGGGCCAGCAAAGCCAATTTGACTGCCGATAAACATGTAGAAAGACGCCGCTAAGGGCCTGGCAAGAGCGTGTGAAGAGTTTTTAAGTGGATGGAAAATACTTTGACAAAAGGGGAATAAGTGGCCAACGTGTCTAGCCTGTGGGAAAGTGAAGAACGTTGGTGTGTCTGCATAAAGGTACAATTGAAGTTTGTCAAAAATATCACCAAATTGCCACTGATCTCATGGTCAATTGACAGTATTTTGAGATTTGAGCCAAGGACATTTGTGTGGCTACATGTATACATATTTTTCTTAAAGGGACAATCGCCATGATCAGTAGGGCATGGCATCAGTGTGCAAATTAGATTAACTTAGCGACTGACAATACCCCACATTATAAGGTCATATTAATTGTTACTGCTGCATAAAATGTGCCAGAAATTCCATGCCCTGTTGAAAGTTTGCTCTGATCGTCATGATATTGTCCCATTAATGTGACACTCTAGATTTCGTAAATGCAGAATTTTCATACTTTTGAAAAACATTTCTACTTTGAGATGCATTGCTATGTACATGTACATGTACCTGTACGCAAGCTACACTGTATACCAAAGAATTGTCAGTATTTTACTGTCTCAGAAAAAAAAATCTAGGTAAAAGGTCATTCCTACAAAACAAAGCCCAGGAAACCATACTTCTTTTCTCTCTGTCCTTGGATGTAAACACCATAATCATCCTTCACAAATCTTTATAAACTTTGCCATTCATTGCAGCATGGAGGTAAAAATAGTCTATTTTTACCTCCATGATTGCAGGTACACAAATGGACAATGCAAGTGTACCACATGCATAATACAATTCAAGCATGACAATAGGTAGCTGGCTGAGTCAGTTGGGGGCCTTTCAGAATATTTCCCAAACAGTTTTCCCCAAACATTTCCCATTACTTGCAATTCTGATTCAGTAGACTCCCTATTCAAGTGGCTGCCTCTATTCAAAGTGAAGGTATGGTGCATAACTGGGTCTAATGTGTCTGGAGTAGTGGTGTTAATCTCCAAGGTCTGTGGGGTGGTGTTTTTCTCTTCTCAATTATTCTGTAAAGGTGGACTCCAAGAGCAGTGACTCATTGTACCTGCTGGTGAATGCCTGTATGTTTTGAAAAGTAACTGCATCAGCAGATTCAGTGTGGCACTAGTGTGACCGTGTGAGAGAGGTTCCGGCGCACCTGTGTATGCGTTACAGTGGACACTTTTACATACGATCAGTCTACCGTGGGGATTTTGTTGGTGTTCCATATCAGTTGTAAGTCACTGTACATGTACATTGTAGCTTTATTAAAATGTTTCTATGTTTGAAAGGAAGTTATCATGCAAGACTTCATTTAATGGATGCATACATGTAAGAAAGGTAATTTTTGTAATTTTCACAAATTGTTTTGATGGAAGAACATTTGATTTGGTGTTTGCTAGTATTAGTAAACATACTGGTGTGGAATACAAAAAGTAGGGCTGTGCGTTTTCGGATATTTTTGGATCCGGATACCCGAAATCAGGAAACTTTGGATACCCGGATACCCGTTTTCATTTTGTTGAAAACATACCTCTGGTGTACAAATACATGTACTGTAAATGGTAACAAATTGACTTTTATTTTTATAATACAAAAGTCAAAACATTATTGGGGTGACAGATCTTTTGAAGTTGTGGCTCCACGCCTTTGGAATGATTTACCTCTGTACATTCGTGAATCTCAATCTGTTGACTCCTTCAAGAAAAACTTAAAGGTCCTAGGAAATAGAAATTTTTAACAGTGAAAACAATAAAGTATACCTATTGGAACATATATTTGTCATTTGTCTATTTTATCCCCGCCCCTTTGCACCATTAAAAAAATAAATTCTGAAATTAGGGGCGCCACGCCCTCCCCTACCTCCTCATTATCATATTATAATCCGCAAAATCCGTGACGTAGACCTAGGAAGGTCCAGCACTGCCTGCGATGAAGTTTCAGTCAAGTCGCACTCAAACCACTGAAGTTGATGTGTCATATTACTATTAGATCTTCTTTTCAGCTAAATTTAGTAGATATCCCACATTTTTGGGAAATGCCTTGTAGGTGTGTTGTTGCTGGGTGTAGCAACACAAAGGAAGGTGTCAGCCTTCACCGATTTCCACCAGACCCCAAATACAGGCGAATTTGGACGCGAGTGTGAAGCTGACCAGGGCGAAATGGTCAGGACCAACGGAGCACTCTATGATATGTAGCGCTCACTTTGAGCCAACATACTTTGACCGGGGCTCCAGAGCCAGTTTGGCATGAGATTTAAAGCCATGCTGCGCCTGATGCAGTACCAACAATATTTCCTTAAGTCAGAAGGCCAAGAAACGTCCCAGAAAAGAAAAGAGTAGCTTTCTTGAGCGAGAAAGTCTCAGGGTAAGTTGCTTTGTTTTCCGTGTAACTTACATGTGTATGTGCACCCACAAGCAATAGGCTTATTACTAACGTTAGAGGTCGATTGTTACACGCACACCACATTAACGCTAAAATGTCGTTTCATTGTGAAGTCACTGAAGATGTCATTGTACAATTCTTTGACAATATTAATTATGTGTGTGATTTTTGGATCTTGTTTCAAAATCATCGAGTGCAGAATTATGTTTTGAAACGGTCATAACGACGGCTTACACAATTCACCAATGACTCCTGGCCATGTGTATCCATGCCATTGATTCGACGGGCCTTGCGCCGCTTTACGGTAGAGCCTACAGTACAGATTTATCGGTGCTATACAGTCATGTTTACTATGCAACTTGCAAGTCGTGTGCACATACACTGTACATGTGTGCGTTGCACAGTTTATGACCCTTTTTATAATCCCACGGTTTAACCATGGAGCAACTAAACACAATGGCAACATTGGTGCCTAACATTGGAGCTTAGTTTATTCATGGTTTATTGCTCCTAGGTTCACGTCCACGAACAGCGCCACCGCGCAGCATTTGAAATTAGATGAGGCAATTTTTGTAAAAATCAAATTAAAAATAATTAGCCCAATCCAGACATAAATTAAACGTAAAATCGTTTTTTATTCATATCAATTGATAAAATAACAAAAGAAAATAAATAAGCACAATTTGACTCTTCCTAGGACCTTTAAAAACTCATCTTATGTGTATTGCCTATAAGGATATAGTACTATAACATTCATTTATGCATTTTTTTATCTTTTTGTTTAGTATTATATTGCATTTGCTATTGTATTGTTATGCTATTGTATGATTTCTTGTTTACTGAAGCGCCTTGAGCACTTCTTGGTGGATATGTGCGCATTATAAACCTTCTGTATTATTATTATTACAGAGGATACCATACTATCGATCTTTTCTTTATTGGAGTGTAATCTCTTGAATTTACAGATAATTTTCTGTACAAGTGCATTGTTCAAGAGTCACAGATTTCTGTTTGCACCACTCAAATGTTAAGTCCGTATTTTAAAAAGTCGTTTACGGGTAATTGGAACCAAAAAATGGAACCGAGTAATGACTGTTTCGGTCGGGTATCCGGATACCCGGCACAGCCCGAACAAAAAGTAATTGAAATTACATTGTACACATACATGTAGCTAGGATGATCATAGTGTTTTGTGTGTTTTACTAACAGTAACATACATGTGTACAATGTACAGTGTATGTACACTCTACATCTATGTAGAATGTATTGTACATAACATACAAAACGTACCTACCTCCATGCATGTACGTACAATGTATGTGTATGTGTACAATGTTAAATAATCAACTTCACACCAAGTAAGTTTCATTTCAAAATTTTGATCATTTATATTTTTTTTCAAGAAAACCAGTACGGGCATTAAAATTTTCAGTTCAATTTATCCCAGTGCTGGGAGTTACCGGTTAGCTCTCTGTTTGCCTGAAACTTTCACGGTCAGTTAATCGGTTAACCGAAAGTTGGCACCCGACGGCCACACAAACTAGATAGTCAGCAAATGTGTAAACATTTTCAATCAAAAAGCATCAATAAAATTCCTGCAATGAAGTCTAGAAGAACAAAATGGCCGGCAAATTTTTCCAAAATTGATTTTTTTCTTTTCTTTCTTTCTTTATTTTTGTTGGTTTCATTTAGCCGGTTAGCAAATAACCGTCCCAGCACTAATTTATCCACATGTACAAAAGAAGACAATTTGTATGGTCACAAAGGTCTTGACCAGAAATTGGGACATATGTATACTGTATTTGGTTCCTTTCTTCACCTCTGTGAATGTTTAAGTGAAAGAGACACCCTATTTTTATTGGAAACAAATATCTCTGCTCAAGTTGTTCACTCGGCCATGAGATGTCCGGACTGTTACAGGTGATAGTGATTTATGTGCCAGCCTGGCTGAGTTCAGTGTTTATTTCACATGGAGCTTGGAGATGATGGATGGTGACAGGTTGCTTGCCTTTTGATTTTTTATTTATATTCCCCTAAAATTATCATAATGGAGTTTTCTGTATTGCTTGAACCGATTACAGATTGAGCGAACCGAGATAGCAGTTGTAGAGTGGTTTTTAAAAAACAGAATTTATCCACTGAGGCTGTTTGTTTTCTGATTTGTGGGTAAGTACATTTAATTTAGTATAGATCTCCTTTCATTGAAGACCCCTAGAGTATAAGTAATCAAGAAATTCTCCACAGGAATACACACCTGAAATGAAGACAAATGAAGATCTACATGTATAGTCTTTAGGCCATTTCTTTTTAATAACTTGGATTAGGCCCATTTATAATTTTTTTTTGTATTAACCCTAACTCCCTAGGCCCATTTGCTTATAACCTGAATCCTCCAAAATCCTTCAGTAGTAAAGCAAGCACATGACATGTATGCACACATGTGTTTCTAATCTGTGATACATGTACATGGCTAGGAACCCTCCCTGCATGCATGGAGCAATAAACAGTGTCCACTGACCCAAGCACTGACCTTGCAATCACTACAACAAACATGGATGTACATGTACATGTACCATGGAAAGGCAAGAATGCTTAATAACCTCAATCCTCCAAAATCCTTCACTTTAGCAAAGAGCATGTAGCATGTAACCTCAATCCTTCAAAATCCTTCACTTTAGCAAAGAGGATTTTTGAGGATTTGGGAAGGTTAGGGTTTTAATTAAAACATTGTCTACGTGTATTGGTCAGGAAAATGAATAGGTTGGATCACTTGAGTTCATCTTGTCAGTGACTGAGTTTATGAATAGACTACATGTACATGTACATGTAGAGTTAATTCATTTTGTAGCCTCTTTCTCACCTCATTGGCACTCTTTGTAATGACAAGTGAAGATATTTATGGGCTAGTCTGGCTGAAAAATGATTGTGGTTGCAAAAACCACATCGCTTGACAAAAGATATCAATCATGTCTAAGCCAAATTGATAAATGCTGTGTGCTCTTGTACCATTTGATCATGGTGAATGTCATTACTCTCTGTGTACAGTGTATTTTTGTATTTCATTGTATCCAGTGCCGTCTCCAAAGAAGCTGTTACATGTACGCATACTGGTACAAATTTCTTTGACCACTTCCGAGTTTGACCTGAGAGGGTCAATTCTCAACTAGTGCTTAGCCGGTTTACCAGTTAACCAGTTAACCAGCAGAAGCTGTGCACCGTTAAATTTGTTAACCGGCTAACTGAAACCAATATTTTTAAAAATATGCCCAACAATTTTGGAAGAATTTGCTGCCCATTTTGTTGTTCTAGACTTTCTTTTTTGCCGCATTGGTTATTAAATCATTACGGGAAGTTTATTGATGCTTTTTGATTGAAAATGTTTGCACATTCTGCAGACATATTTGCCGGGCAATCTAGTTTGTGTGGCCGCCAGGTTGCCCACTTTCGGTTAACCGGGTAACCGACCATGAAAGATTTGGTTAAACAGTTAGCGAACTAACCGGTAACTCCCAGCAGTATTCTCAACACTGGTTACTTAATTTAAATGGATTTGTCATTCATTTGAAACTGTTTTCAATTTGTATTGTTTCTGATCTGTAGTCCTGGAAAAAACTTGTACATAATTCAGGCCTGTCAGGATTTTTTTCAAATCTCCCTTTGCCCAAGGCCATTCCAATTTTATGAGTTGGTTTATGGATTTTTTAGGTGCTGAAAAAGGTTGTCAGACAGTAAAAAAAAAATGATGGTAAGTGTTGTATACATACTTATTTTATTTATTTTTTTCTTGAAATATTCGGACCAATGTTTGAATATTCATCGCCGGGCAAAAAAAAGAAAAAAAGTACGGATTCCCAATTTTTATTTTTATTTATTTTTCAACAAAATAAGTCGCCGCATCCGTAAACCAACTAATAAAATTGGAACGGCCTAAACAGTTTCTTGAAAGAAGAGAAGTAGCCACATCCAACTTACAAGGAAAGCAAGATGTAGCCTGTATTGTGTGGGGATGTGGAGAGTCAGTAATTCCTCCAAATTAAACATCCAGGAGGGTTTTGCCCTGTAGACCAAGGGAAGACCCAGGCCTGCTATCCATTTTTCTGGATTTTTGTTACTTTTATCAAATTACATCCCTGGTGACTGATTTACTTACATGTACTGCACCTGGTTTGAATGAAACGCCTTCCCTAATTATGTAATGTTGTCATTGTTAGCTGATGGTAGAGCAAAATGAATGTTTATGCCGCCGATAAATGTCACCAAGTGTCAACTTTTAAAATTACACAAAGGCCTATATACATGTACATGTACATGTTTGTACATGTACTGATATGCTAGCCTTGAAATACAGTGGTTTTGTTGGGGCAAGGCATTTTCACCTTGGCAAGGGCCACTTCCAGTTAGAAAATAAAAATCTCTATGGGAGCATTTCAACTCAAGGGGCCCCAAGGCAAAGACCACGAGCATGGAAGAAATTGCCTCCGTTAAGTTTAAGGCCTACACTGAGCCAACATTGAGTTTTGTTCCAAGATTATCTGGGAGGAATATTTGAAGTTTCCTTAATAAAACTTGTTGTGACTCGATATCACATGCCAGACAAGGGTAGCTGTGGCAGCATCAATCAATCATCTGAGTTTGTGGTCAAGTACATTACCATCGCCCCCCTCCTTGGGGGGGGGGGGGCGGCGATGGTAATGGAATTAAATCCTTTGTGGTTTTAAGCCTTGTGGAGTTCCATAGAGGATTGCCACAAATGAGAAATACAGGCGTGAAAAGTAACAAGCTGTTCACACACTGTGTAATAGGGTGTGCATAATATGAAATCAAATAACCCTTTGACAAATATTGGAATCATAACCAATGATAATTGCACCAGTTTAATTTGATTTATATAATGCACACTTGAATGCACCACAAAGTCAAATAATGTACTGTACACATGTTGTGTATACTACAGTGCTTGATTGATTGAGTTAAATGTACGGTTCAGTACAAGGCATTAGCCAGGAATTAGAAATACATGTACGGTGTCCAAATTTGCTGGAAATTTCAAAACAGGGTGTCCAAATTGTTCACTTACAATACTTTTACATGTAAATGACAGATGAAATAGGGTGTCCAAAATTGAAACAGGGTGTCCAAAAGACACCCAGACACCGCTCTGGCTAATACTATGGTTTGCTGTATTCTGTTCAATCACCTTCTCGGGGAATGCCTCCGTCTTATGTATTTGTTATAATACAAGTACATCTGTAGATTTAAAGTTACATGTAGGGAACTTATCATTGGTATTCCATCAGGAGTGATCTAGAGTTGCAGATAAGGGGGAGGGTTTGATGAAGCTTTGGTTTGATTTCTGAATACAAATTTCTGTGATCGAGATTCCATCCTTGGACCTCTTGCGTGGAAAGAATCGAAACATAGATATTGACTTTGATGAAGTCTTCGGAATTGGTTTCTTAATTTGCGTCAAATATTTTATGACAAAAGGGGGGTGGGAACTGCCCAAAAAAGGGTGCCAGGCCAGTTTTTTTTTGGGTGAATTTACATACATGTACACTGTAAGAGTTATTTGGTTATATGGTACAGTACATGGTGAAAAGGGGGGGGGACACACCCCCTCTTCCACACAGTGACATCCACACAGTGGATCCATGGGGGGATACCCCCATGGATCCACTGTGTGTTCCATGCCTTTACATCTCTCTGTCTCTTGAGTTCCTAGTGTGTTAGTCATCAAAGCTGCAAGGGCATTGCTCCCCTCTGCTGACAGCAAGATTTACTCCCCCAGTGAATCCCTATTACCACTAAAAAGTCAATGGTTCAGCTCCTAATGACTGATAATTAAATAACAATTTCTCCCTAAAATGGATCTGCAATCAGTGTATTGATATGATGGGGCTGCATTATGTACTTGTAATTAGGTGGTGTGCTTGGAAGTGTGGTAAATCACACCTTTGGACAGTGATAAGACTTTAATGCTTGTAAAAGGGATATTGTGTACAGTGTATGTACATGTACATGTATGTACATTGTGCATGCACAAGACAGCCAGGCATGCAAAGGATTTATAGTTAAATCATAGAGAATGTACATATATACACATGTTGTGAAATACCCATATTATGTACATGTACGTACACTGAACATACACTGAACATACACTGAACATACACTGAACATACACTGAACATACACTGAACATACACTGAACATACACTGAACATACACTGAACATACACTGAACATACACTGAACATACACTGAATATATACTGAACATATACTGAACATAATAATAATGTGGACTTACATGTATATAGTGCACGTATCCACCAAACTGGTGCTCAAGGTGCATTATATTATTACCCCTGCTCATCAGGCGCATAAATCATTCCTGAAACCATCTCAGCTCCCATCTCAGCTCAATTGCTGCCATTACAGCGCATATAGGGCTAATCAAACACAACAACCAACTCTGCCCTCACAGGTACCCATTTACCCCTGGGTGGAGAGAGGCAATTATGGTAAAGTGTCTTGCTCAAGGACACAAGCACCATGGTCGCGGTTGGGATTCGAACCCACATTCTGACGACTCGGCAATCACAACACAAATCCGATGCACTAAACCGTGGCACTCCACATGGCACTCCACGTGGCACTCCACATGGCACTCCACATACACTGAATATACACTGAACATACAGGGGGAGCAAAACCTGCAACCATGCTCGTTGTGCGTGCGCGCCTTTGGAGTACAATGCCATGGTATGGATTACAGCAGGCTGGCACACTTCATGTAGGCAATAGACTTCTGATGATAAAAAATACAAATTTGACATAAAATTTACACAAATGAACCAACCATCTTGTCGTGAGCCAGCCATGTTTTTATTCACAATTATATGGGAATCTAGAATAAGCTAATGGTGCATTTTAAAATGGCAACTTTTATGGCACGTGTTAAATAGGCAGTCAGGAAACCAGACAAATGTTACCATCAGTGTCATACAGCCATATCCGAAATGATGGCTACGGCTATGGCTAGATCACTATTTCTTCCTATACTTCAGCATTGCCTCTGCAGCCAGTAGCCATAGCCGTAGCCAAAAACGCTACAAAATATTTACAGTGAAATGACCGCAAAATAATTATTTCCCAGGTAAAAAAGGAACTAATGATCTTATTACTTCTCAGGTTCGTACAAAATAACATGTCTTTTAGTACAAGAACAGTCTCTATAGTCACAAATTAATTGTTTAAGAGATGAAAATGTCACACCTGTCACTTACCGTACCCGGGTCAGCCTCAAGTGACCTGCTTCGCGAGCAGGTTACTTGAGGCTGACTTGGGTAAGCCCCCGCACCAGAGTCAGACCGGGTCGACCCCAGGGAAGCTACTCGAGCACACACTCAGTAAACTGGCAGAGTATGATTTTGTTCACCCCAAAATTGGACACTACATAACTACATAACCTTGGAAGGTTTGACAGGGATTAATGGCAGATACAATGTAGCAATGGTTGTGGGTATAGTGTAATCCTTATTGGCCAATCTGTGCTGTTTGATTGATAGGCTGCGTTGGTCTGACCACGGAGGGAGAAGTAACCAAAGTGATCTCTGCCAACTTGATGTTTGATGTTACAATCTTAATACCCCAGTGGTCCCACCTAGACCGCGTTTACACTAGATCCGGCAAGGGCGATCAACGGAGGATCAGATCCTGCAAGGGCGATCAAACTGATCGCGGACGCGTTCACACTTGAGTCTGATCGTGCATTGATCCCCCTAGCCCGACCGTCGGTTCAACGGAAGTTCCACGCTGCTCGTGTGACAGGTCAACTGAGCAAGGTCATTGATTGTGCGCACACGCAGGCACACGCGTTGCCCGGGGTGATGCATGCCGCCATCTTAGCTTATGCTTCGTTCGCTAATTTTACAGACACAGTTCGACCGATAAAAAAACACGAAAGCCTGATGAGAAGGAAACTGGTCGATGCATAGAGGTAGAAATGGTCGAAGCATGTGGTTCGTCACGCACAGTTGTTGCATGCAGAACAGGGATGCAAATGCCAAGTACCATTCAAATCGTGTAATGTTCTTTTGTGCACAGAAATGCTGTGTTACGTGTTGGAACCAGTGTAATAAGGGGACGCTCTCATTGCATAACCAACACTGGTTGTTTACAAGCTTTCGCGGTTTATTTTTTTCAACTCGCGCTCCAGTCTGTTTGATTAGACCGGAAGTCGGTGGGTCAAATTGCGGGGTCTGATCCTGCGTTATGCGTTCACACTACGTTTTGATCCACCTTGCAGGATCAGATCCTCCTTTGATCCCGCAATAAAGGGGGATCAAAAAGGAGGATCAGATCCTGATCGCTCTTGCGTTCACACTAGCTGTTGATCGCCCTTTGATCGCCCTTGCAGGATCTGATCCTCCTTTGATCGCCCTTGCCGGATCAAGTGTGAACGCGGTCCTAGAGACAATTCCACAACAGATTTGTCAGTTGATCCGGGTGTTGTTTGTTAATTAATGTAACAAATCACACGTAACAGGAAATGTGTCAAACACACCTTCCATTTTCTGAGAACACATCAGAAACATCATAACCCCAGAAAACCCCAAATACTCTTGACCCCATGGGAAGCCTCAGGGTGTGATTAACATTACCAAAAAGAATGTTTATCTGGACTTCTGTAAACAGCCTGCCTCCCACTTACTTCCTGAGCCCGAGTCTGTAACACTTTCACTTTTCTGTAACACCACTTAATACCGTCTTGATTTCAATAATCTAATCATGATTACTGAACCCTAGTTCAGTAAATTGGCTCATATATGTACACTGTATTTTTTAAATTTACAGCTACAGTGTATGTATACACACTATATACATGTACATGTACATACACTGTATACATACATGTAGGACATTTTTTTAGATCCCAGAGTTCTACTCTAGTATGGGACTGGGAGTAGGTTACATGCTTATGTGTATACATGTAAGAGAAACAACTTTACATTATACTCCACTGGTAAATAGGAATAGAAAAGTGTGATTTTTTCAAAAGAAAATACATGTATCAGTTTGAGAAAAACATACATTTTTTAATTTAGAAAGTACTTTTATATTTGTACACTGAGCATCAAAAGAAACTTATCAAATCTTTGCAAGGACACTCATTAAAATCCACGGAAAAATTAAAAATATTTGAACACAGGTAAACTACAGTAATCTTGTTTATTGACATGTGCTTTAATGTGTGTGTGAATGTTTGTATATATCGTCCATTTTGCCTGTTCCAAAGAACCTGTTCCAAAGAACCTGTTCCAAAGAACCTGTTCCAAAGAACCTGTTCCAAAGAACCTGTTCCAAAGAACCTGTTCGAAATGCAAGGCCAATAACTACTATTTTGCATAAAAATTTCCATGTTAGAAAGAATAGAAAGAATTCATGTTCAATAAAAATTTGTGAGTGTACATGTACGTATTTTCAAACTCTCCTGTTCTCCAAACCCTTCATCTGTCAACTCATAGGGTTTTGAGGGATCAAACTATACAAGGGGTTTAAGTTGTTGTGAACAGCACAACATTTTGAGCTGAATCTTTCAAGGGTCAGTTGTTTTATAATACATATTCACATGAAGTGAGACACAGCGAGACACAGCGAGACACAATGGTATTATACATGATTCAGCTTAGCACATATGTACATGTAATTCTAATTATATTATGAAAAAAACATATTTCCTGAACCAGGTACTAATGTTATTTTTTCATGATCATGAGGAATTTTATTGTGTCAGATACACTGTATATGTACGACCTTTACTTCCGGTCCAAACAGGAAGTTCACACTCAAAACATTCTGATGCAAAATTGATGTCTTTTGAATATGAAATTGATATTGTTATAATAAAAGATGATACACCTTTGCAAAATATGATATTGACATCATCGATGATAATTTGATTGAACTGGAAGTTCACACGAACACCGTGTGTTTGTTCCAACAAACGCTTGAGCTCTTGTTGTTCATGTTTACTGCCCCTGAATCAGTTTAGTACAACAGATCTTGTGGTCGTGGTGTGTTCTCTAGATATCCTTGAAATCATTACCCCCGAGGCAGAACGAATTCCTGCGGAGCAGTTCCCATGCAGAAGGTGTGAACTTGAGAGTTTCAACAGGTTAGGAGTTCAAATTAGGCTTGATTTGAAGGATTTTCTCCCTAACAAAACACAATTTGAGAGGTAGAGGAGAGGGGATATGGGCAGAAGGCATCCATGGGTAGTTTCCACATGTCTCCCTGTTTCCGCTCTGTGTACATCATAGCTCTCTTGTGGTGAAATTGCACCTACATGTAGTCACTGTGAGCAATTGTGCTTACACTTTATGTAGCTAGAATTGTAACCCGGTCTAAGGCCTAGCACATCACACCAATTCCGAGAGGTTAACATTGGCTACCCATTAAGGACAGAATCATCTTCAAGATCTTTGTGTATGTTTATCGCTCATCCCTTGGCGAATTACCATCATATCAGAACTACTGCAAGCTTATCGTTCAAACCATGAGTCAATGAGATCTAATAACCAACATCTCTTAAGAAGAACAGATCCTGGGGTGAAAGATCATTTGCTTCAGCTGCTTCTTCATTGTGGAACAACATTGATTCCAACAACATGTGCCCTCAACAGCTCATCCATGGTGCAAATACTGTTAACTTAATTATCTGATGAAGTACATGTACATGTAGCTGTAGCTACGAAAGCTTATGCCTATTTTTAAGTTTAGTTAGTCTTAAAAGTGCTACCATTTATATATATCTTATTCTACCTGACTAACACGGCTGCATACAGATCTAAACTTAATTAATGTCAGACTACATGTAAATTATTTCTTCCCACTTCAGATGCATATTTTCATGCTACTTTTTTTTTCCCCAGAGTGAAAGTGACACCCCCTTCCACTAGTTTGTCAATATACCCCTTTCAACATGCCTGATGAGAATACATGTTGACATGCATGGAGGGACTTGTTTACAATTAGAAAGTTTTATTTAGGATAAGGTTATTTCAGTTTATTCCCAGTGGACAAAGTGGGTTTGCTGTCCTTTAAGTCCATCAGAGTGACAGGTATGTGCCCTGTAGTAACATTTCAGGGAGGCCAGAATTGGTTGTTGAAAAATAGGGTGCCCAGATGTTGAACTATTTTTGTGTGTGTTGCAAGTGCCCATGAAATAAAGCAGCGTGTAATAAGGATCTGCGTTTTCGGTTATTTCGGGAACCGGATACCCGAAATTGGAAATCTTTGGATACCCGGGTACCCGTCAATAATTTTGTAAAAACAAATAAATCCCCCTCCCCCCCCTCCGAATTTACAACCAATATGAACACAAATTTCTCTTGTTTTATTACAGTCATAATAAATGTGGACATTTAATAATTTCCCATCTCGTAGCATCCCCATTCCCCACACACATTTTGTCAACAAAAAATCGGAAACTTCCATTTGTGTGGCTTAAATGTTCTGTCGGAATTTTAAGCAGTTGTTTACGGGTAATTGGAACGGAAACATGCAACCGGGTTAATGATAATTTCGGCTGGGTATCTGGGTACCCGGATACCCGGCTGCATGTACATGTATGCACTACCGTGAAAATGTTGACATCTTTGGATGGCCCCTTATTAGCACAGTGTACATGGTATGTATTATTTGGGGGTTGTGGGGGAGGGGGGACGGGGGTGGGGGGTGGGGGTGGACGGTGGACAGAGGAATCAAACTTTCCCCCATGTTGTTCACAGTAAGGATTACTGGGCTACACCTCTATTGTGTGAAACGTCCCAAGAATGTTGCTTGCTTCTCTCCCAGCTGATGACAGAAGGTCTGCAAACTCACTTGTTGACTGAGCATCAGACAGTACATATGCTACAACTTGGTTTGTGATTGACAGTGGGGCGTTTACTGCACTCTATAGTGCTCCACTGTCTAGAGATTAATCTATCGACTTATGGAAAACAACTTTTCCTGTTTTCAGTTCTATGAAACCAGAAGTCAGAATGATTTTTTTTTCAGGATGTTCATGGACCCTCTAATCAACAGGCCTGTGATTTCTCATGGCTATCAAAAAAAAGTTCAATATCGTCACCCCTACTGTACATGTATATTATGTATGTATTTATAGGAGGGTGCCTTCATATTAACAAATTATCAAATTAACAAAAATATTATACATATATACATGTAACTTACTTGGTGTAAAGAGAAAAATATTTCATCTGAAGTGCATGTACTTTCAACATAACAAAGTTGTTTTGTTGAGTTTACTAGTTAAAGTTGCCGTATATTATACAATTGTACATGAGATGATGTGATACATTAACCCTCTTACTGTTTGACCATTTGAAACCATTCAAAATTTCCACTTACCAAAATGCCCATTGGTTTTGTACACACATGGTGATACCATTTGAACAGTGTTGGTAGCAAGCTTTACTACCATTCAAATCCATTCAAATGCATAGAGGGTCCATTGATTCACCACTTAGAAGTATCCAAACAAGGTTTTGTATTAGCTGTACTACCATTTGGAAAGATCCAAACAAGGTTTTGTATTAGCTGACCTACCATTCCAAACCATTTGGGGGAATCAATACTGTACACAGTTATTTCACCATTCAAAACCACAAAAGCAAATGGTTTCAAATGGTGGATCAACTTGAATGAAAAGGTACCAGAAGTACATGTAGGAGGGTTAACATCATGTTTACACAAATTAAGGCAGTGCGTTTTCAGTTACATGTATTTCAGGAACCGGAAACCTGAAATTGGAAATCTTCGGATACCCGGGTACCTGTAAACAATTTTTGTAAAAACACAAACACTCCTGAATGTATAAAATAACCAATATGAACACAAATTTCTCTTGTTTTATTAGAGTCACAATAAATGTGGACTTAATGTAATAATTTCCTGCCTCTATATTAAAAACGATTCGTAGCATCCCCCAAAAATCGGAGACTTCCATTTGTGTGGCTTAAATGTTCAGTCGAAATTTTCAAGTCGCTTACGGGTAAATGGAAGCGAAAAATGGAACTGGGTAATGACAGTTTTGGTCGGGTATCCAGATAACCGGCACAGCCTCGACACTAATGGGCCCTTGTCTAACTATAGAGCAGCTGGTCCTTGCTCTATGGTCTAACTGGGGAGCAAAATGTGCATTGTTATGCTGTCAATTGCCAGGAACTATAAAATATTTTATTTTCAGAAGGAGATGTCTACAAACAATTTATTTCAATTCATACACATGCACATGTGATTATAACAACTTTAGACACCAGTATTATTCCTAATCTAATTCCCTGTTAATTTCAACTACATGTACCTAACATACATACATTTCCATACATCATGTATTTTGGGTGTAACATGTAAGGTAATTATATGGATGTCAAAGTCCAAATTATATACATGTAACTTAAACACAAATTGTTTTTCCTGTCACAAAACAGAGGATATCATAAGATGGTGCACAGCTGTTACAATGGTCCATAATGCAGGGAATTACGGTAGCACCATTCCAGCCCTCTCCATGGTCCTTTGGGACACCGCTATGGGGCGTCTGGTTGGGCTCAAGCAATTTGACAATGGACTTTCATGCTCTGAAGTTCCGTCTGACGTGAGGAAATGGCCAAATTTGGTGGTATTACACTGATGCCAAGTTGCCCACGCAATCTTCACAGTTGGAAGAGCCCTGGGTCACTGCATTATTGGCCATTTGATGTCACAGCCATGAGAAAACAAAAGTGTGTTTCATGGGCCTGACCAAAGTTAAATGGACCCTTTTAATAATATTTCATACTTTTAATGCAACAGATATCACAACAGAAAAAAATATACCAATAACGGATACATGTAACAAAAATGTATGTTGTTCGTCAACTTACATGTATTTATTGTTATTAACTTATTATATAATATTGTCAGGATCAGAGCAGACTTTTAACGGGGCATGGAATCCGTGTCCTAGTTTGATGAACACAGTGACTGAAAATTATTGGTTTATTTATGCAGCAGCAACGGTAATGTGACCTTATCATGTGGGGTATTATTTTCAGTCACCCAGTTAATCTAAAACTAGCACTATGATTCCATTCCCTGTTGATCATGATGATATTGACCTTTTAAATTTATAGGCGCAAACATAACTACATGTACCAGTCAACACATTTATTACCTCACATACACTTTTGGGGCAGGTTTGTTTATACTTTAAAAACAACATACAGGTACATACACAATGTATGTATGTAGACTTTTTAATAGATCTTTCTAGCCATTAATCCTCCTACTATAGCTGCACTTTAGTGGGAAGTTGCTACAGAGGCCAAAATCAGTCAACTGCCTGTTTTGACTGTTGACCCAAATGTGCACACAGGGGCATATTTTGACTGGTTTTTACTGTCATTTTGACCACCCTGAACAATACCAGACAATGCTTTTACCAGTCAAAAACGGTCGACTCATTTTGACCTGTACTTGCTACATGTAAGGTTTAACAGTGTTTGACTTTTATGTGCACTAGATGTACATGTACCTTGGCAAGTATATCCACATTTTGACTGATTTTGACACTTCTCAGTAGTAGGAGGATTAACAGTTAATTTTTTGTAAATGATGGGCACTTATAAATCTATCATGCCCAATCAAACCTGTATGAACCTTTAGATTAAAGCCAAAATGATTACTTCAAAACATTGGAACATTAATTATAATGAACCGTTGGACAACAATTTTTGTTTTAAATCCTCCTACACGTACAGTGTATATCATTTTATTAGAACAGTACACAACTTGATACTTCCAATTTTTGATCAGATCTTTTCATCAGAGGGGGAAATTATCCCGAAAATTTCTGGAATCTTGCTCCTTGCAAATCATGACATGGGTTTCTCAGCATGATGTCTCCATGGAGACAGAATGCATTGTGATGTGGTAATTTGGTACAAACCATGTGGTGGTCAGACCTGGTAACTTTAGCTGGGAGTACTCAAGAATAACCTGAGGGCACCATCTTTGACCTTCTGAGGTCAGGTGGTGGGAAAAAAAAACATGGTATGGGTATTTGTCTGAAGATGTCTTGAAAGATGTCAGTGGAGTCTTTTTCAATCCGTCAGTGCACTTTAGGAAACATGCCCTTATCTTCAAAATGCACAATGCATTTTCATTGATCTTTCATATTCAGCACTTATAATAATAATAATAATAATAATAATAATAATAATAATAATAAAAATCTTATATAGCGCCATCTCCGTCAAATTGACGCTCAAGGCGCTTTACACTAATACAACAGTGCTGAATTTTTCCAAAAAAGTGCCCCTTGGAGGATTTTGCAGGATTTGGGGGTGGTTAGGGTTCTATGGATATACAACAACATTGAATTTTTTGTTTTCAATGTCAAGTTACAGTTGCACAAGAATATGCTTGTTGATGGTTTAATCCTGAAATGCCAAATGTAACGATTTGTTTTCATTTCCATTTTGTAAACAGGTATACATGTGTTGAGAAGTAGAGCAATTGTCACCATGCAGAAAAAAGACGAGCAGTAAAAAAGGTAAGAGGTGACAAGAGGGAACACTGCAACTGCACAAAAAAAGGGTTTCAAATTCTTATTTCGTACTCCTGAAGACGATCAGACCATACCGATCGAAACGTCGAGTTGTAACCAACTGGGGTCAATTTCACAGAGTGGCTTAGCAGGTAAAATTGCTTACCGGAAAAATTTGCTTGGCGTATTCCTTTGGTTACCAGCCAACCTTTCATGAAAAATGAATGCATTTTGGCTGGTAGGCTGTTTTATATTGCTTAGCAAAAATATTTGCTTAGCAAATTTCTCTGCTAAGCAGCTCTATGAAATTGACCCCTGGTTCTTTTCAGAACCACTTAATACTCAAAAGAGAATTTTTACATGGTGTCACAGGGAGCTGAGATGGATTCAGGAATGATTTATGAGCCTGATGAGTAGGGAGTAATAATGTACAGCGCCTTGATCTAGTCGCTAGGATATGTGCACCTTTTACGAATCGTGTGTTATTATTAAAAAGGGGAAAAAAAATCTGTCAGGTGCGACCTAAGGATAGAGAGAAATTGACGTGTACTTCCGGGATATTAAGTACTGTGTTCCTCTTTTGGTTTTGGGCTTATCTGCATAATGACAGGTGCGTGTGAAGTGTTGGTACTATGAATAACTCATGGCATCCAATGAGGTGCGTTGAGGTCATCTGCCCCAGAATTACTGGTAATTCTTTTTTATGGAGGTTTTTTTTAGTGTCACGTTATAATTTTTGTCAATTGTTTGAAATTAACAAACAGAGGGTTAATGTACTTATACTTGTGAGTAATTTATTAGGAGAACCTGATAAATGTACATGTACTGCACTGAAAATATTCTGACATCAGTTAGGCTGGATGAAATCACGATAATATCGTAACGATATGATATTCAAAAGTTATCAGCTAAATTGGTTTTTGAAGATATCGAAATATCGACATATGATGATATTCCCGAAATATCAGCGATGTTCCCAAAATATAGCAAATTTTCCAAAAATATAGCTGATATCAAATACATATCGCCCTTTTTAATTAAGATATTCCCAAAATATCGCAGATGTTCCCAAAATATAGCAAATTTTCCAAAAATATAGCCGATATCAAATACATATCGCCCTTTTTAATTAAAATATCACCAGAATTTTGTTTATTGCAGTATGTGATAAATTGTCTCCAAATTTCATGTCATTACAAGGTTAATTTTAACGAAGTTATGCCACTGCTTCCAGGACCATACCATTATGAAAATGGCATCATAGGCTACATTATGAGGGGGGGTCAATAAAAATGTCGGCCGAGAAATGCCAAAGTTTTGAAGTGATTCATTTGAAATTTTGACTATTTTCAGCAAGTTGTTTATTATCTATGCAACATCTCTTTAGTACTTGCATGTAAAAGTAGTTAATATTTCAGTGTTCAGTGTCGTTAATACTGGGCGCTCAAGGCGCAGAAACAAAGAAAAAACATGAATACAAACAATGTACACTGATAGGAAAAAAAAAAATGTACCGAGATACAAATACCTACAATGCAATTACATGTACAAATATACATCATCTTTGAAGAATTGTGACATAAGATGAGTTTTAAGCAGCGACTTAAATCTAGTTATACTATGGCAAGATTTGAGTTTAGTTGGAAGATGATTCCAGAGTCTCGTTGAATGTAGGCTATGCTACATGTACATATGTTTTTGCCATGTATGTAAAAAAAAAAAAACATGTATTGAGACGATAATATCGTATTATCGACAATATCATGGCCAACGATTATCGACTATAAAAAAATTCAGTATCGTCACTCCTAACATCATTTACAATGTGCACTTTAAGCACTTGTCATAAATTCATTTTGGAACTTCAAAGACACTCTTCTAGCTGCAGTTACTGCACAAACATTTTAACATAATACATCATTGCAATTGGAAAAGCCTAAATGTCTCAGTAAACTGTAAATATGATATGTCAGTAAACCTTTTTTTGATCTGGACGTGATTACGTACGACATACACGTACAGTAGCTGAATTGTTGCTGTGGCCAATTACGACGAAAGATCAGCCAGGACCATCAATGATTTCCCCAATGGGTCTGGGCTGTTCAAGCCTGTCGCCAGTGATTTTAACGCTCTGTCACCTCTGCCGGAAAATAGTCGCACACTGACGATGCGAAACAGAAACGGACTCAGCGTTTGAGTTTTTAGGGGTCGAGAGCAGTATGCCGTATCCAGACACAGACGGAGTTAATTGAAGAGAGAATACCTTATGTTCCCAAGATGTCCATTTTTAAGGGAAGTAGCTCGAACATTTCCAAGCCGTTTCGTAGCAAGCACGTAACGTAGACATTGAATCGAAAAACTGGTCGAGATAAGATCAGAGCCCGACGCCAAATTGTTGATGCTCTATCGCCTCAGCAAGAAAAATTACTCCTGGCACAGGAGCACAAAAGAAAACCAGAAGAAAAAGATAGGAAAAATGCAGTTGGATGTTGTATTAAAAGGGAAAATATAAGTTTTGTTAATACCTGAGAAATTTTTTTCTCTCGGAGAAAACAGGAATTGTTATGTCAAAAAGTTGAACAGCAATTGTTTGTAAAACAGAAAAACTTAAAAAAACATGTAAGGCCAAAAAGAAAAAAAAGAAAAAAAGTCTACAGTTTCTGGTCTTCGTATGCGTCGCTTCAGTCCCGCGTGTCGACATTTTAAATTTTCTTTTTTGTTGTTGCTATGAAACGATGTCCAATTGCAGCTCAAATTGTTGGATCGATTCAAATTCTGCCATGCTGTGTTTTAAACGACTGCACATAGGGGTATGAACACTTACCCGATTTGTGAGGCCCCTCTTAGCCACCATGCTTTAATGCATTTTCCCTGTTGGCCAAAAAAAAAAAAAAAGTGTCACCGCACCGATTTTGAACCCGACCGATGACCAGAAACTGGAGACTTTTTTGGCCTTAATCATCTGGAGAAATTCCTTTGTCTTAAGTGATTTCATCTCTCAGAGAAAACGGGAATTGTTCGGTCAAAAAGTTGTCGAACAGCAACTTTTTGTAAAACATAAAAACCTGAAAAAAACATGTAACAGTTTTTCATTGTTTTCGAACAAAGCATGAGCACTTATTGGGATGGAACATTCACAGGTTACACGTCGTTTTATGATATTTCTATGAATTTTCACAGAAGTCTTACATACATAACAAATTTTAGCAAACTATTTTGTCGTCTTTAAAACACCCACTTCCACACTGATTGAGCTGAAACGTCACAGGCCAGTTTCTTAACATGTGAAAGTGAAAGTACACAGTACGTGTACATGTTATATATTTAAAGGAACCAAGGTACTTTTTTTGCTGATACTGTTTACTGACTCAAATTTTGGAACACGGGGTTCTGCCCAGGAATTTTTTAGTGCCAGAAAAAAGAAAAAAGTATCAGGACTGGAATCCCATAACGCAGAATTATTTCAAGCTATCCAGTATAGAAATGCTTAAGTTTTTCCTGACCAGTAAAGACAACATCTGTCATCTGTTACTGATAATAATAATAATAATAATAATGTGGACTTATTTGCGCATGTATCCACCAAACTGGTGCTCAAGGCGCATTATATTATTACCCCTGCTCATCAGGCTCATAAATCATTCCTGAAACCATCTCAGCTCCCTGGGGAGTATACAGCTCAATTGCTGCCATTACAGCGCATATAGGGCTAATCAAACACAATAACCAACTCTGCCCTCACAGGTACATGTACCCATTAAACCCTGGGTGGAGAGAAGCAATTATGGTAAAGTGTCTTGCTCAAGGAGACAAGCACCATGGTCGCGGTTGGGATTCAAACCCACATTCTGACGACTCAGCCATCAGAACACAAATGATGCACTAAACCGCTCGACCATGGCACTCGTAATCTGTGAAAAGGAAATAAGCAAGTTGGAAAATGAGTGGTGATCTGAAAAAAAAAAAAAAAATTGTTGCCAGTTGGTGGTCGCGGGATCACCGATCACCGTGGGTTCTGCCCTGGGCACGCTGACAGGTATTGCAGAGTTGCAAAAATTGGGGCACACAGGGAATGATTTTGTTCACAAATATTGTACAGCAAAATTTGTAGGCAGAAATATTTGTGTTCTGAAGCGTTGCTTCATGTAATTTTGAATATCTGATATGGAATCTTGATAAGCAAATTGTATATTTATATGTTTTGTTGTGTTTGGTTTGCAATTTGCATTTAAATAAGCAAAATCAATTGATTTGATTTACACCGATGTGTGTATGAAGCACTGCATACATAGTGCTTTCCGAGTGTCTGTAAACAAAAAAACCTGGGTGGGATTTGAACCCATGACCTTCCTGCGTACTAGTGCAGACGTCTTAACCTCTCAACCACTGAGCTTGCCTGATGATGATTGGCCGGCTAGAATCCTATATAGCAGCAGGTTCCGCGGTATTCATAGATTGATGAAAGAAGCGAAATCATTCACTGGCCTATTACCAAACGAACTTTAGGGTCACACTCAAAATATGAAAGTACAGACGATCAGTTTTGATACCTACATGTAGTGTATAATTGACTTTCAACACGGAAAGACGGAAGGGGTGGGGGATGGGCCATGGGGGGGCAGTCTATTTGGCTTCCTTGATCAGTCAATTTGGTCCCTCTTTGATCAGTCTATTGTGTATAAGTTTCTTGGAAACATGTGTACATTTGGTGTGTACTGATTGATTTTCAACACAGGGAACAGAAGGGGTGGGAGTGAGGCCATGGAGGACGGTCTCTTTTAGGGCTTAAGAAGGCCGCTGATTGTAAATTGCGCCACGTGATAAAACGAGCATGCACGATATGGTGGAGCCAAAAAATGTACTAAACATGTCACCTGGACTAGGATGGACTTGCTAGGTGGTGACCAAATGTAGACGAGAGGATAATTGGGGGGGGGGGGGGGGAGATAATGATGGAAGCGCCAATATAAAAATTTAAAAAATTCAAACTGGAAAAAACAACCGGATATTCGAACCATCGATCAAATATTTGGTACAGCCCTAGTCTCTGTGGCTTCCTTTGATCACTCAATTGCATATAATTTTCTTAATTAATACCACATACATGTACACGTACATACGGTAGTACATGTACACTTCGTACTTGTACACTGTACAATATTTGTCCAGTTACGGTTTCTGCGTGTCAGCATTCAAAATAAAGTATCTCATCATCCCTGTTGTTTTGGGGCGCTGATCATTTCAGCATGGTTTAATCTTGTTTCAATTTCCTTAGCTGTCAGTCAGCACAGCTTGGGGTTCAGACAAAATCATCTAAATTTAGCTGGAGCTGCTCACCAAATTATGGTCTCCACAGTTGGGGGCCCCTACTGCATGTAGCACATCAGTAATAGAGCAATCACAGTGTTGTACGTTTCGATATTCAATGTACATGTACATGTATGACTAAGGGACAGACAAACTATAAAAACAAACTATCACTGCTTGTTTTGAAATGATTGAAACAATAATTTGGTACTTGCATTCTGCAGTTTGTACATGTATTTGAGTGTTTTTTTGGTTTCACCGGCACATGTATACATTGTACATGAAGAGTTTTATAGCAAAACGTGATAAACGCCATATTTGAAATTTTTGCACCAACACCACTCAGACATCGTAGGCACAGGTAGGCAAACACAAGTTCCAACTCGGTTTTTAGCAAAACACGATATACATAACCACTATAAAAACTCAATCATTATACACGTTTTATTCCAAACCGCGATAAACGCCATGCCAGCTTCTCTGCAATCTGCAATATATCCTCTCGGCCAAATGGATGCGTGGATATAGCGTTTTGCTATGAAACTCTTCACATGTACACTGTATTCGCAGCACAAGGAAAATCATGTGTACAGTCCAAGTACATAGTATATTGCCCATTATATGGGTTTTTTTTCATTATTTTTCTGGCAAATTCCAGCATTTTCGGTGTTAATCAGGATATTGCTATTTAAAGGGACAATATTGTCATGATCAACAGGGCATGGAATCGGAGTGCTAGATTTAGATTAACTCAGTGACTGAAAATAATACCCCACGGGATTAAGGTCATACGTGTGTATTACCGTTGCTGCTGCATAAATGAGCCAGTAATTTCCATTTACTGTGTTTATCTAACTAGTATATCTCCCTCAAAAAAGTAGGGGTATATATCTTCCCCCAAAAAAGTAAGGGTATATGTTCCCCCCCCCCCCAAAAAAAAGTAGGGGTTTATATCCCCCATCCCCCAAAAAAGTAGGGGTATATATCCCTTCCAAATAAAAGTAGGGGTATATATCCCCAAAATAAAAGTAGGGGTATATATCCCCCAAAATAAAAGTAGGGGTATATATTCCCCCACCCCTCCAAATAAAAGTAGGGGTATATATCCCCCACCCCTCCAAATAAAAGTAGGGGTTATCCCCCCCACCCCCCAAAAAAGTAGCGGTATATATCCCCCAAATAAAAGTAGGGGTATATATACCCCACCTCCAAACCCCCCCCCAAAATGGGGGTTATACCCCCCACCCCCCCATTATTTCACTTTCTTAAAAATGACAGCACCGCATACAACATGATTTCTAGGGAAGGTTAATACCATCATCAACTTTAAACTAAATAAATATTTACTTTCAAATGTGACCATTTGGTTATTTGTTTAATTACCAATCCTCTACATAAGGGTATGTACATGTATATCTCTTAAATGTTGTACTTGTTAAATGCTTACAACAGGGTCTCTCAATGAAATTGCACAGTGTTACTAAAAATTATGTCGGCAAACAGAACATTGACCATTATCCTTACCAATCTTGTTCATTTCCGGGCCGTTTCCTTCTTATCACGAAGAAAGGAAACGATGCACACCCATTGATTTCCTATTACCTCCCCATTGATTTCCTACATGTATATTAAGTGGGATGATGAGAGGCTACTAAATCTTGGGAGTAAATATCCTAGGGGCAGATGAACATTTTTGGGTTTACTGATTTATGGATTGACTTCACTAAATTGGCATTGTTATGAAAGCTTGTTGTAAATTGTGGTGTGCTCTAGACTGCCGTTCACTACATGTAGGTGTACATGTACATTAAACAGCATATTGGGTTCATGACAGGAGCCTGCCTGTCGTGGCCGAGCGGTCTAGCGCACCGAACTCAAGTTCTGGTGTTGCCAGCAGCAGGGTGTGGGTTCGAGCCCCGGTCGTGACACTTGTGTCCTTGAGCAAGGTACTTAACCATAATTGCTTCGTCCTTCGGATGGGACGTAAAGCCGTAGGTCCCGTGTGTTGTATAATGCACGTAAAGTGGATTGTCGTGCGGTCCAGCGCACTGAACTCAAGTTCTGGTGTTGCCAGCAGCAGAGTGTGGGTTCGAGCCCGCCGTGACACCTGTGTCCTTGAGCAAGACACTTAACCATAATTGCTTCTCTCCACCCAGGGGTTAAATGGGTACCTGTGAAGGCAGAGATGGTTTGCTCTATATGCGCTAGAAATGGCAGCAATTGAGCTGTATACTCCCCAGGGAGCTGAGATGGTTTCAGGAATGATTTATGAGCCTTATGAGCCTTATGAGCAGGGATAATAATATAATGCGCCTTGAGCGCCACTTAGTTGGTGGATACGTGCGCTATATAAATCTATACATTATTATTATTATTATCTTTGTTGGGCAAGATTGGTCAATATTGTGTACCTGTTGATAAAGTTTTCCAGGACTGGACATCAGAGCTGGAAAGGTTTACGGTATTCAAACTATGAGGTGTACATACCGGTATCAGGCCTGTGATTTGCAAATCTCCCTTTGCCTCAAAATGTTCTTGAAAGAAGAGAAACTAGCCACCAAGGGAAACAAAAAGAAGTAGCCTGTATTGTGTCCAAACCTCTCGTTTCTTGTTTGTGCGGATGCAGAGAGTCTGTCAATCAAGTAGCCTGTATTGTGTCCAAACCTCTCGTTTCTTGTTTGTGCGGATGCAGAGAGTCTGTCAATCAAGTAGCCTGTATTGTGTCCAAACCTCTCGTTTCTTGTTTGTGCGGATGCAGAGAGTCTGTCAATCAAGTAGCCTGTATTGTGTCCAAACCTCTCGTTTCTTGTTTGTGCGGATGCAGAGAGTCTGTCAATCAAGTAGCCTGTATTGTATCCAAAACCTCTCGTTTCTTGTTTGTGCGGATGCAGAGAGTCTGTAAATCAAGTAGCCTGTATTGTGTCCAAACCTCTAGTTTCTTGTTTGTGGGGATGTGGGGATGTACAATATGTAAATCCTCCAAAACCAAATATCCAGGAGATTCGAGGGCTTTGTCCTCTAGACCAGAGGGAGACACAGGCCCGCTACCCATTTTTCAGGATTTTTTTACTTTTGTCAAATCACACCCCTGCCATATCCTTATTAGAACTTTAAACATTTCGTCAAATTGTTGTCTTCTCCTTTTGACCACACGTCAATAACTAGGGATCTTTACAACCATTGTGTACCAACACAAAAGGAAGTTGCCAAATGGCAACTTTAACCCTAACAACCCCAAATCCTCCAAATTCCTTCTCCTGGTTTTTCCTGATTTTGATGAATTCAGTGCTCAACAGTATAGCCCCAGCGAATAGAGCACGTAACCGTGTGTACCAAATCCATCAAACTCCACCGGCTGCTTTTGTTGGATTCAGGACTCCACAGTATAGCCCAGCGAAAAGAGCATGTAGCCGTGTGTACCAAATCCATCAAACTCCACCGGCTGCTTTTGATGGATTCAGTACTCCACAGTATAGCCCAGCGAATAGAGCATGTAGCCATGTGTACCAAATCCATCAAACTCCACCGGCTGCTTTTGTTGGATTCAGTACTCCACAGTATAGCCCAGCGAATAGAGCATGTAGCCATGTGTACCAAATCCATCAAACTCCACCGGCTGCTTTTGTTGGATTCAGTATTCCACAGTATAGCCCAGCGAAAAGAGCATGTAGCCGCAGTGTACCAAATCCATCAAACTCCACCGCTGCTTTTGTTGGATTCAGTACTCCACAGTATAGCCCAGCGAATAGAGCATGTAGCCATGTACCAAATCCATCAAACCTCCACCGGCTGCTTTTGTTGGATTCAGTACTCCACAGTATAGCCCAGCGAATAGAGCATGTAGCAGTGTGTACCAAATCCATCAAACTCCACCGGCTGCTTTTGTTGGATTCAGTACTCCACAGTATAGCCCAGCGAATAGAGCATGTAGTGGTGTACCAAATCCATCAAACTCCACCGGCTGCTTTTGTTGGATTCAGTACTCCACAGTATAGCCCAGCTAATAGAGCATGTAGTGTGTACCAAATCCATCAAACCCACCGGCTGCTTTTGTTGGATTCAGGACTCCAGTATAGCCCAGCGAAAAGAGCATGTAGTCGTGTACCAAATCCATCAAACTCCACCGGCTGTTTTTGTTGGATTCAGTACTCCACAGTATAGCCCAGCTAATGAGCATGTAGCCGTGTGTACCAAATCCATCAAACTCCACTGGCTGCTTTTGTTGGATTCAGTACTCCACAGTATAGCCCAGCGAATAGAGCACGTAGCCGTGTGTACCAAATCCATCAAACTCCACCGGCTGCTTTTGTTGGATTCAGGACTCCACAGTATAGCCCAGCGAAAAGAGCATGTAGCCGTGTGTACCAAATCCATCAAACTCCACCGGCTGTTTTTGTTGGATTCAGTACTCCACAGTATAGCCCAGCAAATAGAGCATGTAGCCATGTGTACCAAATCCATCAAACTCCACCGGCTGCTTTTTGTTGGATTCAGGACTGTGTATAGCCAGGCCATGGATGCTTTGCATTTGCCACTGTACCAATTCCATCAAAGTCCAACCAATTCCATCAAAGTCCAACAAAGTCCAACAATCAGGGTATCTTTTTACTGCATGTTGATGGATTTTGATGGATTTACATGTAGGATGGTTTCTAGCCAAAATGCCTCTAGAGGGGGTTAGGATTAATTTCCTCAAATGTTTTCTGTGAAACTTTCACAGGTTAGTTGTTAAATAATAATAAAAAATACACGATTCTTGTAAAGCGTACATACATTGTATCCGAGTGACTAGATAAAGGGACTGTACAAAATGAAAAGAACAACTCTAAATAGATCTGAACGTACACTGTATTAGTGCTGGGAATTACCGGTTAGTTCGCTAAACTTTCACCGATTAACCGAAAGTCGGCATCCGATGGCCACACAGACTAGATATAGTCGGCAAATATGTATGCATTTTCATTCAAAAAGCATTAACCTTAACTCCCTAGGCCCATTTGCTTACACATAACCTGAATCCTCCAGCAAGCACATGACATGTATGCACACATGTGTTTCTAATCTGTGATAAATGTACATGGCCAGAGACCCTCCCTGCATGCATGGAGCAATAAACAGTGTCCATTGACCCATGGAGGAAGAAAACAGAAGGAGTCACATCGCCCAGCCTCTTATCTCATAACCAATTAGCACTTCGGAGTGGCCCATTGGAAATACGTTACGGCCACCCGCTGCGCTTACAAGTTTAACGACCGCGATAATCCCCTTGTGTACAATGTCTTTTGCCGCTCGGCTTGCTGGCGACCAGGATACATAATTGAGGGTAGAAATCTGAAGCAAACGAATAAACACAAAACGCGCACTACTTTTCGGGTTTTTTATATTGCGCAATGCATTGCCTTCAATAGCGATTTTTCCACCGAGTATTTTGGTGTTTTGATCGTCGAATTTGGCGAATCCGAAGCTGACTTACGCTAAATATAACATTCAGATGTTACAATAAAGTGTCTTTTTAGCAACTTATTTTAAGGATATTTCCGGTGATCTCCGGAAGCCAACCAATTGTCAAATTCAAAGACGTGTTGTTTAGCTTTTTATCATTTCAATCCTCATATATGTACGATGCTGTACACTGAAGATATTGCAGTGTTGGATTCGTAGGTCGAGTTGGATCGGGAGCCAGCCTTCCGTGTAGTGCAATAGGACAACGCGTCAGCAATGCGCGCAATGCGCGCAATGCGCATGTGCAAAGAAAGCCTGGCTGTAGTTCTCCTCGATAATCGGATTAAATGATTAGCGCTGGCTTAGAAATTTTACGACCGCGGCAAAAGACATTGAACCTTTGATATGCCTTCGTTGTGACTCCTTCTGTTTTCTTCCTCCATGATTGACCCAAGCACTGGCCTTGCAATCACTACAACAAACATGGATGTACATGTACCATGGAAAGGAAAGTACATGTACATGCCTAATAACCTCAATCCTCCCAAATCCTTCACTTTAGCAAAGAGCATGTAGCATGTAACCTCAATCCTTAATCCTTCACTTTAGCAAAGAGGATTTGGGAAGGTTAGGGTTAATAAACTTCCTGCAATGATTGTTTTATAACCAATGCAGCAAAAAAGAAAGTCTAGAACAACAAAATGGGCAGTAAATTCTTCCAAAATTTTTATTATTTTAATTTTTTAATTTTTTAAATATTGGTTCTGGTTAGCAAATTTCTCAACGGTAGTGCAGATTTGGTCGGTTAACCGTCCTAGCACTTCTTTGTATATTCATGATATTAGGGTACATATAGGTTTGTTGTAGCACAATGTAGTCTATCTCTTTTGAGTTGTGTGAGAACCTGTGGGTAACACTGTATACTTAATCCTCCTACAATCAGTGCAATTTTTGAAACAACCCATTCAGGCCACTCCATGCCATTAGCTGTTGCCAGTGGCCTCCTATGGTTACCCTTCTGTGCACTGTCACACCACTGAGATTGCAGGGTAAGGTGGTCTCCCATTGATACATTGCAGGCCATACTAATATGTTCAAACATTTACAGTGGCCTTGGGTGGCACACAGTTGATTTTGTAAGATTTCTTGGAAAGGACAGCAGGCTTGTATGTCCTAAAGGTTGGTGAATAACATTGAAAATTTAGTGGATCGGAGTGGCCTCCATGTGTAGTAGGGTTAAATTAATTAATGCAACTGAAGTAAGTGTGCTCATGTAGAAATAATTTTGTCAAGATCACTAATATTGTACCTGTACGATAAGTGAGACCAGACCACATGAGAAGTATAGAGTTAACCCCCCCCCCCCCCCCCATCAGTAAAACTCAGACAAAACACACAAATCCTTTACACCTGCGGGGATAATCCAAACACAGTTTATCTGTGGAGGGTGACATGTGGCCAGGGGCAGGGGCTCTTAATTTGAATACAACAGACAAGGTTAAGTGCTTGTCTAATGTGTGTGAAATGGCAGAAAGTAATCCTACAGTGTGTGTGTATGTGATCTCTGAAGGTCCATGTGTGGTTTGGTGAGTAGGGAGGAATTATTTACTGTGGTAAATAACAAAAAGGAAATAAATAATTCAATATCATTAGAGTGTAAAAATGCAGAATACTGCCTTGAACTTTTGTGTGTAAGAGTTTGATATATTGAGAAAACAATTTGTATATGAAAATTTAGTTTTTTTAAAAAGATGAAATATTCACTTTCATATACTGTAAACAACTTATGAAATACATGTATGCTGCATAATGTAAAAGGAAATATCACAAATTCCATACGTTGTAGCATTGACTAACTGACGTTACTGTCATTATACAGTAGTTCTGGGATGGTTAACTGGTTAACCGACCGAAAATGCACTAACCGTTTGGAAATTTGCTAACCGGCTAACCGAAACCAATAATAGAAGGGGAAAAAAAACAATTTTAGTAGAATTTGCCTCCCATTTTGTTCTAGATTTTCTTTTTGCTGCATTGGTTATTAAAAAAACCATTGTGGGAAATTTATTTTATGTCAATGTTTTTGGATTGAAAATGTATGTACACATATGTAAATTTGCCGACTATCTAGTTTTTGTGGCGTCAGGTGGCACCTTTCAATTAACCGGTTAACCAACTGTGAAAGTTTTGGTTAAACGGTTAGCGAACTAACCGGTAACTCCCCCGCACTACCGTATATCATTAACATTACATGTTCAAATTAAATGCTCCCAATTGGAACCATTAACTGAAGAAAAAAATTGAAATTTCACACATTATGTACACCTGAGACAAAGCATATTTTAAATTATTCTGAACGTTTGTGAGTCATCACTCAGAACACACCTGTGTCCAAGGGAGTTGTGACTTGTGTGTACATGTGTACACATGACATTTTCACCTGTAATAACAGAAGTCTGTGCTTTCAAAGCAACATCCCCATATAAAACTAGATGGCCATGTATGTTAAAAACATTATTGGCGATTATAATTTCAAAAACAAAAACTCAGGTCGAGAGGGATTTGTTCCCCTTTTTCCATGTTGTAATTTTATCTCACTTCTGGTCGGGAATAATATTCTCCGGTGAAGGGGAACAAAATAGGAACATGACAGTTGGATTACTGGACCAATAATTTGGCTAATTATAGGAGAAATGTAAGAGAAAAAAACCCTGGTCAGTTCCACTAAAAGTGTACGTTCAGCAGGGACGATCACCAACATTTTATTTTTACATGGCCTGAAGGACTCACTGAATGATAGACCTTTTTTGCATTAACGAAGTGCTCATTTGCATTGTATGAGGTTGGGTGATACACGTACTCTCCACTCAGGGGTAATTTCCGTTTGCATGCATCAGTCAGGTAAATGTAACGATAGATGGGATATTTTGAGGGAATTAACTATGATTTATTCTACAGCATTAGGAGCAGACAGTGCATAAAACTGATATACAATGTAGGACCTTTCAATGCATGTAATGTACAGTACACGTAGTTGTTGAATATATTTAAATTCTAATTTCAAGATACATGTATGTTTAGAGTATGAGAGAAGTGAATAGGGATGGGGTTTTGATTTGTAAAATATTTTCTTTAGTGTCCCCTTTAAAACCCTAACCCCCTAGGTATTCTGGCTAGGAACCTTCCTGAACCCTAATCCCCTGTAGGTATTCTAGCTAGGAACCTTCCTGAACCCTAACCCCCTAGGTATTCTGGCTAGGAACCTTCCTGAATCCTCCAAAATCCATCAGTGCACTTTTGGTAGCATGCCCTTATGTATATCTTCAAAATGCACCGTGCATTTTCGTTGATCTTTCATATTCAGCACTCATGGCCTGTACTTCTTGCCAGGTTAGTACTTTTGCCCCATTTGAAGAGGTGAAAGTACCAGTTTCCAACAGTGTTGAATTTATCCTCAAAAAAGTGGCTCTTGGAGGATTTTGAAGGATTTGGGGTGGTTAGGGTTTTAATAAAACACAAAGAAGACACTTTTGGTAAAATTTCTGTAAATGGATCATTAACAATCAAGATACATGTATATGTACACGTATAAATAATAATGGCGGCATTTTAAAGTGCTCTTACACAAGGTATCACAGCGCTGTACATTATTACCCCTGCTCATCGGGCGCATAAATCATTCCTGAAACCATCTCAGCTCCCTGGGGAGTATACAGCTCAATTGCTGCCATTTCGGCGCATATGGGCTAATCAAACACAACAACCAACTCTGCCCTCACAGGTACCCATTTACTCCTGGGTGGAGAGAAGCAATTATGGTAAAGTGTCTTGCTCAAGGACACAAGCACCACGGTCACGGTCGGGATTCGAACCCACATTCTGACAACTCAGCCATCAGAACACAAATCCGATGCACTAAACCGCTCGACCATGGCACTCCATGAGTACCTGTATAACCGTTTGCTAATGTACTTACATGTAGCCACATCCCTTAACTTGTACACACATGTAAAACATTGGGCATTTTTATACGAATGCGTCAACAAGTAAATAATGATGCATGTTACATTGCCTTCAATAATTTCTACACGTAAATGAACGCCTGCTTGTCGTCATCAATGTATTAACACTCAACATAACACTGTCCCCACAGAACCCTCGCCAAAGCTTTTGTGTAATGTTTACTGTAGATGCATTTATTCTTGATGTTTTGACAGTGCATGTACAGCGTATGTATGTTTTGACAGTATTTATTATGATACATGTATTGTACATGTAGTTGGACTGAGCAGAAAGCGTTTGACTAATGCCCAATAGAGAACAGTTATGAAGATAAATGCCTCAAGATTATTTCTGGGACGTTACCCAGTTAACCAACCGAAACTGCACTAACCATTGAGAAATTTGCTAACCGGCTAACTGAAACCAATATTTAAAAAAAATAATAATAATTAAATAAAAATTTGGAAGAATTTGTCTCTGATTTTGTTTTAGACTTTTTTTTTTTTGCCGCATTGGTTATTAAACAGTCATTGTAGGATGTTTATTAGTGATGCTTTTTGATTGAAAATGTACATTATGTACACATTTGCCGACTATCTATCTAGGCACTCGTGTGGCAACTTTCGGTTAACTGGTTAACCAACCATGAAAGCTTTGATTAAACAGTTAGCGAACTAACCCGGTAACTTCCAGTACTATTCAAGATACATACTGTTATGTAGCATATAAGCTCAAACAAATTCACAAGTCTTCTTCACGATAAACAAGACATCTGTCAATGTATAGAAACACAATTGCTTCAGAGTGATAGACCAGTCACTTATTATCTCATCAACCTAGTGATGTAAACAGGAATATAATGGATCAGAAAGGTTTCCTCTTGGGGTCAATAATCACGCCACTCATGTTTTATTTTTACCATATGCCACAATCGTTTATGTTGGATTTCCAAGAAGACGGTGACAAATGAAATTATGTTGAGATGGACATCCTCATAAAGATATACATAGGTGTGTTTATGAACATTGTAACTGATGTCTGGCCCGTGGTTCTGGGAAAATGAGGCTTTGTGTTGCTGAGCCATGTCATTCTCAATCAGGAAGATGAGATTAGAGGGTTGAGTATCTTCTCAGTGGTGTGGTGGTGAATGTAGAAGATTCTGAAGCTTAGAGTGTTACTGCGTACTGGTAAAATATTGCTGAATGCATGCAATTAAATGTACCTGTTACACAGGTGTACACCAGGGTTCTGCCCACGGTGGTCAGCACCAGAAACCCCGACCGGCACTCAGGATCCCGCGACCACCACTGGCAAATTTTATTTTTTTCACCCCACCACCACTCATTTTCCAACTTGGCTATTTCCTTTCACAGATTATCAATAACAGATGACAGATGTTGTCTTTACCAGTGAAAATTTAAGCATTTCTATACTGGATAGCTCAAAATAACGCTCCCATTCCGTGTTTACAGGATTCCAGTCCTGAGACTTTTCTTCTTCTTTTTCCCGGCACTAAAACATTCCTGGACAGAACCCTGGTCTATGTTCTGTACATATATGCACATACCCATCTACCCATCCTTCAAGCCCCAATTCACATTTTGTAAAAACATTTTATACTTCAATAAATGCATGCATTTAAATTTACCTACTGGTACAGGTGTGTACATGTATGTCCTTAAAGACCCCAATTCCCTTTTTGTAAAAGTTTTTTATACATATATATATATATATAAATGGATGAGTTTTTTATGTTGTACTTTGTCAAAGCCTCTGATGAAGGTCCGGATTGGCCACCCTCCCGATTTAATTTATTTATATATACATGTATATATATATATATATATATATATATATATATATATATATATATATATATATATATATATACTTACTATTTCAGGCATAGGGCGACCGACTTCTTTAGAAATTGCTATTTCTCTGCATTAAGGCGACCGTTTCCTTAGCCTGTAAACATCTTATTTCCAGAGTTTTGGAAGGTTGGAGGATATATAAATAATTAAGGGAAAGGGAAGGGGGAAGTTTGTGCATGTTTCTATGGAGCGGTCGCCCTAATGCTGCATCGGGATATATATATATATATATATATATATATATATATATATATATATATATATATATATATATACTTCCTGAGTATCAATAAATACAAAATTAACCTCAGCTCACTTGAGTAAATTAGGGCAATTTCATTTCTAATGGGAAGAATTTGTCAAGCTAGTCAATAGAGGGCAGCTACATTGTATATTTCTCAAACATGTTGCAGACAGTTACATCATGGAGGTCTGTTTTCCTTCCTCCATGGTTCATCATGGAGGAAGGAAACTTCCTCCATGGTTACATGTACTCCAGCAAGCTGCTTTTGAATTTTGATGGGCTGTTTCAAATGTCACTTTAAATTCATTCAGTTTATCTGTAGGTAAAGAAAGCACCTGACTCATTTGAAGTTTGTATTGTGGAAGTAATGGTTTTATTTTAATTGATAAGATTACTATTTGCAGCAAATCAAATCCATTCTGAAGTGAATGGCATCAACAAAAGTGAGGCCACGATCTTTAGGTGAAAAGATTATTCTATTCAGCCTCACACGCAAACGTATCATTTTATCCACCAGGCCAACACAATACCCATTTTGATGGCATTATATGCTCCAAGTATTTTAAGTGGCCCACAGTCTCCCTGCGCTAAGGTGTCAAAGGTCAATACCCGATGGGGTCTCCACACACACACTGGGTGTTTAAAGAATTTTGGCAAACAGGGGATAGATCATTCTACTTGGAATGAACGAACTGGATGGTACTGTGGAGCAGATGTGTGCAGCAATTCTTATGAGACTGACACAATTCGGAGGGGATTTCAGAGATAATTCTGCAGGAAATTGTTTTTAAGCGTGGATATATCATCGTGTGCACAGGATTACATGTTATTATGATGTGGGCTTTGTACTCAATGCAGTTCTGTATGCATTGGAATACTATACTACATGCACACATGTACATGTATCTGAGTGGATCGGTGATGTGATATGCACAGCAAGGACCAGATCACTCTAGAGTGGAATTTATTTATCTCTGAGTTGTGATGTACTATTGAATTGATACTTGGTAATCAGATAGTCACTGTCAGACCTGCCATCTCTTAACCAGCAGAAGCCATTGTAAGTACAATAATGTATTTGACAAAGCCATGTCGTACGAGTACATATTTAAAGGTACACAATCAACAGAACATGGAATCGGAGTGCTTGTTTTAGATTTACTCAGTGACTGAAAATAATACCTCACACAATAAGGGTCATAGCCATTGCTACTGCATAAATGAGCCAGTAATTTTTAGTCACTGTGTTCATCTTAAACTAGGACACCAATTCCATGACCTGTTAGAAGTCCGCTTTGGTCGTGACGATATTGTCACACTTTCAGGTACATACATGTATTGTAATGAACAGCAGTACACATGACATTAGTGTACGTTCAATAGCTGGCCTATTAATAAATCATGGAGTTAGAATCCAAGTATAAAACTCAATAATGTACTTCACAATTACATACGATCATATCCATGTACATGTACTTCTAGTTCAGAGTACAGTACAATGTAGACAGAAGATCTGACATCACGCTTCGAGGTTTGTGAATTGTGCCAGATACCAGCCTCTCAGTTTGGGAGAGATTCAACTTTGACCTTGCCAGCAATATTTAGATGGCGGAAGTACGCGTGCGCATAGTAGCGTTACATTCGTGCGTGAGCCTTGAAGCGCGTGACGGTGAATCCCTTGAATGGTACCGCCCGAACCTGCCTATAGGACAGACAGGGGACCAGTCCAAGTACAGTGTACCTTCATGGGCTAACATGATGATTTTTATTTATTTATTTTTTTTATCGCGCTAGGCTTGTAAAGAGTAAACTAGCATGCCAATTGGTGGTTGCTAGGAATGGCATTGTTTAAATGTCTGTAAATACATCCATACACGTATACAAAATAATGACAAAATAGTGAAAAAGCATACAGATTAATTTTTATACAATGTACATTCACCTTGTATGTAAAATGACATGCTGGCAACATTTCAAACAGAATAACTTCTTAATCTTAGGATGTTTGGTAATTTTAAAAACAAAAATTAATATTGAGCTTAGTTTTACTTTTACTTTTACTCTTTGGGTTATAGTGTACACCCCCTTTTAACAATGTAGCTGTGGCAGTTTTAACAAGCCATGGGCCTAGTTCCAGTCTTGTTTTCTTCCTGAACTTAGATTTTTTATTCAAAATTATAACTTGCATACATGTACATATACATGTATGTAGAAGTAGTGGTATACATGTAACTAGGTTTGGTTCAATAGGGGGAACTTTGGGGGGAGGGGGTGTAGGTGTAAGGGTGCCCCTCCCCCTTGCCCCTCCCATTGCCCCTCCCCTTGCCCTCCCCTGCCCCTTGCCCTCCCTTGCCCCCTGCCCTGCCTCCTCCCTCCCTGCCCTCCCTTGCCCTCCCCCTTAATTACATATACTTGTACGCAAATGTGTAGAAAGAATAGATCTTGTATGATTTGAAATTAGCTGTGGGATTAATTACAGGGCTCGCTAGCATGACAATGGAGTGTGTCCACATGCTGTGATTGACTGTCATATCCTATTTAAAATTAATAAAGGCGGTTGAGCTGTACTAAACTGTGAAATTGGATGAGGCATGTTGTAATCATGGCTGTCAGATTGGGTTTCATCTGGCACTTATTAATTTTTTTTTTTTCATTTTTGTTGTTGAAGCAGCCATTGATGGACATCTTGTCCACTGGGGTCGCTAATTGTGTGATGAGATGATGACTCAATTATTAGGCCTTGTACGAAATGTCAACGTAACATCATATACACTGCAGTTTCTGAATTCACTAGAGAAACAGCAATCATTCATTCAGTTGTCTGTTGTTGTTACATATATGTTCTTTCAATTGATTGTACTTTTTGGGAAACATTTATTTTTTGTCAAAAGCTAAAACACTGCACATGTACATGTACATGTACGTACAGTGTCCTACACATACATGTACAAGGTGGTGAGCTTTTGCTTTGTGATGATTTCGGTAATTCATAATTTGTTTAAATTGATTTTAATTGTATTCTTCTCAGAAACAGTTGCTGAATGGAGGCCTGTGATTTCTCAGGATTTTTCCTGATTTCAGGATTTTTTACAAATCTCCCTTTGCCTCAGAATTTTCTTGAAAGACGAGAAGTAGCCACCAAGGAAAGAAAGAAGTAGCCTGTCTTGTGTCCAAACCTCTAGTTTCTTGTTTGTGGGGATCTGGAGAGTCTGTAAATCCTCCAAAATTAAACATCCAGGAGGTTCAGGGGGTTTTAGCCCTTTTCACACGACAAATGCAAACTAGGGTCCTTGGTCTCGGGTGCCAGTTGTATTGACCATGGACGTTGGTCAAACTCGAATACGACCTTTCACACGGCGAAGAAACCAACGTCCTGTGTCACATAGCCTTCGTCTTTTGGGGTGTCAAAGGTCAACATTGTTTATAGTGCAGTTAACTGGTATCCGCACAGCTAGCGTGGAATCGCTATTGCATGTATTGATTACCATTCATTTTCCCGCGCTATTGTATTGTATGTTTATTGTTAGCGTCCGTCCTCTCTCTCTCTCTACCACTCTCACAGCTCAGTGCAAAACATGGCGAAAAACAATATAGAATCGGTAATTTTTGAGCAAATGTCCAAAACTTCATCGAAGAAAAAAAACCAAAAGCGGAGCACATGGATGTACGACGAGACCATCCAGCTGATTACGGTGGTAGGCTCCACTGAAGTCCAAAAAAAGCTGGATGGTCTCGTCCACAACCACAAAGTGTGGAAAGACGTGGCGGGGGAAATGGGAATGACACACTCGGCTGACAAGTGCCACGACAAGTGGAATTACTTAAAAAGAAAATACCGAGAGGTGAAGAAAAAGAATGACAAAAGTTTTCTACACATTAAACTTAGCAACAAAAGCATCATCATTAACTGTTCGGGCGTCGCCATCTTGATTTAAAGGCATCCTGGGAAATTTTCTTCTTGCGCGCATGCGTGGTAGCTCTCGCGAAACAATGGTCCTTGGTCTCTGTGCGGTTTGTTCATTCACACGGCCTATCGTGGTGAACTTTCACAACGGTGTGTTTTTTTGTTGCTGGTCTCGACCGTGGCCAGGAAAAGACTACGGACCTGTGTTTGTGCAGAGCAGAGGTACATGTACATTTCACACGAAGTGTATTTGACAACGTTGTGTTCTTAGGACCATGGACCCCCTGCTTATTTCCCTTGTGTGAAAAGGGCTTTTGTCCTCGAGGGAGACCCAGGCCCGCGAGCCATTTTTCAGGATTTTTTACTTAATTGTCAAATCACAGCCCTGTGAATGGAAATAATGAACACTACAGTGAGTACTTTCAAGACAGCGTACTAAAGTCAGTTCTACTGTCATTTTAGACCTTTTTGAGTTAACAACAGTTTCAAAGTTGAACCAAATAGGGTTGAACTGCCAAAGCTTTGTCCGTCGAGCTGGAGGGTTTACATGTATCTCTAAACTGCTTCTGGTAAATCTTTTAAGACTGTGTGTGGACAGAATAAAAGTCAAACCGCATGCGGTTTTACTCACAGTGTTTGTGACGTCTTTTAACTGTTTGAATCTGAAGCAAAACCATTTTGAGCAAGCTGTACATGTACATCAACGTAATGGTATTTAAACCATTTAAGAACTCCTTTAAAACCCTAACCCCCTAGGTATTCTGGCTAGGAACCTTCCTGAATCCTCCAAAATCCATCAGTGCACTTTTGGAAACATGCCCTTACATGTATCTTCAAAATGCACCATGCATTTTTGTTGATCTTTCATATTCAGCACTTATGGCCTGTACTTCTTGCCAGGTAGTAATTTTGCCCCATTTGAAGAGGTGAAAGTACCAGTTTCCAACAGTGAGTGAATTTTATAAAAAAGGTCCCCTTGGAGGATTTTGATGGATTTGGGGGTGGTTAGGGTTAAACAACATTTAGTCTTTTACTTAGGATAGTTGCTTCTCTTTATAATAATATGAGTCTTCCCATTCCAATGTACATTGTATGTTAGCTTTCAGCATTGCAACTTATTTTATCCCTAGCTGTTTTAAACATCCGCTTGTTTGTCTGTCCTGTTCACTTACCTTGTCGGCTTTGTCCACTCCTTTGTTTGTCTTTGTATTGTCCCCGTAGGCATTTCTGTACAAGCCTTGGCTTTTGAATATGCCTCCATATTTTCTTCTGTCTCTAATAATTTGGGTTTTTCCTTTCTTAATAATTTGCTGTTTACTTTTGTAACTGATATGTATTTGAGTGTCTTAAAATCTTTGCATTCTATTGTTATGTAATTTTTAATTCATTGTTTTTATATTTATATTTATATTTTTATTTATCATTTCCTGTAATTGGTGGCTCGTCCGCTGTTGGAATTGGACAATAAATAAATAAATAAATAAATAAATAAATAAATAAATAAATAATTTATTTTGTATGTTGCAATGTGGAATTTAATTAAATTAATTATGGGTTGAACTTTACACACTGTCTGGACTGCCAGTAAACACCATATAGTACAGTAAACATACACACAAGTCTGTTTTTGTGGTTCTTCATCAAAACACACAAGATACATGTATACTGTACTGTTTAGTTGCAAAGTCAAAATCAATTCCAATCACAGTGATTTTTGTTATTGGTGACTCAGCTACATAGATTGCACCATGTTGGAGAGCTAGTGCATCTCATGCTCTCATCTTATGTTTGTTGTGGTTAGATTAATTTCAGATACCCCATATGGCCCAATTTGTGGCTGGTCCGCAAATGTGTTTCTTGAAACAATATTTGCATCTAGATTGACTCAAGTCTGGGAATCTAGACTAACGACTTTTGTATCGTTTTACATTTTTGTAAGTTGATGCATTTAATTTAGTTTCTAAATTGTGCTGACCATTTCAGTTTCAACTGAAAAGATTGAATAAAACTTCATTTCCTGAAACAATGGATACGCCTGTAGTAGAATTAGTTTTGTTGTTCTTTTAGAGATGTGCAATTTTTGTCTCAAGTTGAAACATTCATTGTCAGTATGCGAACAGTGTACATTCCCCACATAGTGATCTTCATTCAAATATCAACTTGGTGTTGCCAGGATTTGAAGGAACGAAATGCTGTGGGATAGGGGGGAGGGGAACAGGGGTTTTGAAGGAGGAAGGTTGGAGGCAATAACATGGAAGCTCACATTTTTTGTCTTGAAATTTGAACTAACAGAAGAGGATTAACTCAGTCTGGGACTCTATTAATTTCCATACATGTATAGTTGATGCATTTAATTTAGTTTATAAACTGTGTTGCCCATCTTTAGTTTCAACTGAAAAGATTGATTAATTCTTCTTTTCCTGAAACAATGGACACATCAAGTTGAACAATTCATTGTCAGTACGTGAACAGTGTACACTCCCCATATAGTGATCTTCCTTCAAATATCAACCAGAATTTGAAGGAACGAAATCAGTGTGGAAGGGGTTGGGGAGAACTGGAAGTTTGGAGGCAATAACATGGAAGTCCACAATTTTGTCGTGAAATTCGGAGGGCTTGTGTCCCATGTTTCCCCCCCCCCCCCTGAACATGTGAAGACATGTGCTCCAAGTCCTCCCACTGTTTTGCCACTGATTCTTGTGAAAATAATGACATTTTAGCAACACTAATGTACTCTGCCTTGAGAAAGACAAAAAAAAACAAAAGTCATTGTAGCAAGAAATGAAAGTGGGAATATGGTAAAGCAATTATTGGATGTGTTTCCCAGTGGGGATCGCTAGAGCATTACCAGGGCTCTTCCTCCTAACTCTATAATGCTCCATCATGTAGGCACATTCTCTGATTGGGATTATGCTGATGGGCATTCCATAGTTTATTAATCATTTGTCAAGGGGTAGCTACACTATGTACAATGTACATGAGATGATCATTTTTTGGGTTTTAAGCTCTTAACAGTCTGATGGGCATGACAGGACACTTACCCATATCCAGTTTCAGACTCATTGTAAATTTATTAGTTGAATTTCAGTTACTCATTGCTAATTTTTTACAAAATTGTCAAATTATTATCCAACCAAAAAAGTTAAAGCTTACTTGATGTGAAGTTGAAAATGGTATAAAAGTACATCGTTCTAAGACATATGCACCTGAAGTGCTTTCACAAATTTTGAGGAAACACAGAAGATGTGATGTAAGTTGCAAGCGATCACCATTGTGGTGATGATTCTGTTAACCCTAACTCCCTAGACAACAAAGGCAGTTGGAGGATTTTGAAGGATTTTTATTGTTCACTAACAATGCTTAGGGAGTTAGGGTTAATCCATTGATTTGAGGTTGTTAACTGTTAATTGAATTTTCACTATTATCTTAATATTAAAAACCCTCCGATTCTCAAAACCCTTCGTCTGTCATAGGGTTTTGAGGGATCAAAACATAGAAGGGTTTTATATGTGAACTAAATCACAGGTTTCACAGGTTAGTTTCATGACAGTATAAGGCCCCCAAAAAAGTCTCCGCGTGCGTTGCCTCAACATTTTTAGTTTGCTTTTTTTTTTGCTATGAAACGATTTCCAATTGCAGCCAAAATTGCTGGATCGATTGGATGTCTGCCGTGCTGTGTTTTAAATGGCTTTTTCACATACATGTAGGGGTATGAACGATTTGTGAGGCCTCTCTTAGCCACCATACGTTGTGTGTATGGGAAATTCCAATAACGCGTATACATGTACATGTATCACGTATTTTACTGGTTGGCAAAAAAAAATCCCCCCCCCCCCCAAAAAAAAAAGCGCATCACCACACTGATTTTGAAGCCGAGCTATGACCAGAAACCGGAGACTTTTTTGGGGGGCCTAAAGTATGAATACAACAATATAAAAATGACCTAAGTTTTTGTGGAAAGTGGATAATATGGGGGGGGGGGGGGGATCTGAATGAAGCGTATCTTTAAGGATTGCAAGTTCAGTGTACCTCTGCAATGCATGCAAGTACTGATCAGGGCCCAATTTCATAGCGCTGCTTACCGGTAGCCAAATTTCGTGCAAACTATAGCAGAAAAATTTACTTAAGCATTTAGCGTTTTTCATACATGTAGGTTAGCAAGAAAATTGTTAGCGGCGTGAGTGCGTTCTCCATGGATTTGTATTGTTGCGTCACTCATTTGCTAGCAATAACAACCGGCAAGTTAGCGTGCCTTTCTCTATGCTTAGCAGCGCTATGAAATGAAAAATTTACAGTAAGCACAAAATCGGCTGCTTAGCCATGGGCAGATCCAGAACATTTTTAGGGGGGGGGGGGGGCTGAGAATAAAAAACAATTAGTGCGTGCGTTCACCCCTCCCCTCCCCCTCTCTCTCTCTCTCTTTTTCTCTCGAGCTTTTTTTTAATTAATTTTTTTTTTTTTAAACGATTTTAGGGTGGGGCTACAGCTCCCTTAGCCCCCCCCCCCCTCCCTGGATCTGCCAATGTTAGCGGCTCTATGAAATTGGGCCCAGATGTGGTTTTTCCCATGAGGTTGACACTGTTCAATGTACATGGAGACTGAGGTCATGTACAATTCACTGTGTATCATGTCCTCCTAGTGTAAATAAACATGACAATGTCTAGTATTATGCTGTCTCAATAAATCTGCTCCATCATGTAGACTGATTGATTTATGCCTCGCGTACAGAGTGTCTGAAAAACAACATTCTTTCTTGAAGCATCGTGCAACCGATTTCTTGTCACAGATTGTGATCCAAACCTGTGATGATAAAACACTGAGAGAATTTGTTTAATGTGACCGGAGAATAGTATGGTGTTTATTGAATGCCGTTTCTCATACATTGTACTGTACGTGTCTTGTGAATAATGTACATGTCCATGACTTTGCAAATTGTACATTATCAGGCTTCGTATTAATTGCTGGTGGTCCGCGGACTAGTCAAAACCCCTCTCCTAGTAGTCCGGCAGGCTAGTCAGAATTACAAAGACTTCACTGAATCCTAGTTCTTTTTATTTTTTATTTTCACATTTTATTCCACTGGGCCATAATTTCATAATTTTCAAATAGGCTAGCATCATGAAATTCATTGAAATATTAAGGTTCAAGGTTTATATATTTTCTATAGTATCGAAAGTAAATAACTACAATATCAGTCATAACATTAACCAATATCAGTCATAACATTAACCAATATCAGTCAATCACAATTTTACAGAAAGTAGAAATGAGTGCAAAATATGGGTGAGTACTGTGATCTTTAAGGTTTAAATTCTGTAGATGTTTCAAGAAAAGGGGATCAGTATGTGCATAAGTTAGCAAAAAAATATATTCTCTCATAAACAAGGAATTATTGACATGAAAAGTCTCAACCATGTGGACCAGTGAAAATGCTTGTGGAATAGTTAAAAGTCAAACTTACTGGTGCGGCCAGCTAGTGAAAAAAGGTTATGGGCAACCCCTGATCATTATACATACATGTACATTAAAGGGACAATATCGTCATGATCAACAGGGCATGGAATCGGAGTGCTAGTTTTAGATTAACTCAGTTACTGAAAATAATACCCCACATGATAAGGTCATATTACCGTTGCTGCATAAATGAGCCAGTAATTTGCAGTCATTGTGTTCTTCTTAAACTACATGTACAGTAGGACACCGATTCCATGCCCTGTTGAAAGTCTGCTCCAATCGTGACAATACTGTCCCTGTAATTGTGTCTGTCCACCCAAAATGGATACAAAATGTTGGACACGGTAAGGGATTTGGAATGGTAATAATATTTTGTTATGTTTTGTTTTCTGTGTACATCCCAAACCTCCTTAAGGATTGTGTTTACCACAAAAAGCAAGACAGCTTGCTGAGTATTTAAAAAATAACACCTTGGGGACTCTGCTTACCAAAACGTAAAACAGCTTGCTGAGTATTCAAACAAAACTATTAAACTGGGATGTACTGTACATGTACCATCTTCAAGACGTAACGTTTGTCACCTAGATTGACATTGCAATCCAACATGTTTGTGCAGCTTTGCAAACATGAAGAAATTAGAAACAATTTTTTTTCAAACAAATTTCATGTTGAAATTTTAAGAATGCATACATTTCAACAAATTTTTTCAAAAAATTGTTTCAAACAATGTAATTGTTTATCATGGGAATGTCAACATCATTCATTTAAGAATGATGTAAGGTATGCACCTGTAACAAAAACATTTAAAGAGATTTACTGTTATTTGTCATATCTTCAGATTGGAATTTAACCCATGGAAAATATGTACATTACAACAACAAGATGTGAACTTGCACGCACTGTACGTATGCATTTTGACCCAACCTGAATAACAGAGATGCTATCATTATTCAAGGGTAACATAACATATTTGTGGGAATCAATGTTTACTCTATGGTTTCTTGGGGGCACCATTGTGTGGCAGCTGAGCTAACCAATCCTATTATATGCAGCCGCCTGGTATTTTTGTTAGGATTACCTGACTTATTTTTTTATAATCCATCATGTTTAGCAAATACTCCAAACAAAACAAGGTAGGTTTTTTGTTGTATCCCACACAATGCCACAAGGGGGTTTCCAGTAAGTTACAGGCCTGTGATTTCTCAGGATTTGTCCTGATTTCAGGATTTTTTTATTTATTATTTTTACAAATCTCCCTTTGCCTCAATTTTCTTGAAAGAAGAGAAGTATCCACCAAGGAAAGAAAGAAGTAGCCTGTATTGTGTCCAACCCTCTAGTTTCTTGTTTGTGGGGACGTGGAGAGTCTGTAAATCCTCCAAAATTAAACATCCAGGAGGTTCAGGGGGGCTTTGTCCTCTACACCAAAGGGAGACCCAGGCCCACTACCCATTTTCAGGATTTTTTTCCCCTTTTTTTCAAATCACACCCTGTGTTATTCCTTAAGGTATAAGAATCATGCAAAATATTTTTCTGCCTGAGAAAATTGTAAAAGTTTATTTACAATTTCCCCCCCCCAAAACCAAAGCATTGCATGAAACTGTTTTACTTTTGAGTGCTTCGGATCGAAAGTATTTAAAAAGAGTTACACAAAACAGAAAGCACTTCAAAAAGAATGAGGAAACTTGTAACCTTCCACCAAATATAAAACTGTCCCTTAACCCTTCTGTGACTACAAGAGTCAAAATCAGTCAAAATCTTGATATACTATTATCAAGACCAAAGAGAGACCCAGGCCCACTACCCATTTTTCAGGATTTTTTTTACTTTTGTCAAATCACACCCTGAAGTGCTGTACATGTACTGTACAATGTACATTTTTGTACATACTACAAGTTGTGAGAAATATGTGACAAAGCATTAACCCTAACCCTCCCAAATCCTCCAAAATCCTCTTTGCTAAAGTGAAGGATTTTGGAGGATTGAGGTTACATGCTATATGCTCTTTGCTAAAGTGAAGGATTTTGAAGGACTGAGGTTACATGCTACATGCTCTTTGCTAAAGTGAAGGATTTTGGATGATTGAGGTTATTAGGCATACTTGCCTTTCCATGGTACAAAACTGTACATGTACATCCATGTTTGTTGTAGTGATTGCAAGGTCAGTGCTTGGGTCAGTGGACACTGTTTATTGCTCCATGCATGCAGAGAGGGTCCGTGGCCATGTACATGCAACACAGATTAGAAACACATGTGTGCATACATGTCATGTGCTTGCTTTACTACTGAAGGATTTTGGAGGATTCAGGTTACATGTATGTGTAAGCAAATGGGCCTAGGGAGTTAGGAAGGATTCAGGTTATGTGTAAGCAAATGGGCTTAGGGAGTTGTAGGAAGGATTCAGGTTATGTGTAATAAAGCAAATGGGCCTAGGGAGTTACGAAGGATTCAGGTTATGTGTAAGCAAATCGGCCTAGGGAGTTGTAGAAAGGATTCAGGTTATGTGTAAGCAAATGGGCCTAGGGAGTTAGGAAGGATTCAGGTTATGTGTAAGCAAATGGGCCTAGGGAGTTGTAGGAAGGATTCAGGTTATGTGTAAGCAAATGGGCCTAGGGAGTTAGGAAGGATTCAGGTTATGTGTAAGCAAATGGGCCTAGCGAGTTGTAGGAAGGATTCAGGTTAAGTGTAAGCAAATGGGCCTAGAGAGCTAATAATTGTTAAAGAGAACACTCTTTTGTAAATTGTGCATCCTTTTTGTGTCGTCTCTGAAATGAAAGCACATGTACTTCAGACAGAATAAGTTTTCAGGATGATTGATATCTTTACCAGCTTCACATCAATTTAAAGGGGCAGTATCGTCATGATCAACAGGACATGGAATCGGAGTGCTTGTTTTAAATAGACTGCCATAATACCCCATCTACATGTTAAGGTCATATCACCGTTGCTGCTGCATAAATGAGCTAGTAAGTTGCAGTCACTGTGTTCAAAATTAGGACACCGTTTCCATGCCCTGTTGAAAGTCTGCTCTGATTGTGACGATACTGCCCGTTGAACTTTCGGATAATAATTCAGTAATTTTGTAATCGGGTAATGACCATTGTTGTACATGTACCTTCCCTTTAACCTACATGTACATGATGATAGGCTTGGGCGATATCGATATCCACGATATATCGTCAAACATATATCGCGATATTCGATAATATCGCGATTATTTTTGTTTTTCACGCATGAGTGCTTTAGAGCCGGTAATGACAGGGATGTACCCGTCTACAAACGTCACAATAAATCGCCAGTGCTTACCTGAGAGACACGTGCAATTGCGCCGTTCATGAGTGCAACATATGCGGGGTGGGTTTTCGCTACCCTAACCAGAAACAAAACGGCACAGCTACGCCGAAATGCGAACGTAACCAGACAATTGTTTTCAGTTTGTGACATGTTCAGTCATCAACGTTTCTCAAAATAGAACTTACTCGTGAGTGCTAGTAACTTGAAAGATATACTGGTATCTGAACAATCACTTAATCATGTTTTAACACTTTTACAATCCGCCATCTTGAAACTAAGTGTAACCGATCACAAAAAGTTCGGTTTATGTGTTTGGTCAGAACCATGATGTCATATCGCAGCATGCACAACCGAACGAAAACGAAAGAAAACGCTTAACCAATGACCAAAGCCGAAACATGTATCTGGTTATGGTTGCAAAAAGGCACCCATCGCCATTGGCAAATCGTTTGCATAATAATTATGTGGGACGGTTACTGCGTCGTGCATCCCAATCAAATCATCAGCCCAAGTTCACGTGATTCACACGTTCCATGTGACTGGGTCATAGTACAAACATGTGATTCAGAAAATGTGGATTATAGTTACACTATTTTAAATAAACGTCACATGGTTTATCAAGAGTACGTGTATGTTTTGTAACACGAGACAAGAGTCCCAGTGTCCTATAATCCATCAACTTTGATCGAGCCGCTGCCGATCCATGCTTTGATTTAATTCATGATTATGTATTTTTAAGGCAACGCCCATATTCTGCATATATTTAAATATGTATGATATAATATACTCACCTGTGGTGCGCCAGCCAGAGTAACGGACCACCATGGATAGACAGTGAGACGTAAACATTGTCTCCACATTGTTAGAACAAATACCCCATTCAATCCCAACACTTAAATCACTCTTAATAGATATCTTTGAGTGGCGGTGGATTATTAAACAACACCCTGTCAAGCGGCTTCTTTTGTGATCTGACAGTCGGTTTACTACAGAAGTAGTTCGATTTTGTTTCTCACGAACGCTGAAAAGACTTCCTAAGTTTTTTCCATGGAATTTCTGGCCCAAATGACAATCGAGGATTTTGTTTAATCGCGATATATTTTTTTCTTCGCGATAATTTTTTTTTCATCGCGATATATTTTTTTTATTGCGATCTGCCGATATCTCGATGATTTAAAAAGTTCGCGATATCATAATCGCGTAAAAAAAAATATCGCGATATTCGATATTATCGTGTCATCGCCCAAGCCTACATGATGATCAAGGTTTCACTTCTCATGTTGTTGGAATACATGTCCATATACGTTACATGTACATGTAATTGCAAATGACAAACCATAATTAAAGCTTCAAATTACATGTTGTATTAGTACATGTATCACTAGCTCATTTCCCATGTAAATTGCAAAGTACCATATTAAATTTTAATTAAGACCTAAGGCTGTGATAAATACATTGCTTAATAATTTTCCTGCATACACCATGCATGTACATGTAGTTCGTGTTAATTACAGTGAAGGGATACAAATTACAACACATACATGTACAAGCAATCAGTCATTCGTATGCAGGCTATTGTTTTCCCTGAGTCATTATCATGTAGACTATTGTTGTCCCATTGTTTGGAGAGTAAACAGATATTTAGAAACCGAAAGTTTTCCAATCCGAGATTGTGTTGTTTGGAAATAGAAAGATTACATTTCCATTATCTATACAGCCAGGGCCCAATTCCATAGCACTGCTTACCGGGATAATGATGGAAACTCCAATAAGAAAAAGCATTTTTTTTATTAAATCAATGTAAACTTTTTCTGCGGAAGCAGCATTTTTTTCTTCGAATATACGAACTGGAAAAAACCAACTGGATATTCGAACTATCGATCGGATATTTGGTTATTCGGCACAGCCCTAGTACAACTGTAATAGTGTCAGTGACCTCTGTACATGTACATGAATGTGTACATGATAAAGATTCATGTACTTAATGTACTACAGTACATGTATATGGCCAATCTTTTATTGACACTTGTTCATTTTGGCTCCTACTGTGTCTGCATTTTGCATTTCAATGTCATCCCGATTGAATTATGAAAGAGACAAATATAACAACATCTACAAGCAGAAGTTGTTTCAAAATGGCAGCTTGACTCTTTCAGGATCCACAGACAGCCTGCATCAAGGACTGCTGTTAAAACACGAAAGTTAATACTCCAAGGCAGATGGCGTGACGTTCGCAGGCCGGTGGGGGGCCGCCATCTTGGCCCCCTGACTTGATTGGTAAGGTTGCTGCCTGATCAGTGGACGAGGTCTCCCACTGTGGATCAACCGGTACCCCGCCAGCAGTTGAACATGCACGTGTGCTGTCGGCACCAGACTGGGATATAAATGTCAATTATACAGTCGGGTATCATAACAATATCAAACGATATGTGTCTATGGTTGATATACGCTGCATTATATTTTGCCATTTCATCATAGAGGGCAGCAAAACGAGATAAACAGGTGAGTGAGCAAATGATGAAAAGTTATAGCGAAAAAATATTGCCACTGGCGATGCTGTCTGCAAGCTTTTTGTTATGAACCGGTTCATAGAGTGCACAGGAAAAAGAGAAAAACAACGAGTGGGCTAATGATGAAAGGTGCATTAGTAAAACCAATATTGCCACTGGTGGTTCTCCCTGCAATGATTAGTGTCAGCTGTCATGAAACAACTGTTTGAAACTGGTACTTTCACCTCTTCAAATGGGGAAAATTTACTCTCTGCCAAGAAGTACAGGCCATAAGTGCTGAATATGAAAGATCAACGAAAATGCACGGTGCATTTTGAAGATAAGGGCATGTCTCCAAAAGTGCACTGATGGATTTTGGAGGATTCAGGAAGGTTCCTAGCCAGAATACCTAGGGGGTTAGTATCGTCACGATCAGAGCAGACGTTCAACAGAACATGGAATCGCTGTCCTAGGTTAAGATGAACACAGCGACTGACAATGACTGGCACATTTATGCAGCAGCAACGGTAGTATGACCTTATCATGTAGGGTATTATTTTCAGTCACCGAGTTAATCTAAAACTAGCACTCCGATTCCATGCCCTGTTGATCGTGACAATATTGTCCCTTTAAAAGTCACTAAAAAAACAATACAAAAGAAACCCAACATAAACAAATGGCTGAAGAACCTCCTAAGCTTGAGCCCTCCTCCACACCCTCTCATTGCTTCTTGTTGAATGTGTTTTTCCATTAGTAGATGTACATGTACATGTGTCAATAGCCCTTCTGCAAGTCTTGGCCCTACTATTAGTTACATACATGTAGTTCCAACTACTGTACATGTACATGTACATGTACTTGTACAGTACAAATGTACATGTACTCACTGGACATTTAGATGTACATGTTGACTCCTTCAAGAAAAACTGAAAACTCATCTGATGTGTATTGCCTATAAGGACTACTATCATTCATTTATGCATTTTTTCTCTTTTGTTTAGTATTACTACTCAAAACAATTTAGGGAACACCGGATTTTTAACATCAAATAGGATTGAAATGTTCCATGAACCGGGATTTTCATTTGCAACCCCTTTTCTCTTTCGGTAGTCATGTCGTGAAATGTGTAATCACTACATGCATCCTTTATCATCTGTTTCATTGTGCAGTTGTTTCTCATCAATTCTGTGAAACATTGTGTTTATCTGAAATAAATGATCTTGCTTTAACTGAGATTATTCCGGTGTTCCCTAAATTGTTTTGAGTAGTATATATATTGCATTTGCTATTGTATTGTTATGCTATTGTATGATTTCTTGTTTACTGTAAAGCGCCTTGAGCACTTCTTGGTGGATATGTGCGCATTATAAACCTTTTGTATTATTATTATTATTATTATTATTATTATGTACACGTACATGTACAATTGTACATGTGCCACCCTGCCTACAGTAAAGGGTGGACAATTTTTTAATTCCTCATAAATTGGATTTCAGCTTCCTGGTAATTGCCAGTTCTGCAAAATTGCCAGTTCTGCAATAACAGATTTGAAGTAGCAGAATCTACACATGTAATTTCATTATTACACGGATTTGAAATTACATGTACAGTGTAGGTCCCATGTACTAGATTATTTTAAGCATGCACGTACATGTACATATGTAAATGAACCCAGAACACTTATCGTGGAAGAGTAGGGGTTTACCCCGGTGTTTCTGGTTCACATACTGTAGCAAGCGCCCTTGTTTACAGGTTTCCTCAGGCTTCTGAGCTACAGAGTACAGTGCTTTTAAAAGTGTACTTTTGAGGTATCCTTGGTTTCACGACCAGAAATGTACACGTATAAATAATGGTAATGATGTACAATGGACTGTAATTCAGTTGTTAGTTGTTACCAACTGTTTTTCTGTTCCGTACATACGTTGAGCCCCTTGACACTTTGTTGGTAGTGTCCCTCAATTTCATGGATCAATTGCGTGTTTGAATGTCAATAAGGTGTCGACACATAATTTGTGTTGAGCACTATTAATTCCACAGTGCATAAACCTATCTGCCACCCTTTGCACCCACTCAAAACATATACATGTATAAGTGTATACCTCTACATTTAACAATACATGTGCAGGCTTTTAAAGATGCATATTGTGTGTATTTCACTGACAATTTAGTTTTAATTCCCTATTTTAACAGCAATTTTTCGACAGAAATTTTATTTTTCGACAGAAATGTTATTTGTCGACAGAATATGGCTATTTTTCTTGATGAAGTGAATACAGATGATATAAAATGACATGAGAAACATGGTTTTACAGTAAATATGTACTGAAATGAATTTATGGTTGGTCCCGCCTGACATTAATTTTGACATTTTTTTCCTGTTATGTCATTTCATAGTACAAGTGTATCTGTTTTCTTTTCTAAAAGGGATTGTCGTGGCCGAGCAGTCTAGCTTACCGGACTCAAGTTCTGGTGTTAGCAGCAGAATGTGGGTTCGAATCCCGGCCGTGACACTTGTGTCCTTGAGCAAGACACTTAACCATAATTGCTTCTCTCCACCCAGGGGTTAAATGGGTACCTGTGAGGGCAGAGTTGGTTGATTAGCCCTATATGCGCTGTAATGGCAGCAATTGAGCTGTATACTCCCCAGGGAGCTGAGATGGTTTCAGGAATGATTTATGAGCCTTATGAGCCTTATGAGCAGGGGTAATAATATAATGCGCCTTGAGCACCACTCAGTTGGTGGATACGTGCGCTATATTATTATTCCACACATTATTAGTCCACATTAGTCCACACATTATTATTATTATTATTATTATCAATGTTCCAACGAAAAGAAAAATGCAAAATAAATGTTATTGGCCAAGTATGTTTCGAACCTAGCAGGTTCTTTCTCAAAGGCAAAGTAAAATCATGTGTCTCACTTTGCCTTTGAGAAAGAACCTGCTAGGTTCGAAACGTAAGGCCAATAACATTTATTTTGTATTTATACTACAGGTCCTTTAGGTTGGTAAGCATTTTGCAACAGCTAATTCTCTATTTATTTGAAGAGAAAAAAATTACACATATTACTGATAAAATATGGGCAATACATCTTAACCCTAACTCCCTAGGCCCATTTGCTTACACATAACCTGAATCCTTCCTAACTCCCTAGGCCCATTTGCTTACACATTATAACCTGAATCCTTCCTAACTCCCTAGGCCCATTTGCTTACACATAACCTGAATCCTTCCTACAACTCCCTAGGCCCATTTGCTTACACATACAATGTACATGTAACCTGAATCCTCCAAAATCCTTCAGTAGTAAAGCAAGCACATAACCTGAATCCTTCCTAACTCCCTAGGCCCATTTGCTTACACATAACCTGAATCCTTCCTAATTCCATAGGCCCATTTGCTTACACTTAACCTGAATCCTTCCTACAACTCGCTAGGCCCATTTGCTTGAAACACATAACCTGAATCCTTCCTAACTCCCTAGGCCCATTTGCTTACACATAACCTGAATCCTTCCTAATTCCATAGGCCCATTTGCTTACACATAACCTGAATCCTTCCTAATTCCATAGGCCCATTTGCTTACACTTAACCTGAATCCTTCCTACAACTCGCTAGGCCCATTTGCTTGAAACACATAACCTGAATCCTTCCTAACTCCCTAGGCCCATTTGCTTACACATAACCTGAATCCTTCCTAACTCCCTAGGCCCATTTGCTTACACATAACCTGAATCCTTTCTACAACTCCCTAGGCCCATTTGCTTACACATAACCTGAATCCTTCCTAACTCCCTAGGCCCATTTGCTTACACATAACCTGAATCCTTCCTACAACTCCCTAGGCCCATTTGCTTACACATAACCTGAATCCTTCCTAATTCCATAGGCCCATTTGCTTACACTTAACCTGAATCCTTCCTACAACTCGCTAGGCCCATTTGCTTGAAACACATAACCTGAATCCTTCCTAACTCCCTAGGCCCATTTGCTTACACATAACCTGAATCCTTCCTAACTCCCTAGGCCCATTTGCTTACACATAACCTGAATCCTTTCTACAACTCCCTAGGCCCATTTGCTTACACATAACCTGAATCCTTCGTAACTTCCTAGGCCCATTTGCTTACACATAACCTGAATCCTTCCTACAACTCCCTAGGCCCATTTGCTTACACATAACCTGAATCCTTCCTACAACTCCCTAAGCCCATTTGCTTACACATAACCTGAATCCTTCCTAACTCCCTAGGCCCATTTGCTTACACATACAATGTACATGTAACCTGAATCCTCCAAAATCCTTCAGTAGTAAAGCAAGCACATGACATGTATGCACACATGTGTTTCTAATCTGTGATACATGTACATGGCCAGGGACCCTCCCTGCATGCATGGAGCAATAAACAGTGTCCACTGACCCAAGCACTGACCTTGCAATCACTACAACAAACATGGATGTACATGTACCATGGAAAGGCAAGTATGCCTAATAACCTCATTCCTCTAAAATCCTTCACTTTAGCAAAGAGCATGTACTGTAGCATGTAACGTCAATCCTTCAAAATCCTTCACTTTAGCAAAGAGCATGTAGCATGTTACGTCAATCCTTCAAAATACTTCACTTTGGCAAAGAGGATTTTGGGGGATTTGGGAAGGTCAGGGTTAATCCATGTTCTGGTCATTTAATGTTTATCTTGAAAAATAAACTTCTTTGAAAGTACAGTATTTCAATGGATCATTTTCTTTAACAATTTTTTTTAATTTAAACCCAAACTGATGGGGAAAATAATGATTTGCACGTGTACTGTGAATTTTATTCCAAATTCTGTTCTGTGAAATCCGATACCTTGTTTTTATCATAAGTCCACTTGTATTTACTGATCAAATACATATTATGTACATGGTTTCAGTTCTGGCCCTTGTTTGTGGTTTATAAAGATAAGGCAGGTTGTTAGGCGTCTTGCTGCTGAAGTATTTGAGAAATGATATCGCATTTCAAAACATGAAAGGGCCAAATTCCACAGCAAGACCTTGTAAGTTCTCCTCAATAAATTGTACACAATGCTGTGCAGCTGATCTGAGACATCAGAGAATAATCAGAGCAACAGTTGAAGTGATACAAGTCACTACACTTTGGGTAATTTCACAGATCGTGAAAGGAATTGTTAACTGAACGGGACAGTATCGTGTCACAATCAGAGCAGACTTTCAACAGGGCACGGAATCGGTGTCCTAGTTTAAGATGAACACAGTAACTGAAAATTACTGGCAACAGTAATACATATGTATGACCTTATCATGTGGGGAATTATTTTCAGTCACAGAGTTAATCTTAAACTAGAACTCTGATTCCGTGCCCTGTTGATCGTGACAAGATTTTCCCTTTAACTTAAAGGTACAATTGGTTATACTGGCAAAACTGCTTCCAAGAGTATGATTACTCTCTTCGATTTCAAGATAACCATATATGCATTTAACCAACTGACCTGGGAAAATTTAGCTCATTACGTTGTGTCGTTCACAAGATATAATGTAGTATTGTATTTATATGAACATGGAATAAAGGAAAGAGTAAAGTTTGCAAATTTTTCTGAGAAACATGCTTTAAATGAATCAATTGGATTGAACAATTTCACAGATCAGCAACTACATGTACAGTGTATGCATTCACAATTGGACATAATCGTTTATCAATAGATGTGGGCTCTTTGGGGATTTGCCAAAATGTACATTCATGTTCTTAGAAATACATATTGTACATTATCTCAGAAGCGTGTGTTAATTTCCATTTGACATGATTAACATACAATATCCATTCTCCTGATCTTTTTTTATTAACACTTTTGAATCTCAAGTAAATCCAATGAATATTGTATATGATCCATTCATCACAATAAACACATGTACTTCACCATTCTACCCCTGGGGCTGTGTTGAGTGTATCACACACACCAGGACTGTTGACGCCCTAGGATTCCTTGCTTCAGACCTCTGCATGAAATGAAAACAAACCTGCACCTTGTTTTTCCCAAACAAATTTTCAGCCAGCCAAGTAATTATTAGCACATTCCTCTGGCACAAATAATCCCTGGATTTATTAACACTTGCCATGAATTTGTTGATTTTTTATTTATTTATTATTATTTTTTTTAACCTCTACATTTGGTTTGAAATTACAGTCAATCAGATCTGCCATAACCATGGTACGGATGTGTACATGTACATGTTAGGCATGATATTCTTCCTACTTTTGTAGGAAATCCTACCTTTTGATTTTGAAAATCCTACCATGAAAACAGGTTCCGACTAACTTCAGACCATGGAAACTTTCCTTACATATCATTTTATTGTAAATACCAAGATTAAAAAAAACAATTTCCTTGCTATACATGGCTATAGAGGTAAACCGCTATAGGCTAGTAATTAGTATATGCCTAATGATAATGGCTTTTCATTTTCTTACAATATCATCCCTGATATGTGAAGGGTCCCCTATCTGGGGAGGAGTGGTCTGAAATATCTGGCTGAAATTGCGGTCAACCAGTACTCTTTAAAGATGCACTCTTGGCATGCTTTTCAAGAGCTTTTTAATGTACATACTGTACATGGTGCATGTTTATAACCAATATTTAAAGCAATGCTGGCGCATTTGTGCCCAATCATTATGATGATGATGTGATTTATACCAAAGCCAGGTTAATGTCTCGTGCTTTATTGGCAGACAGTAGCAATCTATCGTACGGCCATGTTGATTCTCCAATAGGCTACCGTTTCGGTGGCAACTCCTGTTTCATCAACTTTTGTCTGCACACTTCAGTTATGCATGCCTGAAATTTATCAAAAGATTCTCGGTTTTCCTTCCTCCGTGGTTTTTGGGTGGATCTGTACATGTATATATGTATAAATGATCAAATGATTGCATGCACTGTCTTAACAGTGGTAAAGACCGTACGACAAACAATTCCTCCCTTATTGTAATATTGTATAGCTTGCCCACCAAAAGCATGACAGGATTTTATTTGAAGGGGGAGGGAGAAGTACAATGAGAAGATTGTATTTGAAGGGGGAGGGTGTAGCTTGGTGGAAGGGATTATGTATTAACCCTAACCCTCCTAAATCCTCTATAATCCTCCGGAGGATTTGGAGGATTTTGGAGGAATGAGGCACGTTCGAAAATCACCAATTGGAGGATTATGGAGGATTGAGGAGGGTCGTGCATTTGATAGTGGAGGATTGTGGAGGATTGAAGAAGCATGGTTCAAAGAGATCCTGGAGGATTGTGGAGGATTGAGGGCATAATGGAAATTTACTTTGGATGAATGTGGAGGATGATGGAGGATTATGGAGGATTGTGAAGGATTGACAGAAACATAATCTTGTATCCTCCGGAGGATTTGGAGGATTTTGGAGGAATGAGGCACGTTCGAAAATCACCAATTGGAGGATTATGGAGGATTGAGGAGGGTCGTGCATTTGATAGTGGAGGATTGTGGAGGATTGAGGAAGCATGGTTCAAAGAGATCCTGGAGGATTGTGGAGGATTGAGGGCATAATGGAAATTTACTTTGGATGAATGTGGAGGATTATGGAGGATTGTGGAGGATTGTGAAGGATTGACAGAAACATAATCTTGTATCCTCCCGAGGATTTGGAGGATTTTGGAGGAATGAGGCACGTTCGAAAATCACCAATTGGAGGATTATGGAGGATTGAGGAGGGTCGTGCATTTGATAGTGGAGGATTATGAAGGATTGAGGCAGTGAGCTTCATGCATAAACTCAAGTTGGAGGATTATGAAGGATTGAGGCAGTGAGTTTCATGCACAAACACATTTCGGAGGATTATGAACGATTGAGGAACGTACCTGGTAATTAAGGCTAGGGAGTTAGGGTTAATGTATGGGACACTTTGAGTTTCAAAATTTTTTGTTAAATATTTTCAGTGGGGCACTTGTTTGTGTGTGTTTGGTTGGTGGGGGGGGGGGATTTGGAACAGATGTCCAACTTATCCACAGGCCTGTGATATCTCGGGATTTTTCCTGATTTCAGGATTTTTTACAAATCTCCCTCTGCCTCCAAATTTTCTTGAAAGAAGAAAAGTAGCCCCCAAGGAAAGAAAGAAGTCGCCTGTTTTGTGTCCAAACCTCTAGTTTCTTGTTTGTGGAGATGTGGAGAGTCTGTAAATCTTCCAAAATGAAACATCCAGGAGGTTCAGGGGGGCTTTGTCCTCTGGACCAAAGGCACGCTACCCATTTTTTTCAGGATTTTATACTTTTGTCAAATCACACCTCTTTTCTCCATTTCCGTCATCAATTGAAAGTGTTGGCAAGCAAATAGATACATGCACCGTACATGTATGCATGCATCTGTACAAACTTCTATGCATGCATCTGATTGTAAAGATTATGTAATTTACGCTGTTCTTGCGTCATTCTACATGTACATGTATATGTACATGTACAGTCAATCAGGTCTGCCATAACCATGGTACGGATGTGTACATGTACATGTCAGGCATGATATTCTTCCTACTTTTGTAGGAAATCCTACCTTTTCATTTTGAAAATCCTACCATGAAAACAGGTTCCGACTAACTTGAGACCATGGAAATTTTACTTGTGTATCATTTTATTGTAAATACCAAGATAAAAAATTCTTGCGTCATTCTACATGTATATCTGGCTTTCTCTTTTATACAAAGACAACAATGTTTCTCAGCTGCAGGATGTTGGACCGTGGGAAGTTCACCGTTGTACACAGTCAGTTGTCATATTGCTCAATTTACCAGGACCCATGTTTTTTCTTGATCCGGACATGTGTGTGCTTGCATGTGACTACGGTGTAGTTGTTTAATTATTTCATTTTGTTTCCCCCTGGAAAACTGGATCAGTGATTATCACTGTTCTCTCTCACGGCCCAGTTTTGAATTGGAAGAAGACAATGAAGAAATTTCAGTTAAAGATGTGGGTGGATGTGGCTAAAGTGAAGGATTTTGGAGGATTGAGGTTATTAGGCATACATGTACTTGCCTTGCCATGGTACATCCATGTTTGTTGTAGTGATTGCAGGGTCAGTGCTTGGGTCAGTGGACACTGTTTATTGCTCCATGCATGCAGGGAGGATCCCTGGCCATGTACATGTATCACAGATTAGAAACACATGTGTGCATCCATGTCGTGTGCTTGCTTTACTACTGAAGGATTTTGGAGGATTCAGTTTATGTGTAAGCAAATGGGCCTAGGGAGTTAGGGTTAATAATTCTAAACATTACCAACACATGTATGTTTTCAAACCCTATAATTTCTACTTTCACTTTTGTTTTATAAACAGATCTTGTGATACTGATTGGTCATACTTGTATCCGTGGAGGAATTTAAACTAAAGGAAAGTTTACTGGGGGACAGCAATCGGTGTGTGTGATCATCGTACTGCTTCTGTAGTCAGGACAGATAAACCTGTTTGGTCTCACAACGCATAATGTAAAGGATAAAGGATCTTAATGTGACTGACTGCAAATGGTGACAGTCTGTCTGCAAATAGTGAATGTAAACGTGTCGCAAAACGTACTGTCGATGCCCAATCGTACACGTTTCATCAAAGCGAATTCTATCGTAACCATCTCCAGTATGTGAAAAAGCTTGGTCTGCTCAACCATGATCCCGTGCCAACTAACACAAGCGAATCCCATCAAGGAACCACGGTGGAGATACAGAACTCACGATGTTGTCTACCCGTCAGATGCCTGACTGTTGAACAAGTTGTACATATTTCTACACATATAGTTTATCGAAGAAAGTTTTTATATCGGTTTTTGTAAGAGAAAAAAACCCACTAAGAATGGTAACATTGAAGATGGATTCCGAAGCATGGATGCTGTTGATGTGTGTGATCCTACAAAGTGTGTCGATGGCGACGAGTCGGCTTGATTTAAGTAAGTTTTAATTTGATATTTCAATTGGAGACTTTTGAGACGTTGATTGCTTTTCATTGGGGGAGCCCAGGGGGTATGGGTTTTTCCCTTTTCTTTTTCTTTTCTTTTTTTGTGGGGCACTATCAGGATTTTTCGTGGGGGGCACCTGGGGGCACTGGAAATTTGTGGGGGGTGGGGGGGCACGTGCCCCCAGGCTCCCCTCTAGTTTCTTGTTTGTGGGGATGTGGAGAGTCTGTAAATCCTCTGTCCTCTAGACCAAAGGGAGACCCAGGCCCGTTAACCATTTTTCAGGATATTTTACTTTTGTCAAATCACACCCCTGCAATATATAAACCTTGAGCAGGCTGCTGCCATCTTTGTCATGTTCCATGTATGCAATAGCAATGATGGATACTGATTCTCATTGTATCAAAAAGGGGCCAGACTATTTTCCCATCCAGCCTCGGTTTGGTTACATTGATTTAAATGGTTAAGCCTTTCTCTCCCACAGCAACCTGCCGTGCAGCCCTAGGAATGAACAGTAAAATGATTACGGACGAACAACTACAAGCAAGCTCTATCTACGAGAATGATTACCTCGCCTTTGGACCTCAGAATGCAAGGTGATTATATGATGGCACAAACTGAAGGGCTCCCTCGCTCAGAGGCAATGGAAGGTCACTCTTTGCTTCATGTATGCGAGCTACGTATATGCGCACCCAAATGCACACTCAGTGCACAAACATGAACCAATGAGTGACCTTTTCCTTTGAACGAGAGCATTTTCAGTTTGCGACATCATATGCAGATAAAGGTCTATACGTAATCAGGTATTACGGCTGTGTCAAAACAGTCCTTCTCACAACCCCACCTTCCCCTACCTCTCCAACCCCACATCCCCCAACCCCACCTTACCCTACCCACCCCCCTATCCCACCTTCCCCTATCCCACCTCCCCCTACTCCACCCCCCCTACTCCACCTCCCCCTACCCTACCACCCCCTACCCCACCTCCCCCACCCCACCTTCCCCTACCCCACCTCCCCTACCTTCCTCTACCCCACCTCCCCTACCTTCCCCTACCCCACCTTCCCCTACCCCACCTTCCCCCACCCCACCTTCCCCCTACCCCAACTCTCCCCCTACCCCAACTTTCCCCCTACCCCAACTTTCCCCCTACCCCAACTCTTCCCCTACCCCAACTCTCCCTACCCCCTATCCTACCAATCTACATGTAGGGTCCACAACTAAACAACCCTAATCTCCGACTATTCAGGTTAAATCTGAACGAGGGTGCTGGAGCGTGGTGTCCTCTCAGTGCTTCACCCGAGACAGAGGGTCGCTATGAGTACCTCCAGCTCACCTTCCACAACATCAGCGTGATCACGGCGGTGTCCATGCAGGGCCGATGGGACTCCGGCTATGGCCGCGAGTTCACTCGCAACTTCCGCCTGGAGTACTCCCGGGACAACAGGTGGATGAGATACCATAATGTGGAGGGGGTCGAGGTGGGTTCAATTTCTGTTGTATCCATGGTTCATATGGTTGGGGGGTGGGGTTGAGGGGTGGGGTTGAGGGGTGGGGTTAGAAGGAAGAATATATATAGTTGGAGTCATATATGTATTTACATGTATTTATAATTTTGCTATTTATTTTTTAATTTTATTGTCCAATGATATTTGAGTTTGTAACAATGTAACTATTCTGTAGGCTTGGCATTATACGTTTAATTTGCAAAACGTGTACACGTTTTGACACAGACTGTGTACACGTATAAGCGAATATTGTTATCACTAAATAAATAGCATGACGCAGACGGATTTAGCACAGAAAATAATCCAAGAAACGGCAATACAGATTCAGACAAAAGTAGTACAGATTAAACAAATCCAAGCCTGGCACAAAACATCATCCAAAACTGCCTGCCGGTTGTATCAAATTAAAAACAAATTATAAGTTGAACATCCTAGGAATCGTGATATGTAGCGGGCCTACTGGTCACGCTTATATATTAAATGTCGCGGAAATTGAAGATTCCATTTTTTGAATGTAGGATTCGTTTACACGTTTCGTGAATTTGAAAACATTTAGCGAATTTGTTTTCGTGTAAAAGTCTCAACCCTACTATTCTGTCAATTCCGCCACTGGCGGTGACCGAGTAGAATGCAGTAAACCATTATCTATTTCCTGTCCGCTCAGCATACATCGTAGCCCTCTAGCAGCGAATTTGTCTTGATGATAGCTACTTTTTCATTGCGTGAGCGCTGTGCATATACTTTATGTGCGTATGTTATGGTAATAAGCGTGCGTGTACTTCTGCCAGCCAATGATCGATGGAGATATTTTGCGCATACGCATATCAACTGCAAAATACATCAAACGCGATGCACTATCGCTGCCATTTCGCCCACAGTGGTCTAACAACATGTGCCCTGAACAGCTCATGCACGGTGCGAATACCAACATGGATTTTCCTCGGTCATCCTTTGATTTGCAGGTATTTGATGGGACACGAGACACATCCACCATCCAAACAGTCCATATCCAACCACCGATCATTGCCCTGCAATTGAGAGTGGTACCAGTAGTGGAAATCGTCACACCGGTCTGCCTGAGGATAGAGGTGTACGGATGTCTATGGGAAGGTAATATAGTACAATGAATTGTTATTTGTTCTTCATGTTATCCCTCTCAAGGATGGTTTATTTCATAAATACACCCGTACCTACAGAGGAGCCATTTATCTTCTCATGGCATTGCAGCCATGAATTATCAGGCATGATATTCTTCCTACTTTTGTAGGAAATCCTACATGTACCTTTTGATTTTGAAAACCGGGTTCCGACTAACTTCAGACCATGGAAATTTTCCTTGTGTATCATTTTATTGTAAATACCAAGATAAAAAAACAGTTTCCTTGCTATACATGGCTACAGAGGTAAACCGCTATACGCAAGTATATGCCTAATGATAATGGCAAACATTTTTCCTACCTTTTCATTTTCTCACAATATCATCCCTGATTATTGTGAAAGACAACTGCAAAGTTAATAATTTCGTGTGGACCCCGACCCCCTTTGATGTTTGTACAATAGCAATGCAGACATTTTAGAAGGGTCTTTGGTATGCTCCCAAGGCTAAAAGCATCATCTACCTGTTTCTCAATATGACCCAGATCAGAATAGGTCCTGTACTTGATGTCATCTTTTCTCAATCTAACAGACCACCTTGTGCACTACAACATGGTCGAACCCGATATACGCGGTGAATACGCCTTCGATGACGACTCCTACGATGGCTTCTCTGTCGGTGGACGCCTCGTACAGGGCCTCGGACAGCTCACGGACGGCACCGTGGGCAGCTCCAACTACCGCCTGAGCCCGGCCAACCTCGCCCAGGCCTACGAGTGGGTCGGCTGGCGCAACACCTCCCACCTCGACCCCGTGATGGAGTTCAAGTTTGACAGCATGCGCAACTTCACCAGCCTCCAGTTCCACACCAACAACTTCTTCACCAAGGACGTGGAGAGCTTCAAGTCGGTGGAGGTGTTCTTCGCGATGGAGGAGGGGCAGTACTCGACGCGCACCATCAACTGGAACGTCCGGCAGGATACCGTGCACGACAACACCCGCTGGTTGACCATCAACCTGCAGAACAGGCTGGGGAGGTTCATCAAATGCAGATTGAGACATCGGAATAAGTGGATCCTCATCAGTGAAATTTCTTTTGCCTCAGGTGAGAGCTTCCCCCATACCCGCCTTTGCCCCACCCACCCCCAATTATCATGCTACAATTTCATTACCAAAGGAAATGCAAATGTTTGCCTGGTTTAGGGGGAGGGGTGTTACAATGCAGTTTTTGCCAATACCCCAAATGTTTCAAGTATGGAAATTTCTTGTATAATTATATTTCTTGTAAAATAAAGGGTGCATTTTTTAAACATTTAAAAGTTTTTTTTTATGCAAATCGGCCCACACAGGGCCAAATCCAAGGTTGAGGCTACTAAGTCATTGAGTTGTTACAACAACAATAACCAGCCTCTTCACGGTGTGAATAGGACTGGGAGGGGTAACTAGTCCAGAACAAGGCAGTTGTTAAACTGCCTCTGCCCCTTATGTGACTTGGTCCCTTCCCTCAAAAAGTACATTGCAAATCCTATTCGAAATTCTTCCATTTGTGTGGTTTCTGAAAGAAAAAAAAAAGATTCTTTTCTTAACCCTTCTGTGACTGCAAGGGTCAAAATTAGTCAAAATGTTGATGTACTTGCCAAGGTGTATCGAGTGTAAAGTCAAACACTGTCAAACCTTACGTGTAGCAAGTACATTTACAGGTCAAAATGAGTTGACCGTTTGTGACTAGTAAAAGCATTGTCTGGTATTGTTCAGGGTGGTCAAAATGACAATAAACCAGTCAGAAATGCCCCTTGTGTTCATATACATGTACAGTGTATGGATCAACGGTCGAAGCAGTCAGTTGACTGATTTTGACCACTATAGTTACATGCCACTAAAATGCAGCTGTAGACAGGGTTTCTGTACTAAGCCATAACAATTTCTTTTGATTTATTTTTTTAATGATTTTATTCCCTGGCCTTTATAGCAGACATTTCCCTCTTTTCATGGAGCTACCATCTTGATTTTAATACTGCACACAATTATATGGAAGTCAAAATGAAGCAGATGTCTAACATAGACATGGTGCATTTGTCCTTATTGACTTGGCCATCAGAAAATTCACTTTTTTCTCTAGGAATAGAAACAATCTCTTGGAAGTACTTTTATTTTAATCCTAACCACCCCAAATCCATCAAAATCAAAAGGGGCACTTTTTTGGGGAAAAATCAGCACTGTTGGAAACTGGTACTTTCACCTCTTCAAATGGGACAAATTTACTACCTGGCAAGAAGTACAGGCCATAAGTGCTGAATATGAAAGATCAACAAAAATACATGGTGCGTTTTGAAGATAAGGGCATGTTTCCACAAGTGCACTGGTGGATTTTGGAGGATTCAGGAATGTTCCTAACCAGAATACCTAGGGGGTTAGGGTTAAAAATTAAAGAAGGTTCCTAGCCACAATACCTATAGGGGGGTTAGGGTTAAAGAAGGTTCCTAGCCAGAATACCTATAGGGGGTTAGGGTTAATGAAAAATGCATCCTGCATGTCTTTCTCACCCTATCTGAAATTTAAAAAAACTGTTTGAGAACTTAAAAAACATCTTGTTTATAAAATATCGTTTTCTTATCTCTTTTGTAATATCTTCTTTTCAAAGGCTATCCAAGATTTGATGAAATTGCAAAAAGCAAGTGGATTCCATCATTTCTTACCATTCTCCATCCCTAAGACCACAATTTGTGTTGAATTTTGTTGGAAATGTTTGATTTTGATGATTTTTAACCCATTTTTTTTCTGATCAAAGGTTGTGCAAGGAGGATGGTTTTTCTGTTTGTGAAAAGATGTTAAAAGCATGTTTTTTTATAATTTGATTCCATTATAGTGATATGTATGTACATGTACATGACTGAATAGATAGGTCTTGTGTAGCATGAAGATCTGGCATTATGCTTTGAGGCTCGTGAATTACGTCAGATACCGGCTTTATGTTTCATGGAAATTCAACTTTGACCTTGCGTGCGATGATGGACATTCATGTGCAATATCTCCAGCGATATTTGGACAGCAGAAGTGCGTGCGCGTAGTATAATAAGTGGAGTTACATTCATGCGTGAGCCTCAAAGCGCGAATGTCAGATCTTTGGCACAATGATATCCCTTGATGGTGCGCCAGGAGCCTGTCTGTATTCTTGACAGGATAAAGACAGGGTACCAGTCTAGCGCTTGTTACATGTCAATGTTAGGGGGCGCTGTTTGCTTATAAATCTTTCTATTCCACTGGTTTGAATTCTCCTGATAGGATACCTTGATCCCTCTACTGAAATGTACAGCATGATTTTTTTCTTGCAATGACTGATAAGATACAACACATCTTGCCTCGATACCATAGTAATAGCCAGAGGGGTGTCTGGGTGTTTTTTTTGACAACCTGTTTAAATTTTGGACACCCTATTTCATCTGCCATTTACATGTATAAGTATATTGTAAGTGAACAATTTGGACACCATGTTTTGAATTTTCCAGCAAATTTGGACACCCTATTTCTAATTCCTGGCTAACACCTTGGGCAATACTGATGCTTGTGAGAACTGGTTTCCCAAATAGAACTAATCATTGTTACAAATCATAAAATACAGTCAATTTGTGTAAACTTGCCCATTGGCACCATAGAAAAACAACAAGGTTGCAATTTGCAATTCCACATTGCAACATGTAAATCACGTGCAAACATTACAAGAGTTATAACTCCCTCCCCCCTCTCTTCTAAAAAAATTTTTTTTTTAAATAAATAAATAAAAATAAAATAATTTAAAAAAACCTTTTGTTGTTTAACTACGCAAACGAAGCCCCTCCAGTGCATGCAACCAGGATTGCATGGTTCGTACTCTTCAATTTGTGCATGAACAGCATCATGCAATTATTCTCGGGCCATGTACACGTATAAAGCAAAATGAATTGGTGGTCGTCCTTTCAAAAACAGAACATCGGGTCAGGAAGAATTTGTATTGTGGGGTGCCGTGGCCCGGCTGTTGCATGCCTCACAGTGTGGAGTCCCATACTGGCCGCGACCGTGATGCTCATGTCATTGCTTCTGTTCAACCATGAGGATTAAAATGCCTTCTGTGACTGCAAGAGTCAAAATCAGTCAAAATTAATGTACAAGGTATACATGTATCTAGTATACTTAAAAGTCAAACACTGTCAAACCTAATGTTACCATAGCAAAGTACATTTACAGGTCAAAATGAGTCGACCATTTTTGACTGGTAAAAATCACTATCATGAGGGTGGTCAAAACTGTTTTCAACAGTCAAAAACAGGCAGTTGACTGATTTTACCACTATATAACGTAGCTATCTTGCCACAAAAGTTCAGCTATAGTAGGAGGGTTTGGGTACCTGTGAGGGTAGAGATGGTTATTGTGTTTGATTAGCCCTGTATTGTCAAAAACAGGTTACACATTATGGGTTGAATACTCCCCAGGGAGCTGAAAAAAGTTTCAGGAATGATATGTGACCTGTCACCACAAAATGAGCTTAGTCGAAAATTTAAACAATTGAGTTATTGGTATTTCTGGATTCAGTAGAAAAAGAGCTTTCCAATGATATATAACACTTGGAGTTACAGCGATCCCCCAGACCACCAGAGGGGGATTTGCGGCTTTGTTTCCGTCTTTGTTTCCGTCTTTGTTTCCGTCTTTGTTTCAAGTTGTTTGTCAGAACACGATAAAAGCTACCAACGAAATTGGCCTGAAATTGAGGTTTTTAATTGTCTGATCAAACTGAAAATTTGGAATTCGATATAAGGAGATTTACAAATTGCAAATATAATAACAAAAAAAAATTAGACCGGCCCTCCGATTTTTTACTTTTCCCACTGTACTGTGGGGAAAAACTTTACGCTCATTTCGTTGTAACAGGTCACATATTGGTCCAATAATGTATTAAAGCAAGTATACACATAAAAACAAATTATTATTATTATAAACTGTTCATTAACATTTTTTGGACGAATTATTTGAATAATAAATTGAGGAACTGAAAATATGGAGGGTAAAAAAAAAACAGGTTGGGTCAAATTTAGTAATTTGGGCAAGGATAACACTGGTCAACAATTTTTTTAAAGTTGTCTGCTTCGGAGATAAAATGTGCTATTTATTATGGATTTTGATGTGCTGAATTCAAATATGACAATTAAAATTGCTGATTGGCTACTGTTTCCAAGATATTTAAGTTTTTACATTTTACATACTATGTATATGGTGTACATAGCAGATTTTTAATCATGAATTATCATACGCTATTCCCATACGTGTACACATGTACATGTAGATCTTGAAAACTAGAGCCAATCAACAATTTTAAGCATCATTTCCATTCTCAGTGACCCATGATTAGTCAAGTTTGACTTCATTTGTTTCGGAAGCATTTTGGCTGTAGACCAGCGTAATCAGTATTTCATTTAAAAATTTTTTTTTTTTTTTGGTTACATGGCCTGATATGAGTTTGTAATGACTGTATGTAGCATTGTAATGTACATGTACGTGTAACCCCCCTTTGTGATGATGTTTGTATGCCTGTGCATTTGTTTCCTTGACTGTTTTGCAGATCCTGTAGATAACTATGTGCAACCTCCCCTGACGCAATTCCCAGCGAACCTGTCACCCACCCCAGGTTGGTCTTGCTCTGTGTCTCTGTGGGTGTCAGTCACCCCTTGTGCACAAATTTATTTTGTTGATCTGCAATTATTTTTTTTTAGTTGTCTTCTCTTAACCTTGAAATATATTTAGGGGTTGTCCAAACTATTGTCAACATTTTGAATGTCACTCCCTATCTCAACAGTCTGGGGAAAATGCTGACATAACCACATCACCACTCCCATCCCCTCTCGTCTCCTGATAAACCTTTTCAGGGAAGAGTATAGGCCATGGACACTCCCTCCCTCCCTCCCCTGTTACTAAAAAAAATTGTTGACAATTTTTAGGACAGGCCCAAAATATGATCTTCAGTTCATAAGGGCTACAGTCACACATAATTTTTACATGTGTACAATGTGTATACAAAAATCTTGAAAAATTCTCATCTACATTAGGCCAAAAAAAAAAGTCTCCGGTTTATGGTCATCAGTTAGCTTTAAAATCGGTGTGGTGACGTGCTTTTTTTTTTTTTTTTTTTTCGGCCATCGTTTTTTTTTTTTTTTTTTTTGCTAACAAGGAAATACGTGATACATTGTATACGCGGGGACCAAATTTCCCAAAGTATGGTTGCTAAGAGAGCCCTCACAAATCGGGCAAACGTTCATACCCTTATGTGAAAAAGTCGTTTGAAGCACAGCACGGCAGAATTCCAATCAATCCAGCAAATTTGGCTGCAATTGGACATCGTTTCATAGCAACAAAAAAAAGAAAATTAAAAATGCTGACGCGCGGGTCTAAGGCGACGCACCCAGAAACCAGAGACATTTTTTTTGGCCTTAACAGTGTTGGCACATGTATCGATCTTATCAAAAGAAAATTGCACTAGCATCTTTAACTCATTAATTTTTGTTTTGTTTTTTAGCATGAAATGTTTCTTATTTTCCTGAAAAAGAATAATGTATAAAATACTGTAAACATTAAAAATACGAATGTATTTGTTGTGTTCACACCAAGAAGCAGTGCACTATATAGTTAATAGGTAATCAACAATCACAAAAAATTGTTGAATTCTATAAAAAAAAAATTAATTATTTTTAGGGTCTGATATCCAACAAAGGGAAATTTGTCCCAATCAGGGGAATTTCTGGTTATTTGTTTTGGGCAAATTTCATTTCAGTTGAACACCAAACGACACCAGCTGCCGAAACGTCCGAGTCGCCGAACATCAGCCGAGTACCCACCGGTGACAAAAACTCATCCAATATAGTTGGTATGTAATCACTACAATGGTACTCTACTCAAACCCTGCCAGGAGCCAATTTTTTTGGTTAGCAGTTAAACTTTCTGTTAAAGTGCCTGCATTTTGGCTTTTTGTTTAGCTGGTAGTCAGATGCTCAGCCTTCACAGGTTGTTTAATGTACATGTACACATATCTTGATTCAACGAGAGTAAGCATACTCACAGAAGCAGTTTGGCTAACATTACCAATGCTGTACCTTCCCTTCAATGTATATCTTCGTTCAAAGAGAGTAAGCATACTCACAGAAGCAGTTTGGCCAACATTACCAATGCTGTACCTTCCCTTCAATGTATATCTTGATTCAAAGAGAGTAAGCATACTCATACAAGCAGTTTGGCCAACATTACCAATGTTGTACCTTCCCTTCAATGTATATCTTGATTCAAAGAGAGTAAGCGTACTCACAGAAGCAGTTTTGCCAACTTAACCAATGCTGTACCTTCCCTTCAATGTACATCTACTGTATATATTGATTCAAAGAGAGTAAGAAACCTATAGAAACAGTGTTGCCAACATTACCAGTGTTGTACCTTTCCTCTAAATGTGACTCAAGACGGAGTCCAAGTCCCAGTCACAAGTCATTCAAGTTTGACATGTAGAAATAGCAGGGCTGGAATTCCATTATTGATGGGGCAAGGCCATTTTTCCTGAGTAAAGGGCACTTCCGTTAGAATATCAAAATGTCTTGGGGAAAATGTTTAAACGGCACCAAGGCCTAGACCGGGGCAACGGAGGTCATGGCCTCCGCGAAGTTCCAGGCCTGAAACAGTGTATGAAACTCACTCATTTATTTTCTTTTTCTCGTCTCATAGTACCACCAACTGAGGGCGTCCCAGGCCGACCGTTGTCCAACAACAACACTATCGTGGCCATCATCATGCCTCTCCTCATTGTCGCACTCCTCATCTTGGGCGGCGTCCTCTACCTCTACCGACGCAAGTACATCAAGCTCAAGCACAGCGTGCCTCCGGTCTTCTTCAACAGGAACGGCAAAGGCAGCGTCGTGAACAACTCACAGGCGGTGACCATGCCTAGCCGGCGGATGAACCCAACATACCAGATACCCCATCCTGATGATGAGCCACAGTACCACGTGATCGATAACATGCAGGATAGCGATGATGGTAAGAAAGGAAAACAAATTTAAATCTTCAAAATTATTAATAATTAAAATAATTACTTTTGTCTACTGTACGTTGATACGTTTATTTCAATGCTGTCATTAAAATACAATATATAAACATCAGATAACGTTACATAACAATGACATATTTGATGTTTTGGGCCCACTCTTAATGCCATAACCCTAACTCCCTAGGCCCATTTGCTTATACACATAACCTCAATCCTCCAAAATCCTTCACTTTAGCAAAGAGCATGTAGCATGTAACCTCAATCCTCCAAAATCCTTCACTTTAGCAAAGAGCATGTAGCATGTAACCTCAATCCTTCAAAATCCTTCACTTTAGCAAAGAGGATTTTGGAGGATTTGGGAAGGTTAGGGATAATGTATATTTCACTCGTGGTTTTTTTCACAGTAGTTGCATTATATCCAGACCTTACTCAGCACAAAATAATAATTTCAGAAATTTGTTATATCTACGTTATATAAGGGAAAAGTGACATTTTATGCATGTCTGAAAAATGTAACGTGAGTAACCAGCATTTTTCTCTTATAAAGCGTACTTATAAAAAATTTATGAAATTATTATTTTGTGCTGGGTATAATGCAACTTCTGTGAAAAAACTGATGAGTAAAATAGATAAGTAAGGAGATTATGGCATTAAGAGTGGGCCCAATACCTAAAAAATGTAACGCGAGTAACCATGGAAATGCCCTAATAAAGATTTAAGATCCAGCAAGGCAACATTTAGGTATGGGTGAAGCAAGGCTTTTGTTCCCAAACGTACGTAGACAGAAACAAGACAAAAGGACTAGAATGACAGACAAACAAACAAAAAATACACAAGGCATTCCCATGTACGTGTGTGATATACATTGCTTTTGAAATAATTGTCGTTGACACAAAAATAATGAAAACAAGTTCAGTTGGCGGATTGGGTAAATTTTAGAAAAGGATTTTTTAGTCAAACAAATTGATTATATGACATTAACCCTAACTCTCTAGGTATTCTGACTAGGAACCTTCCCAAATCCTCCAAAATCCATCAGTACACTTTTGGAAACATGCCCTTATCTTCAAAATGCACCATGCATTTTTGTTGATCTTTCATATTCAGCACTTATGGCCTGTACTTCTTGCCAGGTAGTAATTTTGTCCCATTTGAAGAGGTGAAAGTACCAGTTTCCAACAGTGCTGAATTTTTCTCAAAAAGTGCCCCTTGGAGTATTTTGAAGGATTTAGGGTGGTTAGGGTTAAAAAAGACCTATCCGCTTCTTGTGATCCTGAGACTGTTTCCCAAGTTGTATTGTAACATGTGTGATCTATAACTATTCGCCTTATTCACAATAAATATGAAAGTGAGTCTGTAATTCTCACAACCAATCTCTGTAGCTTACATGCTGCATGCACCAGCGAGAAGGCCCAATAATCTGATAATTTCCAAAGAAAAGTTCATTCCTGACATAAAAGAATAAATAAATGGATGTAGCTATTTCCATTCATTTACTTACAATTCAATGACATTTGAAAGCGAGGTTGAATAACCGTTTGTCGCATCGTCTTTACCGCAGGTTAATGATTGGTTTTGAGCGTGGTCACAGGCGAAAAGGAACGAGCCCGTAGTGATATCGTTTTCAAAATGTGGACAGAAGAAACACTTTCAAAGTACTTGAGTCAGGCGCGTGATGCCAAACAATCTTCTTCACTGTGATTGGTTCAAATCTGCGTCGCACAAAACAGCTGCTCTGATTTTGATAAGCCAGTCTATACCATCTGTTAATACACCCCCACGTGACTACGTTTTGTCCAATCAGATTGTCTAAACTGTCTTGGGCATTTATAAATTGAATTTAAATCATGGGTTTTAAAACCCTCCTACTATTGATGCACTTTAGTGGAAAGTTGATGTAGAGGTCAAAACCAATCAACTGTTTTGACTGTTGACCCAAATGTGCACACAGGGGTATTTTGGACTGGTTTTTACTGTCATTTTGACTACCCTGAACAATACCAGACAATACTTTTACCAGTCAAAAACAGTCGACTCATTTTGACCTGTAAAAGTACTTACTACACGTAAGGTTTGACAGTGTTTGACTTTTAAGTGCATTAGATATACCTTGGGAAGTATTTCAACATTTTGACTGATTTTGACCCTTGTAGTAGCAGGAAGGGTTATTAATTATCATTATTTACAACTGATTTAAAGCAGAAAGCACCAGGATATACGCCGAGCCAGAAACCAACGGTTCCACCCTCAAGAAGGGCAGTAAATGCGACTCCCTGGCCCACTATGCCGAAACGGACCTGGTCAACATCCAGGGTGTGTCGGGGAACACTTTATACGGAGTACCGATCCAGGCCATGGAAAAACTGAACAACAATCGCTCACCCGTGCCGGAGTTTCCGAGGGAGAAACTCACGTTTTTGGAGTTGCTTGGCGAGGGGATGTTTGGCGAGGTAGGACAAGTGTGTGGTTGCTTATCAAGAAATAGACACTAATATAATATATCCCAGTACTTGTAAGACACACAATATTCTAAAATCCCATTCAAAGGCCCAGGCGCAATTGTATATTGCTGCCTATTCCATAAGCACCAAGGCAAACCCCTTCTCTTTCAGCATCCTGGGTTGTTTTATGTGCATTACACAACACATGGGACCTACCGTTTTACATGCCATCCGAAGGATGAAGCAATTATGGTTAAGGGGGAGGGGAGAGGGAGAGGGGAGAGGGAGAGGGAGGAGAGGGAGAAGAGGGAGAGGGAGAGGGAGGGGAGGGGAGGAGAGAGGGAGGGGAGGAGGAGAGGGGCAGGGCAGGGCAGGGCGGGGCGGGGCGAGGCGAAGGGGAGTGCAGGGGGAGGGGAAGGGCAGGAGAGGGGGAGGATGGGGGAGCACAGGGGGAGGACGAGCGAGGACGGGGGCAGGGAGGATGGGGGTGGACAGGGGATTGGACCCCCTCTTTGTACACTTGACAAAAAAACAAAAACAAACATTTTGAAATCCCATGTAAAAACAAAGTTTCTTTTTGGCCCAGGTGCATCTTTGTGAAGCTGAGGATGTCCACGACTACATCCGTAACGGATTCCCCTTCCAGAATAAGAACAAAGGAGAGAAGACACTAGTAGCTGTCAAGATGCTGAGGAAAGATGCCAACAAGAATGCCAGGTACAAGGTTTTTACAATTAAAATATGTCCTCCCCTCCCACTCCCACAAAAAAATGATCAAGATTCATTGAGAAGGATAAGGCCCCCCCAAGAAAAGTCTCTGGTTTTTGGTCTCCGCGCGCATCGCCTCAGACCCGCGTGTCAGCATTTTTAATTTTCTGGTTTTTTTTGCTATGAAACGATGTCCAATTGCAGCCAAAATTGTTGGATCGATCGGAATTCTGACATGCTGTGTTTTAACCATCCTACAATCAGTGCAATTTTTGAAATAACCCATTCAGGCCACTCCAAGCCATTAGCTGTTGCCAGTGGCCTCCTATGGTTACCCTTCTGTGCACTGTCACACCACTGAGATTACAGGGTAAAGTGGTCTCCCATTGATACATTGCAGGCCATACTAATATGTTCAAACATTTACAGTGGCATTGGGTGGCACACAGTTGATTTTGTAAGATTACTTGGAAAGGACAGCAGGCTTGTACATGTATGTACTGAAGGTTGCTTAAGAGCAGAATTTTGTGGATCGGAGTGGACTCCATGTGTAGGAGGGTTAAACAACCTTTTCACATAGGGGCATGCCCGATTTGTGAGACCCCTCTCAGCCACCATACTTTGTATATGGGAAATTTGGTCGCCGCGTATACATGTATCATGTATTTCCCCAATGGGGAAAAACAAAAAAAAGATTACCAAAAAAAAAAGTGCATCACCACACCGATTTTGAAGCCGACCGATGCCAGAAACTGGAGACCTTTTTTTTTTGGCCTAAGGTTGGTTGAATTTTTACAATTTGGCTGCGTGTGTTCCAGCTGTTATCAGGGCACCCCCCCCCCCCCCCCCTTACCATTTTCCCAGTTTCTTTCTGTTGGGAGTGTTAACCCCAGCATACATGAAGGTTGGGTTGTTGAGCAAAACAGTTTTTGGTATAAATTGTCTTTCACCTGACTTTTAACTTTTGTGAAAAGATACATTCATATGTCACCTTAAACTTTTGATCTTCCTTTATATTTATATTGAGAAGAAAATGTTGTAATGTCATAAAATTACACACGTGGTTGTCAGAAAGAAAAATTTAAAAACCTTACCATTTTTTAAACTTGATTTTATTATTTTTTGGGGCTATTGTCCTGTGTTATGCATTTTTATGGTGTTCAAGGACTGTAGGAACTTTTCATATGTACATGTATGTGTAGTCTTCCAAATGTAGCAATGTTCCTGTCTGGTTCCCTCAACAGGGAGCCTAAAACTAACCCTCCTCCCAAGTACCACCAACCCCTGCTGACCCTGGCTACTAATCCCTAACTCTCTTGTAACTAATCCAGTCACCTGACACTGGAATTCACCCCAGGGGGACATCCGGGCCTGATCACCATGCTTTCCCTGGATATCTGGGCTGTACAGACTTGACCCCTCCTCAGGGGCCCATAGAGCAAGGTTGGCCTCACCTGCTGTGGGACTAGACCCAGTCTGTTGCTTTTGATGGATTGAGGACATATGGTTTTGGGAGGGCCAGCCTTGGATCTATATGTATTTCATAACACTTGGTGACAACCAATTATGGAGTTTGTTGAACAAATATAGGCTGTACAATTTGGAGGCCCTTGTTATCAGCCCTGTGAGAAGTAACCACCAAGGAAAGAAAGAAGTAGCCTGTATTGTGTCCAAACCTCTAGTTTCTTGTTTGTGGGGGATGTGGAGAGTCTGTAAATCCTCCAAAATTAAACATCCAGGAGTTTCAGGGGGCTTTGTCCTCTAGACCTAAGGGAGACCCTGGCCCACTACCCATTTTCAGGATTTTTTTTCCCTTTTTTTCAAATCACACCCTGTGTTCTTCCTTATGGTATAAGAATCATGCAAAATATTTTTCTGCCTGAGAAAATTGTAAAAGTTTATTTACAATTCCCCCCCCCCCCAAAAAAAAACCCCAAAGCATTGCATGAAACTGTTTTACTTTTGAGTGCTTCTGATCGAAAGTATTTAAAAAGAGTTACACAAAACAGAAAGCACTTCGGAAAGAATAAGGAAACTTGTAACCTTCCACCAAATATAAAACTGTCCCTTAACCCTTCTGTGTCTACAAGGGTCAAAATCAGTCAAAATCTTGATCAAGACCAAAGGGAGACCCAGGCCCGCTACCCATTTTTCAGGAATTTTTTACTTTTGTCAAATCACAGCCCTGAAGTGCTGTACATGTACAATGTACATTTTTGTACATACTGCAAGTTGTGCATTTACAGGACAAAATGAGTCGACCGTTTTTGACTGGTAAAAGCATTGTCTGGTATTGTTGAGGGTGGTCAAAATGACAGTAAAAAGCAGTCAAAAATGCCCCTGTGTGCACATTTGGGTCAACGGTCAAAACAGGCAGTTGACTGGTTTTGACCTCTACAACAACTTCCCACTAAAGTTCAGCTAACGTAGGAGGGTTAATTTGAAAAATAGTAGTTAATGGCCTTACGTTTCGAACCTATAGCAGGTTCTTTCACAATGGCAAAATGGACAATAAACTTACAATTACACATACATGTACATGTACATGTACATGTACATACATGTACGTGGATTGTCGTGCGGTCTAGCGCACTGAACTCAAGTTCTGGTGTTGCCAGCAGCAGAGTGTGGGTTCGAGCCCCGGCCGTGACACCTGTGTCCTTGAGCAAGACACTTAACCATAATTGCTTCTCTCCACCCAGGGGTTAAATGGGTACCTGTGAAGGCAGAGATGGTTTGCTCTATATGCGCTAGAAATGGCAGCAATTGAGCTGTATACTCCCCAGGGAGCTGAGATGGTTTCAGGAATGATTTATGAGCCTTATGAGCCTTATGAGCAGGGATAATAATATAATGCGCCTTGAGCGCCACTTAGTTGGTGGATACGTGCGCTATATAAATCTATACATCATCATCATCATCATCATCATGAACACAAGAGTGAGCAGAAGTTAGTCAGGTGTGAAAGGAATGCAAAAGAAGAGGGTACGAAGAGCAGAGTCAGGTCCTGGTCCTGGGACCGGACAAAGGAGGGATTAAAACGTGAATGGAAGAAGGTTCAGGGGTGATGAGTGAAAATGAAAGAGTCAGACAGGGAGAGATTAGTAAAACAGACAAATAAACAAATAAACAAGTATCACAAACGGGCAAAACAAGAAAGTAAAACAAAAAATCTGTGGATGAAGAAGAGAAAAAAAGAAAATTAGTCATTCCCTTCCTGCATGTTGAACTTAATTTGAAAATTTTTACATTTGGAGCCGAATGGAGTCATAAAGAAAGCTTGCAATTTGGATGCTGTTTTCATTGAAATTTTTTTAAATAAAATTGTCATTGTAAATGTTTGTTGTGATACACAACCGATGATTTGTAATGATATTCAGTAAATTGCCTTTTTAATCTTGATGCTGTTTGCTCAAACGGTAAAATCGATATTGCCGATGGTGGTAAACAGCCTTGAATGCCAATGCCAAAGCAGTCTATACTTGGGCAACCACAGATGTCACAGTAAAAGTACATCACTTTCTTAATGAAAATTTAAGAGATTGATATTCCCATTTGAATAAAGCAGGCTCTAAACGAGAAATAAGTGATAGTAAGTTATGGTGATGCACAGCCACATGCTGCCGAAGAAAATTAAATTCTCCCAGCTTGTCAAGACCTTGTCATTGAAACCTCGGTGGAGCATTTAAAAAGACAGTGGACCGATTCACCATCCATGACAGTATCAGGTTTAAATGTCAGGGATGTGTAACAACGCATCTTTGATTTATTGATACTGCACGCATGTCGATGACTCAACGCTATTAATTTGAGGTGTTGACGAGTTTGGGGATGTGAGAGAGAGACATTTTTCAAAAGAGGATCAATAAATATACTTAGAAAAAATTTTTTTTACAGATCCCTTTGCCTCAAAATTTTCTTGAAAGAAGAGAAGTAGCCACCAAGAAAATAAGTAGCCTGTGTTGTGTCTAAACCTCTAGTTCTTGTTTGTGAGGATGTGGAGAGTCTGTAAATCCTCCAAAATTAAACATCCAGGAGGTTCAGGGGGCTTTGTCCTCGAGACCAAAGGGAGACCCAGGCCCACTACCCATTTTTCAGGATTTTTTACTTTTGTCAAATCACAATCCCTGTGAATGGAAATAATGAACACTACAGTGAGTACTTTCAAGACAGCGTACTGAAGTCAGTTCTACTGTCATTTTGGATCTTTTTGAGTTGAACTCTGTGTGTGTGCTAACAACAGTTTCAAAAGCCGTGTTCGCACTGGGCTTTTTTTTGGGAAGGTTTTACCGAGACGATGGTAAAATGAAAAATGGTCAAATGTGACCTCTGTCCGCACTTGGACTTTCGACACGGGAAAATTTTACCGAGACCGTGGTAGAAGTAACCGAGCTGTCAGTATAATGACTCATGAGAGTGCTTTGCGTGACCTTTCTACGTTGACATTGACAGCTATTTTTAGCCGACACATCCGTTGTCGTGCTTTCTTTCGTCGTAAGACACGACGTTGACATCCTTCATTATCATCTGGAAATGATGCACTGGTAGCACCAATCAAACTTCCGACTGTATCAATGATAATATCTGCCATGATTGCGACCAAAAGAGGAACAACAACAACGCACAGAAAACTTGCTACACACGCACATGCATTAAATGCGCCCGGTCCGCCCCCCCCCCCCACCGCGCGGTGAAACAATGCAAAGCGCATGCGTGGTGTCCCTGTGTAGCACGACCTTGTGCTCGGGCCGGATGTACGCTTTCCTGAGCCGCTTTTACCGACTCACACTGTTCGCACTGGACTTATCGTCTCGAGAAAAGTTACCTGGTCAGTTTTCCTGGGCAGCAGTTGGCCAGTAGAAGTAACCGCTGGACTCAGGAAAAGTAACTGAGAGGAAAATGTCCCAGGCTGTTCGCACTGGACTTAAAATGGGAAAAGTACCCATCGTCTTGGTAAGTTTTACCAAAAAAAGTCCAGTGCGGACAGGGCTAAAGTTGAACCAAATAGAGGTGAACTGCCAAAGTCATAGACTCAAATATAAAGTGTTGAAAATCAACATTTTCTTAAAATGAAAATAGTACATAGGACAGATCTGTCAAATATACTACTCAAAACAATTTAGGGAACACCGGAATAATCTCAGTTAAAGCAGGATCATTTATTTCAGATAAACACAATGTTTCACAGAATTGATGAGAAACAGAATTGATGAGGTTTTGCCTGATTTTGATGGATTCAGTACTCCACAGTATAGCCCAGCGAATAGAGCATGTAATAGAATAGAGCATGTAGCCATGTGTACCAAATCCATCAAACTTCACCGGCTGCTTTTGTTGGATTCAGTACTCCACAGTATAGCCCAGCGAATAGAGCATGTAGCCATGTGTACCAAATCTATCAAACTCCACCGGCTGCTTTTGTTGGATTCAGTACTCCACAGTATAGCCCAGCGAATAGAGCACGTAGCCATGTGTACCAAATCCATCAAACTCCACCGGCTGCTTTTGTTGGATTCATTACTCCACAGTATAGCCCAGTGAATAGAGCACGTAGCCATGTGTACCAAATCCATCAAACTCCACCGGCTGCTTTTGCTGGATTCAGTAGTCCACAGTATCACCCAGCGAATAGAGCATGTAACCATGTGTACCAAATCCATCAAACTCCACCGGCTGCTTTTTGTTGGATTCAGGACTGTGTATAGCTAAGCCATGGATGCTTTGCATTTGCTACTGTACCAATTCCATCACAGTCCAACAATTGGGGTGCATTTTTACTGCATGTTGATGGATTTTGGAGGATTTGAGAAGGTTTCAAGCCAAAATACCTAGGGGGTAGGATTTTAATGATACATGTAGTTCAGTTTGGTTTGGTAAATTATGGAAAAAGCCTGTACATGGATCTGTTTTAAAACAATGTATTAAAAAACAATTAGCCTTAATCACAATAAATATGAAAGTGAGTCTGTAATTCTCACAACCACACTATGTAGCTTACATGCTGCATGCACCAGCGAGAAGGCCCAATAATCTGGTAGTTCCAAAGAAAAGTTCATTCCTGACATAATGAATAAATAAATGGATGTAGCTATTTACATTAATTTACTTCAAATTCAGTGACATTTGAAAGCGAGGTTGCCCCTGCAAACAGACAAAATTAGGCAGGTTACTATAATGAGCATGTACAGGTACACAACCTCTTGTATTCAGGGAATAAGACATCAGATGGCTAACTCATGACTAAGGTAAATTGAGGCCAAATCACTTTCGGAAAGTTTTCTAAAAAGCAAAGTCTGACTCATTAAAACATGATTGATAACCGTTATACACGCGGGTATCATAAACATCCATCAATCTGTACACTCTAATTACATGTTTGACACATGCAAGAAATGTAATGCATATCATCCTCTAGCCTTTGGCGCTCCAGTTCAATCAGTGACTGGTCGTAAATCTTTTTGCCCAATATTATTTTTGTTTGCGCAGACACTCTGGTTACGTTTATGACAAGGCAAATCATTTCTCGCATGACTGCATATGGAAAAACAAACTTGAATTAGAGAAGCCATAAATTTGTTCACAAATCCTTTTTTCTTCTGATAATAATCAGGGAATAACAGTGTGACGCTTTTGGTCAGTTTTGGGTGTGGTCACGACCAGTTTTGGGTGCGGTCACGACCAGTTTTGGGTGTGGTCACGGGCGATAAGGACTGAGCCTGTATCAATTTCATTTTCAAAATGTTTTTAAAAAAATGTAATTTTTGTTGAATAAAGCCAAATACAAATGGGCCAATTCACATGTTGGGGACACAAGAAACACTTCCAATCAGTCTGGTGCGTGATGCCAATCTTCGTCACTCTGATTGGTTGAAATCCGCATCGCGCATCGCACAAAACAGCTGCCGAACAGCTGGCACATACGCTCTTCTGATTTTGATAAGCCAGTCTATACCATCCGTAAAAACACCCCCACATGATTACGTTTTGTCCAATCATTGTCTAAACTGTCTTGGGCATTTATGAATGATAAATTAATAGTTAATTTTAGATATTGAAAGCTAAATCTGAGTACATGTTTACGTAATTAAATTTTTTATTGAATATATGTTCACTTTTAAATAAATATTTATTTATTTTTTATACGTCATGAGGATCAAGAAATATTTATAGTGACAACTTTTAAATAGTTATTTTAATTTTTTTTTATACTTCATGAGAATCTACAAATATGCATAGTGACAATCTGTAAACTTTATCTTCATTTATTTTCACACAATTTTGAGTATTTTTTTCTTACAAATTCTCACACTGGTCAATAGAGGGCAGTGTTTATTTCATTCTCAAAGCAGGTAGCACTATCCACTAATGCAGTGGATAGCAACATTTTGAAAATGAATTTGTTTAAAAAATTTCTCAAAAATGAAAAAGAAAAAAAATGACGATTATTAACAGGATGTTTGAAATGATCACAAACTTCACAACAAGTAAGGCTTTCATTTCCTTGTCTTTTCCCAGAACGGACTTCATGAAAGAGATGAAGATTATGTCACAGCTGCGTGACCCCAACATCGTCCGTCTCTTGGCGGCCTGCACAGAAGACGAGCCACTCTGTATGGTAGTGGAGTACATGGAGAACGGCGACCTCAACCAGTACTTATTTGAGTCGGAAGCCCAGTGGGAGGTAGCACCGACGGGCGCCACAAATATTAGGGTCATCGCGTAAGTTCAGAATTAAAGATTACAAGGACAATATCATAATCAACAGAGCATGCAATTGGACTGCTAGTTTTAGATTAACTATTAGGCTATGTAATAGACAATTTAATTCTCAGTGGAGAGGATGTACACGTATATTGTGTGTGTGTGAGTTTGTATAGACATTCAAACCGAGGACTTATAACTAAAGGGACAATACGTCCCCATTTGCTGTCACAATGGAGAACGATACATCGCCGATTGCCAGGACAAAGAAATTAGACAAAGGAAGTCCCCGATTGCAGGCTAAAAAACAAACTTGCTTGTTTGTTGTCTGTGTGTTTCACAAAAGCGGTTTATATAATTAGTAGGCATTGGGAGGGGAATACTTAATTCTGATTTTGGAAATCTGATTAGCAGTGATTGAATCCGAAGGCAGTTTGCTGTTTTTAAAGGGTCAATATCATCACGATCAACAGGGCATGGAATCAGAGTGCTAGTGTTTAGATTAACTCATGTGACTGAAAATAATACCCCACATGATAAGGTCATATTGCCTTTATTGCTGCAAAAATGAGCCAGTAATTAACAGTCACTGTGTTCATCTTAAACTAGGACATCAATTCCATGCCCTGTTGAAAGTCTGCTCTGATCGTGACGATACTGTCCCATTTAAGTTGTATATCTCCACATAGGTTGAATTATCATGTGGATTCAGAGTAACATTGAATGTGGGGGGGGGGGGGGAGGGTACAAAGCTAAATTTAGTAACCAGGGAATTTTCCTGCTTGAGAGCTCAGGCCGTGTGAAATTCAGACAGAATGCACAAATGGGCAGGCAGTCAGTAAATCTGGTTGCCCTGAAATTTATCTTCAGTTGCCAAACTAGAAATATTACTTGAATTTATTTCTAACTCAATAAAATCCTTAGTCAAATCAAGAAAATGTCCATAGTGCGAGAATGTTGTTATGGCCACGATAATTGTTTATTTTACATTTGTGACTGACTCTGGCAAAACCCTAAACTTGGACCCAACTTTTCGGAGTGATCTCCCAAATTTATCGTGAAAATTAACAATGTTCCCAACAACGTTTCAGGATTTTTTTTCCATCAAAATCTGGAGAAAATGCTTTATATGGTGACATGAAAACTGGTCCCTCAAACTGGTCCCTCAAACTGGTCCCTCAAACTGGTCCCTCAAACTGGTCCCTGGGGTCATTTTTTGACCTTTTAATGTCTGATACGCATTATGGTAAATGCCAAGAAGTTTCGGGTTTTGCCAGAGCGGGTCAAAAGTTAGGTAAAACGGTAAAACGTATGCAACAGGTAAATTGTGGTTGTCTTAACAAGATTTGTTGGTTGTCCCGCGACGTTTGACAGATTTTGCAAGCCCTGTAGCTGGTTATGGTATTGACCTCTGTGGACTTATGGTGTATACTTCGCACACTGATGTACCCGAGGTTGCATGCATTTGAATCAGCAGAACCTAAATATCAGAATTATCAGGATATTTCAAATCTCCATTTGCCTCGACATTTTTTTGAAAGAAAAGAAGTAGCCACCAAGGAAAGAAAGAAGTATTGTGTCCAAAACTGTAGTTTCTTGTTTGTGGGGATGTGGAGAGTCTGTAAATCCTCCAAAATTAAACATCCAGGAGGTTCAGGGGGGCTTTGTCCTCTAGACCAAAGGGAGACCCAGGCCCACTACCCATTTTTCAGGATATTTTACTTTTGTCAAATCACACCCTGCAATATATAAACCTTGAGCAGGCTGCTGCCATCTTTGTCATGTTCCATGTATGCAATAGCAATGATGGATACTGATTCTCATTATACCAAAAAGGGGCCAGACTATTTTCCCTTCCAGCCTCGGTTTGGTTACATTGATTTAAATGGAAGCAAAACCAAGATGGCTGTAACATGATAAAGGACCATCCTGTTGGTAAATGTGATGTAATTCCAACATAAACCATGCCCACTTCACACGTGCTGGCTCCAATGATCATCAGAAGCCCATTGGATATGCATTGACCACCCTTTTCTTTAAGGATTTACGCAAGAAATTAGAAAGCTCGTAACTTGCATCTGAAATACGTGTGGTTAAACTATTTAAAATATTATTAACAAGTCAATTTCTGCCTCAAGAATCGCTTCTGAACGTTAAAACCAAGGAATAATAGGTTAAATTACACACAACGGTATGCCAGCTTTGGAAACCGGAAGTAGTGAAAAGAATGCCTGTACTATCAATGCGCGCGCGTATTACATATCGACTTACGAACAGGATTGTCGCTACTCTCACCATACATGCTCTGAACTGTGTAAGCGCATGATCCATTATGCGGAATGCACCACTTTGAAAGAGATAAACAGCCTCCATAAAGGGGTAAATCTTGACTTCAAAACATTTAAATTTCTACAGACTCGGAGCACTGATCTATATGGCGACGCAGATAGCCTCCGGCATGAAGTTCCTGTCTTCGCTCAACTTTGTCCACCGCGACCTCGCCACACGGAACTGCCTCGTCGGGAGAGCCTTCACGATACGCATCGCTGACTTTGGGATGAGCAGGAACCTGTATTCTGGCAACTACTACAGGGTAGAGGGGAGGGCTGTTCTACCTATCAGGTGGATGGCATGGGAGAGTATACTCATGGTAAGTTAATAGACAAAAACCTGTAATGACTGACATAAATGTATTATTGAATTAGATCCTTTAGTTCAGTAATATTTGTAGCTTTGCATGGTGAAAAGGATAAGTAAAGACTGCTTGCGGTGATACCATGTGAAATTCTCAAATTAATTCTGAAAAGAACTGGAGGTTACAACTCGACGTTTCGATCAGTATGCTCTGATCGTCTTCAGGAGAGTGCCGGACTGCTGCTGCTATGTAGACTGCTGGAGTATCGCATGAAGAGTAGATGCTGGAGGATTAGTGCGTTGAAGCGTGCAGGCAGGAAATTAGTGGGACTGGGGTTTTTGGAGTGGGAGAAGAGGAGTGTGTGCTCACTGAACTGAATCAGTTGTTAAGCAGCAGTATCTCCCAGAGTCCGGCATTCTCCTGAAGACGATCAGAGCATGCTGATCTAAAAGTCGAGTTGTAACCTCCAGTTCTTTTCAGAACTAATTACTACTCAATTTGAGAATTTCACAATGGTGTCACCACAAACAGTCTTTACTTAATAGCCTTCAGTTCACCATTGGGTGGATCAATGGTGGGGTAAAGGAGATGAGTCCACCCCACCTAAGGTACCCACTTTGACTCCTTGGTGGAGAGAAGCAACTCCGGTAAAGTGTCTTGCTCAGGGACACAAGCGCCACGGTCGCAGCCAAGATTGGAACCCACATTCTGACGACTCGGCCGTCACAATGCAAGTCTGCTAGTGCTAGACTGGTCCCCTGTCTTTATCCTATATCAAGGATATAGACAGGCTCCAGGCGTACCATTCAAGGGGTTTCATTGGATACATTGTGCTGAATATCTGACGTCACACTTCGAGGCTCACGTGCTAGCTACCAACCAAGGTCAAAGTTCAGCATCGGGGGAAAATATGGCGGCCACACGGCCAGGATCTGGCATAATTCACGCGCCTCTAGCTCAAAGCATGACGTCAGATCTTCAGGCTACTAGACCGCTTGACCATGGCACCCCACAAACTTAACACCAAGTTGCATATTAATCTTTTCTTATGTTTGTAGTGCAATTTTTTTTTGAAAGTAAAAGCTACTTTTATTTTAACCAGTTCGCGTCGGAGGCCGTGTATACACGCAATTTTTTTTTGGACAGCGAATCGGAGAGCGTCTAAACACGCCACAGGATTCTCGGGAATATTTGTATAGATTCTCGGTCGACGTGGCAACGAGCCATAAGCATACGGTGGAAGACGCGGTCTCCCCGGTCACGCTCTGGTGAGCACAATTGGTCGTGTTTGTGCGGTAAAAATAAACCCGCCACAGGGTTCGGAAAAACTTTTTTATTCCCGGTGCGAACTGGTTAAGTAACTTTGTTTGACTTGTCCACAGGGTAAATTTACCAATATGACTGACATGTGGGCATTCGGTGTCACCCTATGGGAGATCATGACGTTGTGTAAGGAGCAGCCGTACTATCGACTCAAGGACGAGCAAGTGATTGAGAACAGCGGCCAGTTCTTTGATAAGAACGGCCACCCTACACTGCTTGCCATGCCGTCACATTGCCCCAAGGTGAGATTGAAATAATAACAAGTCTTTACGCTGGTAAGCAGGGGGTCGTGGGTTTGAATCTCGCCCGAGTTGCCTGTGAAGTTTTTTCACAGATTCTCGGAGAGTATAGAGTACTAAACACACGTCGGTGTAGGGCAAAATTAAATCAATTATTTATCACCCGACGCAAGAATTTCATACATATTGCGGAACCTGCTGCTATATAGGATTCTAGCCAGCCAATCGTCATCGGGCAAGCTCTGTGGTCAACAGGTTAAGACGTCTGCACTAGTAAGCAGGAGGTCGTTGATTCGAGTCGCCTGTGAAGTTTTTTCACAGACACTCGGAAAGTACCTAGTATGCAGTGCTATACACACGTCGGTATAGGGCAAAATTAAAACCAATTGTTTATCACGCGATGCAAGAATTTCATTAATCTATACATATTGCGGAACCCCCTACAATATAGGATTCTAGCCGGCCAATCATATGTCAGTGTAGGGCAAAATTAAATCGAAAGGTTTTACGGCAATTTACAATATTTTTTGGGGGAAATTGTCTATATGTATTCGTATTTTTTTGACGATTAAGAAATGAAGATTGAAGATTGTTAAATTTATCCACAAATTTTCTTTTCCATTGTTCTCAATATTGTGCACATGCTCAGAATTACATAAGCAATGGGAAAAGGATTGGTCCGCAGCAACCAAAAGTCTCCCATTGACATTGTAACAAATCTGATACTCTGTTCCTCATTCCTTACAGGACATCTACGATATCATGCTGCGATGCTGGCGACGGGAACCAACAGAGAGGCCTTCGTTCCAGTACATATTCTCCAGGCTACAGGCCAGGAATCTGGGCTACGAACCACCGGTACCCGTCTAGACACAAAAGCCCAGAGTTATATAGCAAGCATTGGTAGCAATGCTCTTTTGTTTTCTTGTGATCAACCGCTCCGTGGGACAACTTTCATTGTGTTGAATGTTGCTCCGGCCAAGTATAGCAGTGGGAATATTTTTGCAGTTCGGGCAAGCAAGTTATTGATAATAGGGTGTGCAGTACACCAATCCGGCCTGTCGATCAAACGGAACAGATTAATCAGTAGGGTCACGCCTTTCCATGACAATTGTAACTATGTCGGTCACTTTTATACAGGTGCATGACAGATATTTCAAGGTGAGTGTGGACTATAGTCAAATATGGATTGGTGTTATGATGGGATCGGTCGACAACGAATGGGACATATTCTCGGGCTTGGTTTCAGAACTTTGCAGTTGGCCGTATTATGGTTTCACCTGTCGCTAAACAGTTAACTCGTGGTGGACCTCGACACTAAAATGTGCATGGCGTTTGTATGTTGTCACTGGACGCGGTGCCCCACACACTGATCAGTCTCCAAACAAAGTCTGGAAAGAAAAATTACCGGCTGAGAGTGTGTGTCCTGTTTTCATCTGCGAGCACGATGGTCGAGAGCTTAATACGTCTGCCTCAGCAAGCAGGAAATCCAAATTTTATTGTTCCTGCTTAAGTTGCATTTGTATTTGCAATCCAGAAAATACTAAGCCAACAAGTTAACAGGCCTGTAATTCCTCGGGATTTTTCCTGATTTCAGGAGTTGTTACAAATCTCCCTTTGCCTCAAAATATTTTTCAAAGAAGAGAAGTAGCCATCATGGAAAGAAAGAAGTAGCCTGTACTGTGTTCCAACCTCTAGTTTCTTGTTTGTGGGGATGTGAAGAGTCTGTAAATCCTCCCAAATTAAACATCCAGGAGGTTCAGGGGGCTTTGTCCTCTAGACCAAAGGGAGACCCAGGCCCGCTACCCATTTTTCCGAACTTTTGATTTTTGTCAAGTCACACCCCTGAGAAAAGTAAAAGTCAGATAAGCACATTTCTCTTTTATGGAGTGTTAGACTTCAACCGGATATCAGCCACGAGGAAAGAGAATCCAGTACTTGGTGTTCCAAAGTATTCCAGTACCAGCAAGTGTTAGATAATGTGTGTGTTTTTTGTACTGATTTGTAGCATATTACTGTAAATCACTTTGTACAGACCGAAGCACATATCAAATGAAGAGTACTATTATCAACTGTAAAAAAAAACAGTCATCATTTGAAAAATTATGATTTTTAAATAAACAGTTCAACATGAGGCCAAAAAATATAAGTCTCTGGTTTCTGGTCTCTGTGCGGGTCGCCTCAGACCAACGTGTCGGCATTTTTAGGTTTTTTTTGTGCTATGAAACGATGTCCAATTGCAGCCAAAATTGCTGGATCGATTGGAATCCGTACTGTGTTTTAAATGACTTTTTCACATAGGGGTACGAACGTTTGCCCGATTTATGAGGCCTCTCTCAGCCACCATACTTTGAAATTTAGTCTGGTTTCAATAACCATGTATACATGTATCACGTATATTTCACTGGTTGAAGCCAACCAATTTTGAAGCCAACCTATGACCAGAAACCGGAGGCTTTTTTAAAATATAATTTCTTGATTTTATTCATTTTTAAATATTAATTTGTCCTACTTTTGTGCTTGTGTTTTATAAAATGCCGTTTATGGGGAGGATTTGATTTTTATTTTCATTTGGCAGTTGAAGCAAATTTGTTTAAATTTAATTTCTTGATTTCTTGTTGTATCATTATTTGTATCTTACAGGTATGCCAAATAAGCAATTGCGATAAGTATTTGCAAGTGTTAAAATATTATAATAATAGTTTTGAATTTCAAGGTTCTTGGAAAAGTTTATGTCATTTCAAAAAATATGAAATACTTATTGAATTAATTAGTTGTTGCATAAAACATGTTATAAAAACTCACAGTCATTGTGAAAGAATTTTTTGTATTGCAAAGCTATCTGTATATAAAGCAATGTATGGTGATATATTCTTGGTAAAAAAAAATTACATGTTGAAATGTTACCGAATCTGAATTTTTGCAACAGAAGGACTCACATTCATGGTGACTTTAGAAGATTTCCTTTGCTATAAAAGAATAGTTTTTAACTGCATCCCAGAAAGTGGTTCTAAAAGAAATGTATTATTTATTTTATTACATTTATTTTTGTTTCATTTTGTAACCACTAAGGATCTTGTAATGTTGTAACCACTCAAATCCACTAAGGATAAGTATAGGGTGAACACCATATACAAAAAAAAAAATAATAATAATAAATAAATACAAAATTTAAAAAATTTGCAGTCAGACTTGTTAGGGCCCCCCAAAAAAAGTCTCTGGTTTCTGGTCTCGGTGCGCGTCGCCTCAGACCTGTGCATCGGCATTTTTCATTTTCTTTTTTTGTCCAATTGCAGCTAAAATTGCTGAGGCCCGATTTGTGAGGCCTGTCTTGGCCACCATATTCTGTATAGGGGAAATTTGGTCCCCGCGTATACATGTATCACGTATTTCCCTGTGGGCAAAAAAAAAAGGATATACAAAAAAAAAAAAAAAAAAAAAGCGCGTCACTGCACCGATTTTTAAGCCGACTGATGACCAGAAACTGGAGACTTTTTTATTTTTGGCCTTAGTGTGGGCACCTGACTATAGCATGTACCTGCTTAGTGTGGGCAACTGCTGATGGGTACCTGTTTGATCATGGAGGAAGGAGTTCCTTCATCCATGGTCTAATCTGGACACTTTTCACTGGTCCCTTGCCTTTTTTGTGGTGCTTCTAATAATAACCACAGGTTTTAAATGTGGACATTGTGGGCACCTGTGACCTGTCTAATGTGGACACTTTTCATTGGTTCCTTAAACTTCCAATTTACACAGGTATCAAGCGTGAACATTGTGGGCACCTGTGACCTGTCTAATGTGGGCACTATTGTAGGTCCTTCGGTGAGGTGTCCATTATACACAGGTTTCAGTGTATACACAAATTTGATTTTACTCCTCTTGAATAATGCACTGTAATAATTTTTTATTGATTGATGGAATAAATGAATAAGCAAAGAATAAAAACAGTGTGACTTTTATAATAATACACATTATCAGTACATCTCAAATATTGGGAAGAAATTAAATGGATTTTTGATTAACTTTTATAATGGCAAAATTTTCTAATAAGAAATGCAATTTTTCACCAAAAATAACTAAAAATACTTTGATATGTGTTTCTTCCTATAAAACAAAATAATGCAACCCAATAATCTCAGCTTCCTTAAAATGATTATTTCTTCCCTATCTATTTTGATGTCCAACCCATCTGCCCGTTCCTATTTCTTAACGTTTTGTGCTAGATAGATTCTGAAATGAAATTACTTTTCAGTATAACAGTATAGCATTCCACAGAGATGATGGCAAGGTGTGTATTTATATCTAGCGAAGTGTTCATTCCACTGTCAAAATCTCCATCAAATCCCTTGTTTCCTTTTTTTTTAACCAGAAAGTTTAAACCTTTTCCTCGTATTAAATTTCGATTATTTTGTGCTGAATTCCATTGATTTGCCTACTAAGGCCAAAAAAGTCTCCGGTTTCTGGTCTCCGGGCGCGTCGCCTTAGACCCGCGTGTCAGCATTTTTAATTTTCTTTTTTTACTATGAAGCGATGTCCAATTGCAGCCAAAATTGCTGGATCGATTGGAATTCTGCTGTGCTGTGTTTTAAACAACTTTTTCACATAGGGGTTTGAACATTTGCCTGATTTGTGAGGCCTCTCTTAGCCACCATACTTTGTATACATTGTACGTGGGGACCAAATGTCCCCACGTATACAATGTATCATGTGTTTCCCTGTTGGCAAAAAAATAATAATAATGCGCGTCACCGCACTGATTTTGAAGCCAACCGATGACCAGAAACTGGATACTTTTTTTTTGTTTTTTTGGCCTAACTAATTTTCAACTGAAATTAAATTGTAGCTTCAGTCATTTTGTTATAGTATGTAAATATCCAAATTCATGAATATTCATGATGAATATTCATATCAATCAGTGATTATCCATTTAATCTGTAAGTATGCAAATTGCCTAAAATGTAGTGAAATGATATTGCATTGACCCTGGATATGATTTTTTTAAACTGGGTGTGGTGAAAACTATTTGTAATTCTTTGGTTTAAATTTTTGGTTCAAACTTGTCTGATGCATACTTTAAAAAGGTTGTAGGCAGAATTAATCTGCCTCTTGTTAAAAAGTCACATCTACAGTACTCTAGGTCCTTTACATTCTAGACAAAAAAAACAGACTTTTTGGGGTCCTTAAGCAGTTTTACCAAATTTAGATTACAGCACTGTACACAAGTGAAGGTCAGCTGCTATTTCATGTTTAGTTTGTTGTTAATTTTAAAATTTCTGATTTATATTACGCTTAAACCAAAATGCCTGTACTATTATAAATTTGCTAAGCATCAAACAGCTGGTCTGTATTAATAGGCTTTTATTTGTAAACATTTAATTTTATCAAAGGTTGTGTGTTAATTTAAGGATGGATTCTAGAGATAGTGGACCAGATCCTGACACGGAGAACCAAAAACGTTTTGGTAAAAACGGAAAGTGTCGCAGAAGGGGTCATTGTCACCTATGGTACTCCCCAATGGTACCCAGGCAATCTCAATCCTATATGTACATTAGTAATGCAGATATGGTCGTTGTCACCCAGGGTGTACCCAGGGTGTACCCCAATGGTACCCAGGCAATCTCAATCCTTCGTACATTAGTGAACATTTATGATTGCCTGGGTACCATTGGGGAGTATCCTGGGTGACAACGACCCCTGCAGCTACACTATCCCAATTATTTTTTATCTTGATTGAAACCCTATTCTAGCAGCGTAAGTAGGGTTGATTCAATAGGTGTTCACTTTGGGGGCAGGTATTTTGGCTAGGAACCTTCCTGAATCCTCCAAAATCCATCAGTGCACTTTTGGAAACATGCCCTTATCTTCGTTGATCTTTCATATTCAGCACTTATGGCCTGTACTTCTTGCCAGGTAGTAATTTTGTCCCATTTGAAGAGGTGAAAGTACCAGTTTCCAAATGTGCTGAATTTTTCCCAAAAAGTGCCCCTTGGAGGATTTTGCAGGATTTGGGGTGGTTAGGGTTAAAATGTTCTTGAATGAAGAGATGTAGCCACCAATGAAAAAAAGAAAAATGTAGTCTGTATTGTTACCAAACATCTGGTTCCTTGTTTTGGACTTTGTCCTCTGCTACCCATTTTTCAGGATTTTTTATTTTTATCAAATCACACCCATGATCAGGGTCTGGTACCTAACTTTCTTGACACTGTACACATGTAAAAGATTTTAATTTTATCTAAGGTATTGTTTTATTCATGTCATTTTGATTGTCAAATGCTATAAAATCAGTTTGGTTAAAGTGAACTGTGAAGGATATGAATTGTAATATAATTTTTGTTGCGGCTTAGAATTTAAAGCAAATGTTATGTTAAAAAGGTGCTTGGTATGATTATTCGCAATGATTGGACGATTCCCACCAATTTATTTTTTATCAAAGACTAGTTAAAAGCCTGTATACACTTTTGGTAAAACGTCTGTCATCAGAATTAAGAGATATGTACAGAAACCAACCAATGTCTGTAAATGCATCCATACTTTATAAGAATCAAGAGAAATGCATAGAAACCATCCATACTATCTAAGAATCAAGATATCAAGTGCTTGGAGCACAAACATGTAAGTACACTTATTTCCCATACAGTTTTCACCATCAATGCATGTCATTGGCATTTGTGTGCATCATCTAGAGAGTGTAACATTACATAATATTATACTAAAACCCCCAAAAATGAACTTGACATGTTTGTGCTCAAAGTACTCGATATAAATGTCTGTATAAAAGCAAACCTGGAATGAAATTTTATGCTTATTTTATCGTGTCCTTCATTCAGGAAATTATTTTTATTTCACCATCGTAATTCCGTCATCAACTTGACACCAAGTAAAAATTGATGTAAAACTGCAATCGTTTGTTTTTTATGAGATTACCAAAAGTGTATAGTGGCCGTAATGTTTTTGGTAAATTTAGAAAAAATATGCTGTGTAACAAATATGAGACTAATAAGTTTCCTTTATTATTGAAATCTCTTCTCAGCAGTGTCGAGACCAAGACTGAGACTTCCCGCTTGAGTCAAGACCAGAGGTGCTCAGAGTCCCAAGTCTATGACCGAGTCCAAAGAAAAGAAAAAAATGATCAAAACTGATGAGGATGTTTTTATGAGTGCAAGTCCTTGGAATTTGAATGCTTCTGTTGTGATTTGACAGTATCAACAGTCAAGTAAGAGTCAAATACAAAATAAACCAGGCCTGTGATTTCAGGATTTTTTTTCAAATTTCCCTTTGCCTCAAAGGTTTCTTGAAAGAAGAGAAGTATCCACCAATGAAAGAAAGAAGTAGCCTGTATTGTGTCCAAACCTCTAATTTCTTGTTTGTGAGGAGGCTGTAAACCCTCCAAAAATGAAACACCCAGGAGGTTTTGTCCTGTAGACCAAAAGGAGACCCAGGCCCGCTACCCATTTATCAGGATTTTTTACTTTTGTCAAATCACACCCGTGATGTTTGTTCTGCAGTGACCTGCGCCCAAATTTGAATAGAAAAATTAATATAATGAACAAATTGATTCTCCATTTGCTATCTGTTGAATTTCTTTATTCAAATAAGTCATTAAATCATAGAGAAAATGATGTTACATGTTAGTAAAAAAAGAAATAATACTAACATGAACGGGACTCGGCCTGGTCTTGGAGTGTTGAGTCTTACAATATCAAGAACAAGTCCTTAAGTTTGAGACCAAGACAAGACGATGATATAAACTTGTATTTACCTTATCTGAGTTTGTGCCTTTCTAACAACTTAAAGGGGCACTATCATCACGATCACAGCAGACATTCAACAGGGCATGGAATTGGTATATCCTAGTTTAAGATGAGGAAATTACTGGCTCATTTATGTAGCAACAATGGGAATGCGACCTGATCATGTGGGATATTATTTTCAGTAACTGAGTTAATCTCAAACTGGCACTCCGAATCCATATTGATCGTGATGATATTGTCCCTTTTAAGAATTCCCAGAAAAAAAAGAAATCGCTTAACCTAATATGGCCATATCATATCTGTTTGTTATTATTCCATTATTTTTACCATAAAGATTTATAAATGCAAATAAGTTTGTGGTTTTCTTTATTATGTTTGTAAATAGCATGTGCTGTCTGATGTTTATTTTGTAATTGTGAAATGTATTTCTCCTTCTAGTAAAACACCAATCAAGCTATTGAAAACTCCAACATGGTAAGTCTTACAACGAGACACATGCTAGAAATGTACAATTCTTGGGTTCAATGCAACGAAAACAAATTTCAGAAAACATCTTTCCTCAAGACCTAGCCATAAAGGTATATGCAGTCAAATTCAAGTTCGTTCTTAACATCGGCAGACTACCTTTCCCCACACTCTTAAGGCCAAAAAAAAACAAAATTAAAATCTCCGGTTTCTCATCATCGGTCAGCTTCAAAATGGGTGCGGTGATGCTTTTTTTTTTTTGCCAACAGGGAAATTACCTGATACATTGTATATGCGGGACCAAATTTCCCATATACAAAGTATGGTGGCTAAGAGAGGCCTCACAAATCAGGCAAACGTTCATACCCCTATGTGAAAAAGTCATTTAAAATAAAGCACGGGAGAATTGCAATTGGACATTGTTTCACAGCAAAAAATAATAATTGTTATAAATGCCGACATGCGGGTCTGAGGCAACATGTGCAGAGACCAGAAACAAGAGACTTTTTTTGGGCCTTATGTCAGTATTTCATCCATACATTTAAATTTTACAACCAAACGTTTTCTATAATTTATAAACATTTCCTTCTTAAAGTTTTACATAAATCAATATCGCTTCAAAGGGACAGTATCGTCACGATCAGAGCAGACTTTCAACAGGGCATGGAAACGGTGTCCTAGTTTAAGATGAACACAGTGACTGAAAATTATTGGCTCATTTATGCAGCGGCAACGACCTTATGTTGTGTATTATTTTCAGTCGCTGAGTTAATCTAAAATTAGCACTCCGATCGTGATGATATTGTTTCTTTAAGTGCTATCATTTTTCGTATATTTAGTAAAATAATTTCCCAGCTGAACTTTCGTCTCCATGAAAGTTCCAAATTGGAATGAATACACAAAATCTGACTGCATTTTCAATATTTTGACAATAAAAATATACATAACTGAGCTGAAACTTTCACAGGTTGGTTTCTGTCCATATCTTATTTCTTACAAAATATAGATTCATGACGAACATTTTACTAAAAGTGCATACTGGCTTTTAAATACAATACACATTACATTCACTGTCCAAACATTATTGCACATACATCTATCATAATTACTTCATGGCCTGGGTAATTCCATGGTTACTCACGTTACATTTTTGAGGTGTCAGACCCACTCCTAATGCCATAATTTCCTTCTATATTTCACTCATCAGTTTTTTTCACTGCAGTTGCATCATACTCAGACCTTACTCGGCACAAAATAATAATTTCATAAATTCGCTTTGTTATGCATGTTCGAAAAATGTAACGTGACTAATCAGCAATTTCTGAAGTTATTATTTTGTGCTGAGTAAGGTCTGGGTATAATGCAACTTCTGTGAAAAAAAACTGTGAAATATATAAGTGAGGAAATTATGGCATTAAGAGTGGGAGGCGTTCCAATTATATTTTTTGCATGCATGCCCGGGTGGAGGTTATTTACATCCCCAAGCTCCGCCCCCCCCCCCCAAAAAAACACTTTATATTCCATTATCTCTTTTTTAATTTTTTAAATGCCACTGTTCAGCAGACGGATGAGTTCAGAAATACCTGCGGACACTATTGCCAAAACGTCGGGGGAACGCCCCCCCCCCTTCCACTACGCCACTGTGTGTAAATACAAAAGAGTTCACCCACTCTAAACAGCGCCCTCGAATTGTATTCACAATACCTCAAAAAGGCATACATGTATGTCTGTATCTACACAAAAATGTATGATAGGACAGACTACCCACCATAGTCTGGGATCTGGACTTCAAAAATCTTATGGAGTGGTTGACAGTCACCATAATGCACAGGATAAGGTAAGTCAGTTTGTGTCCACTGTCCACTGTATTTTCAGGTAGTAAACATGTATACGACAAAGTAAAAACACCAACCGTCACAAAAACATCAGTATAAAATGGCATTCATTTTGTACATTGTCAGCTAGATAGAAAAAAAAAATTAAAAATTAAATTTCTATTTCACACACACACATTGTACTATCTACACATAATGTACGTATATATGTATATATATAATTTGATATTTTTAAAAACGCAAATCTCTTTTGGTCAACTTTGTTTCAATAACAGAGCACCAGTGACCAAAAATCATGTTACATCCATTAAATTAATCCATATCCGCCGATCTACGTGATAACCCGTAGATATGTAAAATGCTACAAACGCCGACCTACATGATTTTCCGTACTGTGTTTTTGTCCAATTCCAATTTACTACGTTTTTCCGATGACTGTATTTCATGATTATAGATATGAAATTAGACAAGTCTGACATCATAATAAAGTGCATGTTCTCCTCTTTCCATCAGTATATAATGTGTCTGTGTCAGTGATTGTAATATTCTCTAAATAAGGAATCTTTCTGATTGTGTGCAAAAACAATGTATATCTGTGCGGGGGCTTAGGCACATAGTCTTTTGTGTGTTTACATGGTTAGGCGGATATGGGTTAAGCTACATACAGTTTTGAATGCAGAGATCGTCATGGACTACAGGTTATTACATAACAGGCACACTTCGTATTGGTAACAGACATCTACAATAGGATGTTTCAACTACACAGGTAAACATAAAGGTAACTAGCCCTCAATCCCCCTCTTTGTATTATGTTATATACTGCATTAGGGTCATCCCGTTGAAACCTCATTTCCCCTGTACATTCAATATGTTGAATAAAATGAAGCATTTTTCCACCAATTCCCTTCCCGTTTTTGCCAGTTAAAGAACAGTTTCTGTGTAATCTCATGATGGTCGCATGTGTGCGAATATGAATACTATAGCTACAGATGGAAATGTCCAACCGCTGCCTGTATGTGTGCATGAACGTTAGCCACCGAAGCAAAAACAAGTGGGAAATACCACCATTTTCAGGTAAAATTTTATGTAATGAAGGGTCCAGCGACCATCGTAAGATAACATAGAAACAGAAAGTGTTCTTTAACAGGAAACAGGAAGGGGAAATGCATCATTGAATGTGGGGGGGGGGGGGGGAATGAGGTTTCATCAGTAGAACCCTGATGTAGTGTATACGAAGGAAGAAGTTCGTAGAGCTAACAGGTAACATGATGTGTAAGTTAATGAATCTATATGTGATGCTGTTCTAGCCTGTGACGAATAAACACTGCACTGTGATTGAATAAATTAACAGTGATATAAGGCAAGTTCCCCAATCGATATTTTCACTTGCATGTACCACCACGTACATGATGTCACGACGGATTTAAGAATAATTATGTACAGCAGCGGCGTAGCCACGGGGGGCCTGGGGGGGCACATGCCCCCCCCCCACAAAAAATCCTCATAGTGCCCCAAAAAGAAAAGGGAAAAAACCCGTGCCCCCCACTGAAAAAGTCCTGGCTACGCCGCTGATGTACAGCTCTATGTTAAGATCACCCTACTCTGATAATTCCTTGTTCTTTGGTTCAATAACCGTCACTGAACTGCTCCTTTAAGTGTCACCTTTGTTGAATTCCCATTCTATTTAATGGCACATGTGGAGTACAACATGCTGAATACACTCTTAAAGGCACAGGTGTGTACCCGATGAGTTGAGAATTCCTGAGACGACAGGACTATTTTAAGTGTACAGAAATCTTATTTGAATACTAGTCAACAGTCATGTGACTTTATGGGGTGCCATGGTCGAGCGCATCAGACTTGTGTTCTGATGGCTGAGTCATCAGAATGTGGGTTCGAATCCTGGCCGCGACCATGGTACTTGTGTCCTTGAGCAAGACACTTCACTGTACAGTGCTCCTCTTCACCCAGGAGTATAAATCAGTGAGGGTAGAAGTTGATATTGTGGTTGAAAAAGCTTCTGATGCGCTACGGTAGCTCGGGGCTGTATACTCCCCAGGGAGCTGAGAAAGTTTCAGGATTGATATTGGTTCAATGACCAGGGATAATAATGTAAAAGCGCCTTGTATCCTTTGGCAATTTGGCACTCTATAAATCCAGTTATTATAAGCAGCAGTAATCTCATTTGAATACTGTTGACAGACCCACAGTGTTCGTAGGACTGACCTCTAAATGTTGACTCATTATCAACTGTTAAGTAGTGCATAGTTATCTGGGTCTTGGCAATAGTAGTAAAGGTAAGCACCATTTAGTTTAGGACTACACGAATTTAAATCCACTCCTTGCACATCATAGCCCTCTATCTGTGAGAATGTACCCAGTCTCCGAGACTAGGGCATGGTTTGTGTACAAACACCCATCAGCATTTGAAGAGTACAGTAGTCCAAGACTGCCAGTAGGACCCAGTCTTCGAGACAAGGGCATTGTGTGTGTGTACAAAACCCTTTTGTCTGTACAATTAATTCAGCAAAAACTCTTCCCAAGATAACACTTGAATGTAAATGCAGTCAGCAGCACATGCTAAGAAGCGATTATACGCTAGACTCCCAAGTGTCAGCTGCATTACGCCATCAACAGGTCGTGTACATGGCAGATAGACCAAAAAGGATTGCAACATTGTTAACCTTGCTGCAAAGCTAAGTATTTTCCAGGATGAGTGAATTGTCTTTTTGTCGGTGTCATCAGCCTAGATAGTTTCCACCTCGGTTAAGAATCCCGGCAGGTAGCACCCACGCCTAGTGGCAGTCGCCCAGTGTCACCAAGGCCTGTTAGAATGGTTATGAGGACTCCTGTTGGCTAACCCGTTCCCCTGTTGCTGCTGGTAACTGGGTGGAATGCCCAGGATGTTCCAGGATGAGTGAATTGTCTTTTTCTGTGGCGTCAGGGAATAGTTACCTTCCCTGGTCAAGTTTGGGGCTGGGAGGACAGGGCTGGGTTGCTGAGTGCCATTGACGGTGGCAATTCCTGGAAGAACAGGGCTGGAACCAAAAAGAAAACATTTTTTTCTTACATATTTCTCTCAGGATCGAAATTGTTTTGCCATTTCGATTTAATACTTTTTAAGGTGATTCACCAACCACTTTTATGAAAACCACATAGTTGGGAGTTAAAAAGGGCATTGTTGTTGCTCGTGAAGATGGCCGCAGTTCATTTTGTGACATCAAGTGAAACCCATCCATACACCACAAAAAGGTCTTTTGTTATAGCGCCCTCTATTGATCATAGAGGAACTGAATTACTCATACAATCATCTCTACTCAAAATGTACCTTTGTCCTAGGTTTCCGCCAGGCACAGTGGAAGTTGCAATCGGAGACAGCTTCAGGTGACCATCTCGGGTTTGGTTCATCAAGTGAGAGTTAACACCAAAGGAGGTCGGTCGTCCAAAGGGGGGTGTGGCCTCTCTCCCTTGTCCACCACTTCCAGTCGTTATAGGTGATGTATTTTGCACTAATTTGAGAAGAGATACATACATGTAGGTACATGTGAGACTAGATTTCACAAAATGAGTCTTATTTTTTTATATTGATCTTTTGACGGTCAGATAAAACAAGCAATATTATTGTTTTTATTTTGCTCCAAAATGCAAAATTAAGAAATTTATGGGTGTATTAATTTAGTATTAATTCTGCTTATGACATAAAACACAATAAAGGGGGCCACTTTACATCCGTCACGTTAGCAGTTTTTCCAATGGTTGTTATTTATTTTTAAGTACCTGAAACCGACCAAAAAGTGTTTCAACATGTGAATGGACATGCAGGCTTATACTAGAACTAATTTGAGTTGATTTATTTTATTTTTAATTTTTTTAATTTTTTACCCTCAAATTTCCATAAAAATTGGACAGAAAAAGTTACCTCACTTTTCCGTCCATTTGTTGATGGAAATGTTAGGCTAATTAAAAAAATAATAGTAATAATCAACTCAAATTATCTTCAGGATAAGCATGCATGTCTATTCAAATGTTGAAATTCTTTTTGGGTGGTTTCAGATATTTAAAAAAAAAATTACAACCATAAGAAAAACTGCTAACGTGACGGTAGGAAAGTGGCCCCCTTTATTGTGTTTTATGTCTTATATCCAAACTAGCTCATTTTGTAAGACCTAAATGTGTAACACTATTGTTAAAAATGAAAATTCTCAGAGTATAAAAACTGTGTAGCCGTGTTGAAAAAAGCCAGAACTTTAACCTGGCATTAGGTTCAAATTTTAATCAATACCCAATGCCAGTGAATTTGATGGGTCAGCCACTCAGCCAACCAACACTGTACAGCGGTATACAGCAACATTTTGATGAACAAACCCATTATTCTTCTCCCCACAGAGAAATGGTACCTACAGCGTGTTGTGCTGGCCGTAATAGGCGACCTCCTTGTTTTGCCGGCACTACCAATCCGAGATGGGGGTGTTCCAGAGAGATGGTGTCTGCTGTAGTTGTTTGCTTGGTCTCCAAATGCTCTCGTTAACCCACTGCTCAAAGGTAATCAATTGAAAAATAATATTAATTAATAAGCTTAAATTATAAAAACACACAGACCTGTGATTCCTCAGAATTTTTTTACAAATCTCCCTTTGCCTCAAAATTTTCTTGAAAGAAGAGAAGTAGCCACCAAGGAAAGAAAGAAGTAGCCTGTATTGTGTCCAACCCTCTGGTTTCTTGTTTGTGGGGATGTGGAGAGTCTGTAGATCCTCCAAAATTAAACATCCAGGAGGTTCAGGGGGCTTTGTCCTCTAGACCAAAGGGAGACCCAGGCCCGCTACCCATTTTTCAGGATTTTTTACTTTTGTCAAATCACAACCCTGACACAGGACAAATGCATCAATAGGCAGGGGGCCTCGTGCCCACTTCTTTTTTTTATTACCATTCGTGTTAATTTAAGATAGATTTTTAAGTGTGCCCAATTTTTCCTGTAGACAGAAAATTTTCAAGAATCAGAGTTAGTTTGAGTAAGAAGTTGTCAACCCCATAGTTATGGTTTGTAATTGTTACCATACTCCCCTCCCCACCCAAATATTGCCATTCTGGTCTTAAATTCAATTTAAGATTCTGAATGCTTCAGATGACGGAGACAGTTGTGAAGGCAGTACTCACAATAACCACATCCCGAACTGTGTTAAAATAATTGTTATGACAAGACCTTTATTCCAATATTAATATCGAGCGTATCATACTCCTTCAGTTCTGACCTCCCATCATGGAGGTGAGTTTCACCGAAGCCATGGGAGCTGATCGAACCAGTTGAACCCGACCTCTCGATGCCGGGTAGGTGGACGTCCTTCACCGGGTCAGTAGGGGAAGCGGTCATGGGATTGTCTAGGGAGTTGCGTCTGGTCGACAAGGCGTTGTGGGACCATAAGGCAGCGTTGGAAGCATTACGATAACCTGAGTGAGGAACTAACGAGAGAAAGGAAAGGATCTTGTGTGAAAGTAAGAACTAGACAAGGTACATTAGCATAGAGCTGCTAAGCAGGGAATTTTGCTTCGCAAATATTTTTGCTGTAAGCAATATAAAACAAAATACCCACATTCTGTATGAAAGTTCAGCTGGTAACCAATCAAATTTGCTAAGAAAATTTTTCTGGTAAGCAATTTTTTCTACTTAACAGCTCTATGAAATTGGGCCATAACGATCACGCTCTACGACGCAGCATGAAATTACTGAGTTATTACCTAAAAGCTTACTAGGTGTGAAGTTGGTTTGACTAATAATCCTCAGAGGAAAAAAAATAACATTCTTACGTGGAACTTCATAAAGATTCTGGGTGGAAACTATTATAAAAACCTTCAAAAAACCTGTAACCATTCTGTTTTCGTTTTCTAAAACGTGATTGATTTAATTTTGCCCTACACCGACCTGTGTATAGCACTGCATACTCGGTGCTTTCTGAGTGTCTGTGAAAAGACTACACAGGCGACTCGGGTGGGATTCAAACCCATGACCTCCTGCTTACTAGTGCAGACGTCTTAACCTCTCGACCACCGAGCTTGCCCGATGATGATTGGCTGGCTAGAATCCTACATAGCAGCAGGTTTTGCGATATATGGAGTGCCATGGTCGAGCGGTTTAGTGCATCAGGTTTGTGTTCTGATGGCTGAGTCGTCAGAATGTGGGTTCGAATCCCAACCACGACCATGGTGCTTGTCCTTGAGCAAGACACTTTACCATAATTGCTTCTCTCCACCCAGGGGTAAATGGGTACCTGTGAGGGCAGAGTTGGTTGTTGTGTTTGATTAGCCCTATATGCGCTGTAATGGCAGCAATTGAGCTGTATACTCCCCAGGGAGCTGAGATGGTTTCAGGAATGATTTATGAGCCTGATGAGCAGAGGTAATAATGTAATGCGCCTTGAGCACCAGTTTGGTGAATACGTGCACTACCGTAATTTCCGGAATATAAGCCACGCGGTGTATAAGCCGCACACACAGAGGCCCGCCGGACGCCACTCACTGTCGGTACATCGCCACAAAGGGGGTCATTGTGTTGCGTTCCAGTCAAAATGTATTGAAAGAGACACAATAGCATACCTGCCAACCTTGACAAGTGAAAATTCGTAATACTAATAGTAAAGTTTGGCACATTTTACGCATGTCCGAAATACATATGCATGTACAGGAATCAATGGCACTGCTTGTGGGATCGATGTTTCTTCGACTCCACGTGTTTCTTGACATCGTTAAGGCCACCATGGCTAATGCAGAAATCCGTGCTGCATATTTTACAAAATGCGTGAAGTTCCCCAAGTTTGGAGGCAGCAATAACTGGGTAGCTTTCTGAGTATTTATCTCGAAATTTCTGCACCGCAGCTTTCTGCGACATTTTTATTTTGTTGTTCCGTTCCCGTATCACTATTTACGGCATTCGGGATGGGATGTCGAACGTAGTCCCGCTGGTTGCCTGCTTTCTGCACAACGTACATGTAATCACTACAACGGCAACCAACGAAACGATGACTCATCGCCTGCCACGCGTAACGAATTTTCCTATTGGCTCCTTCCATAGACTACGATATAACGAATTTTCCCATTGGCTCTCTGGTACACGCATGGCATGCATAGACTACGATGTCGCTGCTGGCGCTAAACGTTGCAACGGTTTTTTTTCAGAAGTTTTGAATAAATCTGTGTGTATCGAGGTCCGCTCACTAAAACCGACAATGACCAGACCATTTTCGCTACGAACAATAAAGGTTTTTAGGTTTCTGTTTCTGTCTGTTTACCAACGATTTTTGCTTAATTGTGCATTGTTCTTCAAGATTCATACCTCGGCGTATAAGCCGCAGGCAACTTTTACCGTGTCAAAATCAACGTATAAGCCGCGGCTTATATTCCGGAAATTACGGTATATAAGTTCACATTAATATTATATATAGGTTGGTGAAATTCTTGTGTCGGGTGACTGATAATCAATTGATTTAATTTTGCCCTAAAACGTGATGAAACTTTCACGATAAATTAGAGGATTGAACTAAACGTATGTCTCTGAATGCCAATGTTGTACCTTGTTGTACCAGTTTTGTCTGTGTACACTGAAGATGAGGTTAAGAGTCTCTTCTGTCTAACTACAGAACCACAAAGTCTTAACCCTTCCACTGTTTTTTGTTTTTTTTCAAAACCCCCTCCTCACCATCTCTCTTGTTGGGAGCCACAGGGGGTTTTCTGTTTCCGACGACCGACGACCGTTTCCTGACATAACTCTCCTCAGGCTGGCCTCGGAAGAACCCATCAAAGATGACAAAATTATTAACCTGGTTATTAAAAAAAAAATCCGATAAGAGATTTTAACGAAATGGATTAGCTTTTCAAAGCAGCGGTTTTCCTAAAACATCAACTTTTTACTCAAATTTTTTTCTGTAAACATTTTGAACGTTTTGTCAAATATTTCTAATAAGTTTGAGATTGAAGAGGAATGGATGAGCCGTTTTTTCCCCAAAAAACATCAGTGACATACAAAGATGTCAACTTTTCATTCCAAGTGATTTTTAAAAAGATTTGAATGCTTTTTCAATTATTTCTAACACAATCTGCACTGAGTTAAAACTTCTTGATTCAAAGAGAGTAAGCATTCTCATGAAAGCAGTTTTGCCAACATTACCAATGTTGAATCTTCCCTTCAATGTATATCTTGATTCACAGAGAGTAATCATACTCATAGAAGCAGTTTGGCCAACATTACCAATGTTGTACCTTCCCTTCAATGTATATCTTGATTCAAAGAGAGTAAGCATACTCATAGAAGCAGTTTGGCCAACATTACCAATGCTGTACCTTCCTTTAACACCAAACTCTAACAGCTGGTTGTGTTGTATTCTGTTGGACTTGGTATTGTATAGCCCAGCCAGGAATACTTTGGGGTGGGAGGATGAGTGTCCTGATACCATCCAAGTCCAACGTCTGGGTGGTAGTGCATTTAGGTGGATTCAGGAAGGTTCTTAGTGGTTAAGTTATGTTTCAACAAAAAAATAGACACCCCGTTTTCTGTCATAAAACTTGAAAATCCTCTGACCTGATGGATGGTAGCTCGTAGATTGTAGTGTTTCATCAAGAATGACGTGAACTTGTGAGAGGGTCTGTCGATGGGTAGATGCTGGGACTGGATACCCTCATTCTACAATGGAGGAAGGTAACACAGTGATCAAGAAGAAATCTAAGGAGGATGCTAAACTAATTAGTGAATCTACCATATGGTCATTTTACAAGAACCTATATATACAGTATATACGACATAAAACACAATAAAGGGGGCCACTTTGCATCCGTCACGTTAGCAGTTTTTCCAATGGTTGTTATTTATTTTTAAGTACCTGAAACCGACTCAACATGTGAATGGACATGCAGGCTTATACTAGAACTAATTTATTTTATTTTTTTATTTTTTTATTTATTTTTTTACCTTCAAATTTCCATACAAATTGGACGGAAAAAGTTACCTCACTTTTCTGTCCATTTGTTGATGGAAATTTTAGGGTAATTAAAAAAATAATAGTAATAATTAACTCAAGTTATCTTTAGGATAAGCATGCATGTCTATTCAAATGTTGAAATTCTTTTTGGGTGGTTTCAGATATTTAAAAAAAATTACAACCATTAGAAAAACTGCTAATGTGACGGTAGGAAAGTGGCCCCCTTTATTGTGTTTTATGTCATATATATACACTCACTGGCCAAAAGTATTGCAACATGCTCAAAATAGCACTTTACAAGTAACAGGTGAGATGATCATTTAATCCAATTTCATCGATCGTGTATTACATAGCAAGAACAGTAAAAAAGAACATTGACTTCAAAACAAAGGCACTTTCAAAAAGTCTTAAGTAGTGTAAATAAAATAAAATAAATTATTGTAACACAGTTCTCCAAACTGAACTTTGGTGTGAATTTCAATGTTGCAATACTTATGGCCAGTGAGTGTATATATACTGTACAAAAAAGTACACAAAATTTAATGCAATGATGAGGCCAACTATTAGCATTACAGTGAGTGGTTTAAGCGGAGTTACATGAGTCAGTGACTTGACTTGTAAAAGAAAGACTTGTGACATAACTCGACTTGGGCAAAAATGACTTCAGGCCTGGAATGTTAACAGAGTTCGCTGCTTGTTCCCATAGCCTTATATATTCTAATTGAAGTGCCCTTTACTCAGCAATAGTGGCCTTGCTTCTACATGAATGAAATTCCAGGCCAGTGACTTGTCGACATTCTTCAGCTAATGAAGACAAAACCGGATATCAAAGATCTTCAGGCAGCTTGAACCAAGGTAATGACGGATAGTAATGGTTGACATGGATCCGGTTCGGAGCCGGAAGTGTAAAGCATAGAAATAGTACACACATTGATTCACTTGCAGTTCATTCATCACCATACATTGTACCTAACTACTTCAAATTCCTCTTCATAACTTGAAGCATCAAATGCTTGTATGAAATGCATGCATACTCAGTTTTTTCAACGTGGAGCTCCAAGACAAGAATATTTCCCTGTGCAATTACTAAGATTGGAACCTTTATTTCACATTTTTATTATTGAAATGGTAGCTAAATGTATTTTACAGTGGGATTGTAATCAAGTTGTACTCTTTACGATTTCTTCTACAATTCTGAAAAGAAAAAGTGGACAATGCATTTATTTGTAAGTTAGCAGATTGTTTTTGGAACCACATCATGTGAAGGAGGCGTGTCTTATGTTGGTCAATGTATTAACCCTAACCATCCCAAATCCTCTTTGCTAAAGTGAAGGATTTTGGATGATTGAGGTTATTAGGCATACTTGCCTTTCAATGGTACATGTACATCCATGTTTGTTGTAGTGATTGCAAGGTCAGTGCTTGGGTCAGTGTACACTGTTTATTGCTCCATGCATGCAGGGAGGGTCCCTGGCCATGTACATGTATCACAGATTAGAAACACATGTGTGCATACATGTCATGTGCTTGCTTTACTACTGAAGGATTTTGGAGGATTCAGGTTATGTGTAAGCAAATGGGCCTAGGGAGTTAGGAAGGATTCAGGTTATGTGTAAGCAAATGGACCTAGGGAGTTAGGAAGGATTCAGGTTATGTGTAAGCAAATGGGCCTAGGGAGTTAGGAAGGATTCAGGTTATGTGTAAGCAAATGGGCCTAGGGAGTTAGGAAGGATTCAGGTTATGTGTAAGCAAATGGGCCTAGGGAGTTAGGAAGGATTCAGGTTATGTGTAAGCAAATGGGCCTAGGGGGTTAGGGTTAAAGGAGAAGGGTGATTCACCATCTCCCTTCCCAATTTGATCTCTTTGTCCCCCTTCTGAAAACAACATAATAACCACTTACCCCCAGCATTCTTTGGAACAGCTGCTTGCCATATCCTTTCCTCTGACACGACTCGTGAACATAGAAGTCCAGGACACATAGAGGTTCCATCTCTATCTGGTTGCCATGGACGTCCAGGACAAACAGTTTCTTCCGCCCCGTTTTCAGAATGCCGACCACTGCACCCAAACCTCTGTAGTTTGGTTGTATGAAGACGAACAGATACATTTGAAGGATAAAACTAGGTTTTTACACAATAGCTTGGTACTTATGGATGAATCCACAGACATTTTACCATGAGTGTGTGCTCGCTTCACATGAATACAATGTAGGTGAACATTCCCATTAACCCTAATTTCAAAAAAAGAGGAAATGGCCGAGCACACAAAACTTTGTACAGTGTTTTTCAGTTTTCTATAGCACTATTATTAAAAAAAAGAAGAGGAAATCAGCTGATCAGCTGAAAAGTTACATGCCTGCCTACATTAACCCTCCTATAGGTTTTACAATCAAAGACACCCATTGACATTGTGCAATGCACTCAAATACATGCAAGCACATGTGGCTGTGATAGGAGGTCAAACCAAAACCAATCAAAGACACTCAAAATTTGTATGTAACTCCCAACCCATTGACTTTGTGCAGTGCACTCAAATAAATGCAAGGACATGTGGCTAGGATAGGTCAAACCAAAACCACTCGACAGTACATACACAGCTCTGTGTGACTCTGTGGTTTGACCTACCAATTGGCAATGCAACCAAAAATACTCAAGTGACTGTCTGTGAGTGCCGTGCTGACTGGGCCAAATTTCAGCCTGGGCATAGGAGGGTTAAGGCTGTGGGTTTTTGGTTATTTCAGGAACCAGATACTCGCAATTGGAAATCTTCGGATACCCGGGTACGTGTAAAAATAACCAATATGAACACAAGTTTCTCTTGTTTTAATAGAGACACAATAAATATGGACTCACTGTAATAATTGCTCACTTCTACATTAAAACAACTCATAGCATCCCCATTCCCCACACAAAAAATGTTAACAAAAATCAGAGACTTCTATTTGTGCAACTTAAATGTTCAGTAAAAATTTTCCAAGGTTGTTTACGGGTAATTGGAACCGAAAAATGGAACCGGGTAATGACAGTTTCGGTCAGGTATCCCCGGATACCTGGCACAGCTGGCACAGCCTTACCCTACATGCATTAACTTACGCACCCTGCTGAATGCTGCTCAATGCAACAAAATCCACCAACTAGAACAATGGTTTCTTTTGTTCTCTGCTGAAGGCAACAAGATGCAACAACTTGTTACATTTGTTGGATATTGTTGCACTGAGCATTGTTAGGATTAAAACAATCAAATTAAACTTCTCAAGTTTGACACGGACTACACGGTACCTACCCATTGGCAGCAGCATCTTTCATGACATACAGATGGTGATTTGAGAAGCGAAGTTTGTGCGCAGAGGTGATAGGTCCGTGAAGGCCTTGAGCCTTGAACAGAAAGCAAACAGAACAAGTGATAATATATGAATTCTGGTGATATTTTCCAATAACCTATAACAATCTTGCCTTCCAACATAAATTAATTTTCATCACAAAAGGTGCTTACATTTTTTTTAACAAAACAACTTTCCAGGTTGTTAGTTTTTATGTTTTTCAAAAGTTTGAGATTTAATTACTTCTTTCTCTTAACCCTCCTACTATACATGTAGCTGCATTTTAGTGGCAAGTAGCTACATGTACATAGGTAAAAATCAGTCAACTGCCTGTTTTGACTGTTGACCCAAATGTGCACACAGGGGCATTTTTGACTGGTTTTGACTGTCATTTTGACCACCCTGAACAATCCCAGACAATGCTTCTCTCATTTTAACTTGGAGTGTCGTGGCCGAGCGGTCTAGCTTACCGGACTCAAGTTCTGGTGTTAGCAGCAGAATGTGGGTTCGAATCCCAGCCGTGACACTTGTGTCCTTGAGCAAGACACTTAACCATAATTGCTTCTCTCCACCCAGGGGTTAAATGGGTACCTGTGAGGGCAGAGTTGGTTGATTAGCCCTATATGCGCTGTAATGGCAGCAAATGAGCTGTATACTCCCCAGGGAGCTGAGATGGTTTCAGGAATGATTTATGAGCCTTATGAGCAGGGGTAATGATATAATGCGCCTTGAGCACCACTTAGTTGGTGGATACGTGCGCTATATAAGTCCACACATTATTATTATTATTGTAAATGTACTTACTACAGGTAAGGTTTGACAGTGTTTGACTTTTAAGTGCACTAGATATACCTTGGCAAGTATATCAACATTTTGACTGATTTTGACAGTTGCAGTCACAGAAGGGTTAATATATGAAAGCACTTTCTCAGGATGATCGACTAGCAAGCTTTTATATTAATTTTGATAATAATATGGTAAATTTCACAATGGTGTAGCTTCCCTTACAGGAAATGGCAAAATAATTGTAGGAAATCTCACCTGTGCCGAAGCCTGACCCATTTCTTTGATGACTATTTCCATATTTTCTCTGAGATTTTCACTGTTTAAGTGCAAGAACAGATGAAGATAATAACTCATAAAGTAAAAAGTTGTAACTAATCAGTTCTCTTCAGAACTAATTACTACTCAAAAGAGAAATTCTACATGGTGTCACCACAAACAGTCTTTACTTAAAAAGTCTGAAGATTTTGTCTGATTTTGTCCGATACTTTATGTTAGCTTCCACCACACATACACAACATACATCTACATACCAATTTTTTCTATGTACATTCATTCATTTCTTTTTTCCAACACACAGAAAATATATGATATACATTATATATTATACATGTATCTTATACATGTAGGATAATAATAACGTATATATGAAAAGTATTAGAGAATATGTGTGTGGATGGAGGTCTCCAAAAAGCATTAGCTTGTCCAGCGGTGACCCTGCTAGATACAAGAAACAACAAAACAACAATTATGAAGATAACAATGCAAATTTAATTACAGCTTAGAGATTGCTATAGCTAGTATATAAAGTAAACCTAAGATAATTAAAGAACAAAAATTAACCTGCTTGTGAATATTTGGGGGTTAGGGTTAAACTATTTAAGACCAGTTGTTGAAGACTGGATCATTTTGATTGAACCACGCGTTTTCGGTTATTTCGTGAACTGGATACCCGAAATTGGAAATCTTTGGATACCCGGGTACCCATAAACAATTTTTGTCAAAACACATAAATATTCCCGAATGTATAAAATAACCAATATGAACACAAGTTTCTCTTGTTTTATTAGAGTCATAATAAATGTTTATTTACTGTAATAATTCCCACCTCAATATTAAAAACCACTCGTAGCATCCCCACTCCCCACACACATTTTGTTAACAAAAAATCAGAGACTTCCATTTGTGCGGCTTAAAAAGTCCAGTCGAAATTTTCAAAAGTCGTTTACGGGTAAATGGAACCAAAAAATGGAACCGGGTAATGACAGTTTCGGTCAGGTATCCGGATACCCGGCACAGCCTTAGCAAAGTCAAGATGGGTATTTATGAAAATAGCCCAAAAACGGAACAAAAGATTTGTTTCACTTTCACAGCCGTTGTCATGGTTGTGAAGAGTAAAACACAAAGCACGCCAGTCATTTCAATATTATTTTGACAATATACATTGTACATGGCAATAACAAATTAAACACAGTGGCTATTGATAGTGAATTTCTATGGCTAGTTATTGTTACAACATTCACTAAGATGGGCCATAACAATTCACTATCAATAGCCACTGCATTTAATTTGTGAGGGAATGTCATAACAATAACTAGCCCTACATAATATGCTGGCATGACCCAATAAACAAACACTAAACTGGCAAATGGTTGGGACTATTGTTAGACATGACCGACTGAGTGTAAGTGTAACCTTCATGTAAGTGTTAGATAGATTTGGACTCTACAGAGTCAAACGTTTGACTAGACGGATTCCCTCTGTATCCTTGGCCCTAGCCCCCAAAAGGTGATATTTCTTATTTTTCAACTTTTGATCTGCTAAGTATTACAACCTAAAACTTAGTGATTAGCTAAACTTGACCACGCAGACACTTTTGGCATAAAATTTGTTATTCTGGGATGAATCACTTTCATGAAATTTTCTAAACAGGAAATTTAAAAAAAATAATAATAATTAATAAAATTAACATTTCACCAAAATTACTGATCTCACAATGAGCAAATTTCATGCCAAAACTGCAAAGTGTCTGCTTGGGCAAGCTTAATGTCAGAAGATCAAAAGTTGAAAAAAATCGCCCCCTTTTTATACATGTTGGGGACAGGGCCAGAGGGAGTCCAGTCAGTCTAGTGTATTGGCCCGGCCTAGTCTAGGGCCTAGATAGCCCCATTCTAGGGCCAATACATTGGACTCCCTCCGTATCCTTGGCCCTAATCCCACATGTACAAAAGTGGAGCGATTTTTCTCCTTTTATTTTTACTTTTGATCTGCTAATTATTACAACCTAAAACTAAGTGATTAGGTAACCTTGCCCAAGGCCAAGCAGACACATTTGGCATACAATCAATTATTCTGGGATAGCACACTTTCATGAAACGTTTGAAAACATTTTTGAAATTTAAACAAAAAATATTAAAATTTCACCAAAATTACTGATCCCACAATAGCAAACTTAATGCCAAAACTTTCTAATTGGGCAAAAAAAAGCTTACCTAATCACAAAATTTTAGATTGTAATAATTAGCAGATCAAAAGTTGAAAAAAAAATCGCTCCTTTTTTGTACATGTGGGGCTAGGCTAGGGCCAAGGATACGGAGGAAGTCCAGTGTATTGGCCCTAGAATGGGGCTAGGCCTAGGGCCTATGCCCTAGAATGGGGCATATTACTATTTACTAGAGAGTCGAGTCCAACGTTTGACCATAGTCGATAGAGGAAGGAAAGCTGTTTTCCTTCCTCCATGGTTTGACTAGACCATGCAAGGAAATGAATTAATTATACATGATGGCGGTACAAACTGTAAATTATAAAATGGATGAATGACTGGCCTGAGTGTAGGGTATAAATGCACAGACGATTATCCCAAATCCATCCCAACGTAATGACTAATGTACATGTATGATGTACATGTACTGTAGGATCCCCAACGTTAGGTAGGGCCTGGTTTTATAAAAAATACGATTTTACCCAGTTGATCTGCATGGTCGTAAATTGCAGTCCACTAGCGTCACAGTCTCTCCGAATAAGTGGTTTATATTGAATTTAAACTCCATCTTACTGCCGATCTGGTAGATTTACTACTTCAATATGGTTCGAAATCTTGAAGAAAATTCTCCATCTTCTGAGCACTTCACATCACAAGCAACCATCGGTCATCATCAGTACCTAAACTATTTAGTTTAGCTGGGAATGTTCCATTATTCTTGGGTGGACATAAACAAATGATATATTATTAATTACGCGTTTTTACAGATTTAAAAAGAAATTAATTACCTAAATAAAATAAAATAAAATAATTAATGAAATTAATGTAAAATAATTTAAATTTACTTGTGATTTTGTAATAAACGTATTTATTGTTGGTTTATAAAACACCCCTTTCGTAAATCGAATATGCTGCAAGGTTATGGATCAACTGGTAATCGTCATCATCATCCCGGTTTTTACAGTGTCAAAAGCCAGCAGCGGGTACGGGTACCAGCAGCATAAACACGCACAAATAAATCATTATTGACTTTACTTCTGTCAAGAGAGATTCTACGTGCGGCGGAGAAGGTAGCGAAATATTTCATTAATAAAAGCACCGTTTAGTTCAATTTACTTATCCTATTAGACGCCTCTTACAAGTAGAGATGCCTAAGAAAAAACCGTACAGCGGGAAACAGAAGAAGAAACAGTTACAGGAAAAGCGAGACAGAAAGAAATCAGATGGGTCTGGTACAGGACAGAGAACAAATGCAGGTAAATATATTTTGACAGAGGGCGCTGTTTTTTGTTATTGATATGTTATGTGCAGATTATATGTGTGCAATCGATGAGTTAGTATGGATGATTAAGTTTGGTAATTACTATGCCCACCTGCTACACTTAATCATGCATACATGGCTTAATTATGTCCTAATAAATACAACGGGTAGAATGTCGTATCTGGCCGCCACTATTTTTCATTAAATATAACCAATAATGTAATCTTACCTACCTGGTAAGGTGGAGAACATATGGATGACGATGGACATATACATGCACTTCAAATTATTCCAGGATATTTATTTCATGAAAAATCAGGCATTTTTGGTATGCGATGACTTCCTCAATCATGTCAGTCTGATCTTGTCAACTCCCCCATATGTGACCAACACGGTCATTGTACATGCGTAGTGGCAACTATAATAGGATCCTTCTATTTTCTGAAGGGAAGGATTTTTTAGAAGGGAAATCAAGTCCGAAAACCATCATAAAAGTGGATTTTAAAGATAGTTTTCGCTTTCTGTACCACCAAAAATCGATAGAATAATTTTTTAACTGGTTAGTGGTTGCAAAAAAAAATCCAAAAAAGCTCTTAAAAAGTGGCGGCCGGATACGACATTCTTTCCAATACAACTGCGTTAGTAGTACTAGTATAAATTGATGTGCAGATTTTTAAAAGTAGGTCATTTTGCCTGAAGTCACATTCTCTGTAACATAAATATTATACGTGTGTGTAATTCACTTACCTTTGGCTTATTATTTCTCAGAAAACCTGAGGTATTACTGGTTGCATGAACTTATCTAGGTCATGCTTGTTATATAAAAATAAAAATCATAGTGAAATTGTATGATTTACTGGAAAGTTAGTGCTTGTCAAAGTAGAAATTTTACTAGATTTAACCCTACTACTGTAGCTGCACTTTAGTGGGAAGTACCTATGTATACAGGTAAATATCAGTTAACTGCCTCTTTTGACTGTTGACCCAAATGTGCACACAGGGGCATTTTTGACTGGTTTTTATTGTCATTTTAACCACCCTGAACAATACCAGACAATGCTTTTACAGTTAAAAACGGTCGACTCATTTTGACCTGTAAATGTACTTACTACACGTAAGGTTTGACAGTGTTCGACTTTTAAGTGCATTAGATACCTTGGCAAGTATATCAACATTTTGACCGATTTTGACCCTTGCAGTAATAGGAGGGTTACATGAACTCCTGTGATTTTATTGTTCTATGCTGTCAGCGAGCTGTTGTCTGTGGAAACCAAAACATATGAATGCTTTGCATTTGCGTTGATTTTTTAAAGAAATACGGATCCTCAAAATGGACATGTTTCTTATAGAAAAAGCGAACGAAGAATACTTAATTCATTGATGTTCACTGTGTCAGTAGTGGAAATTTATTAAGAAAATGAAACATAAATATCATGGTTATGAAAAGAAATCTGTTATTTGACAAAATGTTAACAGCATTTTTACACATTTCAAAGTTTCAAAGTACTTTTTGCAAAAACTATAACCACCTTCCATTTTATTGGTCTTTCAAGAATATTTATTAAAAGTTTTTAGAGCTTCTCCAAATGATTTTATTTTATTTTATTTAAAAAATGTAAAAAAAAAAAAAATTATTTTCAATAATAAGATAATAAGATGAAGCATGATTAAACCGTTTTGTTTTCTTGGGTACATTTTCTGTGCCCCCATAAACTTTTCCAGTTTGGGGGTGTGTCATTACACCAACAACAATTTTTTGATGACTACAATTCTGTCTCAAAAAACACCTCTCCAGATGTCCACGCATATGATCACACATTGAGATTCAGCATTTTACAAGACAAACCTTCACGGAGACAAACTTAAACACCAAACTTCTAATTTCATTTGTAAGTTACTGTCCAGTAGGTTATATAACCTTAGGTGCATCAATAAGGGGAAATAGAGGATACAACTTACTTTCTGTCCAATTTGGGACATTGTTTTGGGGTCATAAAATTTATTTCACATTTTGTAAAATTCGTATAGTTTCTGCACTTTGAAAAGTTCCTATATTTTATGTATTTTTTTATATATTATTTTCTATATATCCTCCATTTTAACTAGACAGTAACTTACAAAATAAATCAAGAAGTTTGGTGTTGCAGTTTGATTTAGTTTTTTATTGATTCTGTGTAACCACGTCTGGAGCGCCAGCGTGACATAGAATTGTGGTCATAAAAAAATTATGTACCCAACAAGTTATTTTTGGGGGGGGTGGCTTCAGACAATCTGCAGTTTAAAAAAAAAAAAAATTAAATTTACTGTCAGTCACCCCTGAACAAGGCTAACAGCCAGTAAGCGGTTACTACGATATGTCATCCACCATTTAAGCAAGATTACATTTATTGATATGTTTCTTAAACTGAAATAGATCATAAGTTGGTGGAAAGCATTTACGGGTCAAAATGAGTCAACTGTTTTTAACTGTAAAAGCAATGTCTGGTATTGTTCAGGGTGGTTAAAATGACAATCAAAACCACTCAGCTGGAAGGGCGTTCCATTGTAATGCTGTTCTAGGGAAGAAGCTATCCAAATGGAACTTACTCTTGATTTTGACGAGTCGAAGATAGTGAGGGTGTTCACCTGCTTGTTTAGCAAAGCGAGTAACACAAGAAAAATCCTTGCGCTTATAGGTACATATAGCTCATGAAGCTCAGCAGAACAATCCCTGTAATAATAACGGTAGAACAATGAAAGGCCGGCTACATTCCTACGATGTGAGAGAGGTTGAAGGGAGGAAAAAAGCTCTTCACCAACTAATCCCTTGATGCGGTGTTGTAGTCTATCATATTCTATATCTATGTATATTGTTAAAATATTGTCCAAAAATATGATACTCTTCAAAAGCATGGAGTGGAGCTGATTCAAACAACTCTGAGACATTACCCTTTTTATATGACATCATTGGCAGACAGATCAATTAACCCTAACCCCCTAGGTCCATTTGCTTACACATAACCCGAATCCTCTAAAATTCTTCAGTAGTAAAGCAAGCACATGACATGTATGCACACATGTGTTTCTAATCTGTGATACATGTACATGGCCAGGGACCCTCCCTGCATGCATGGAGCAATAAATGGTGTCCACTGACCCAAGCACTGACCTTGCAATCACTACAACAAACATGGATGTACATGTACCATGGAAAGGCAAGTATGCCTAATAACCTCAATCCTCCAAAATCCTTCACTTTAGCAAAGAGGATTTGAGGATTTGGGAAGGTTAGGGTTAATCAACATTACCATTGCTCTCACCTTCCCTTCAATATCATTTCACAGCCATTTCCCATCGTTCACGGCAGCAGAGCTACGAGCTTAACAGTAGTGAAGAAGACCGTGAGTCTGGCTCAGATGCTGAAGCCGGCGCTGCGATTTCGGACGTCAACAAGCTCAACCAGCAGCCAACCAGGATCATGAAGCAGTTCAATAAACATGACCCCAACAGGTACGGTTGTTGCACTTTGAACCTTGAACTTTGACTTTGACCTTGCCCTTGCATTCAAGCCCACTGAAGGCACACATTTGAGAATGAACCATAGAAATAGAACCTTTGAATTAAGGGAGAAGGGCCAAAGTCGTGGTACAGCCAGGCCTGGGGTACCCGGCCTCCTAATCTATCTTTTGTGAGTCCTAATCCTCTAACAATACAATACCTGCCAATCAACATAACGTGGGCTTCTGGAGGGCCTAGTCCAGCCAAGTGGAACTCATTATAATGGCTGCAGTTGTGAACAAAAGACAGCTGAGGTGTCAGTCAAGTCTGCGTTAACAATAAGAGGTATTTGAGATCTATTCATTAACCCTCCTATAGGTTTAACACTCAAAGACACTCAAAATTTGTATGTCTCTCTCTTAACCCATTGACTTTGTGCAGTGCACTCAAATACATGCAAGCACATGTGGCTGTGATAGGAGGTTAAACCCAACGACACTCAAAATTTGTATGTAACTCCCAACCCATTGACTTTGTGCAGTGCACTCAAATAAATGCAAGGAGATGTGGCTAGGATAGGTCAAACCAAAACCACTCGACAGTACATACATGTACACGTGTGACTCTGTGGTTTGACCTATTGGCAATGCAACCAAAAATACTCAAGTGAGTGTCTGTGGGTGCCGTGCTGACTGGGCCAAATTTCAGCATGGGCATAGGAGGGTTAGTGAAGGGTCTTGTGCTCAGCTTATATAGGCCTCTGTGCCTGAGAAAAGCCTGGGTTTTTCAAAGGCTTGGCTGTACCACAATTTTGGCTCTCCTCCCTAAGCTGGACAGCTTTACACCAGGTCATTCAGATGTCGGAAACTGTATAAAAGCGAAATTTAAAACACACTAAATTCTGATTGACAGCCACGCTGGCCAATTGGAAGACTGCACACACCTCTTGCAAGCTGAGGATTAGAACGATGACCCATCATTTTATTAATTTGTATTTTTAATTAACTGTCACTAATTGTGGACGATTTTTGTTCATTCATTGTCTGAAATGAAAGTTTATAATTTCCTTAAAATCCTCCTAGATGATTGCAAGGGTCAAAATCAGTCAAAATGTTGATATACTTGCCAAGGTATATCTAGTGCACTTAAAAGTTGAATGCTGTCAAACTTTACGTGTAGTAAGTACATTTACAGGTCAAAATAAACATTTCAGCCACACCAATGGAAGTCTGTGATTTTTCTGTTATCAAAATGAAGAAAATTCAGATGAAGGCTTTAGAAGTAACATTTTGCCGACAGCCTTTCACAGACTTGCCGGCTTTTGTTTGATGTATATAGTTTGTTTTGAGTTTATAACTGCCATCGTGCCAGTATCACAAGTTAGTATTTGTGCCTATTGTTCGCTGTTATTGGATTAGTGCGAATGTCGGACACATGAATTATTTTACAAATTATTAGAGTGAGTCCATATTTATTGTGACTCTAATAAAACAAGAGAAACTTGTGTTCATATTGGTTGTTTGATACATTCGGGAGTATTTATCGTCCTCAGGAGATCAGAGCATACCGATCGAAACAAGTTGTAAACTCCAGTTCTTTTCAGAACTAATTACTACTCAATAGAGAATTCCACATGGTGTCACTGCAATTAGTCCTACTTAAATCCTCTGCACCATGCAAAGCTACAAGTTTTACCTATTTATTTGTAAGTTACAAAATTGTTTAGGGGTACCCGGGTATCCAAAGATTTCCAGTTCCTGAAATAACCGAAAGCTCACATCCTTAGCCTTATTACAGACGTTGGGTGATGAGAAAGATTTGTATTTCAGTGGTAGCCAGCTGTAACACTGTATGCACCCAAAAATAGAAACAGTTTTGGAACCCTGCCAATTACATATCTGGATTACCACTGATGACTCACTCTATTTGATTCCAAAACATTCAGTGACTAAAGTTAGTACAACCCTGATCCCTAAAATGCATTTTTAAAATAAAAAACGTTCTGTGACTGCAAGGATCAAAATGTTGATATACTTGCCAAGGTATAATCATAATAATAATAATAATAATAATAATAATATGGACTTATATAGCACACATATCCACCAAACTGGTGCTCAAGGCGCATTATATTATTACCCCTGCTCATCAGGCTCATAAATCATTCCTGAAACCATCTCAGCTCCCTGGGGAGTATACAGCTCAATTGCTGCCATTACAGCGCATATAGGGCTAATCAAACACAACAACCAACTCTGCCCTCACAGGTACCCATTTACATGTACCCCTGGGTGGAGAGAAGCAATTATGGTAAAGTGTCTTGTTCAAGGACACAAGCACCATGGTCGCGGTTGGGATTCGAACCCACATTCTGATGACAGACTCAGCCATCAGAACACAAATCCGATACACTAAACCGCTCGACCATGGCACTCCATATGTATATGTATCTATCTAACACTGTCAAACCTTATGTGTAGTACACGTAAGTACATTTACAGGTCAAAATGAGTCAAACCAGTTTTTGACTGGTAAAAAGCTTTGTCTTGTATTGTTGAGGGTGGTCAAAATGACGGTAAAAACCAGTCCAAAATGCCAATGTGCACAACATTTGGTTCAGTGGTCAAAAACAGTCAGTTGACTGATGTTGACAACTGTAGCTGCTTGCCACTAAAGTTCTGCTGCAGTAGGAGGGTTTTCAAAGTACGTAAATCAAATGCTGTTTCATTGACTTGCGATGAAAATGTTCATTGTTTATTGGCACACTTGAACTTTGTTTGAAAAAGTACATGTACATGGCTGTCCTGTCTGACACGGTGACTCAGCATCATTGGTTTCAAATGAGAACGAAAGACCTTCTGTTCTCAATTTCTCAAATACATGTATTTATAGCAAAGCTCAAGGATTTATTCAGAATCTATATTGAAAAATAAAAAGGCTTCTGGAAATTACTGACTCCTCTGTCAAAGTGTATACCGATATCAATTTCAATTCGCTCGTAGTAGTAATTGCCAATTGCAAGTAGAATAATTGTGGCAGCAATTCGCTATTGCTACTTGGGTAGCCTAAGGCTTAGAGCTCAGTCTCTGTGTGTGCTTGAAGGAGTGTAGACTCAAGTACATGTATGTCAAAATTAAGCCACTGCCACCGTGATATTGTCTCATATATTTAATCCACTCTACGAAAAAGGGTATTAAGTCACGCTATGCTATTACACGTAAAGGTCTGTTCTGTATGTGGAGAGGTTGAAAAAAATTTCACAAAGTGAATTTTTTTTTGGTTTGTTGGCTTCTGTTGTATCAGTATTTTCATAATTTATTTTTCAGAAATATTAATATTAACCCTAACTCCCTAGGCCCATTTGCTTACACGTAACCTGAATCCTCCAAAATCCTTCAGCAGTAAAGCAAGCACATGACATGTATGCACACATGTGTTTCTTCTAATCTGTGGTACATGGCCAGGGACCCTCCCTGCATGCATGGAGCAATAAACAGTGTCCACTGACCTAAGCACTGACCTTGCAATCACTACAACAAACATGGATGTACATGTACCATGGAAAGGCAAGTATGCCTAATAACCTCAATCCTCCAAAATCCTTCACTTTAGCAAAGAGCATGTAGCACGTAACCTCAATCCTTCAAAATCCTTCACTTAACCCTAACCCCCTAGGTATTCTGGCTAGGAACCTTCCTGAATTCTCCAAAATCCATCAGTGCACTTTTGGAAACATGCCCTTACAAATGTATCTTCAAAATGCACCATGCATTTTTGTTGATCTTTCATATTCAGCACATATGGCCTGTACTTCTTGCCAGGTAGTAATTTTGCTCCATTTGAAGAGGTGAAAGTACCAGTTTCCAACAGTGCTGAATTTTCCCCAAAAAGTGCCCCTTGGAGGATTTTGCAGGATATGGGGGTGGTTAGGGTTAATAGCAAAGAGGATTTTGGAGGATTTGGGAAGGTTAGGGTTAATGAATAAAAAAACGAACATTTTTGTTTGCATTGTTTTCGTCTTTTGTTTTACTCTTTGTCCATTTTAGGGCAGAAAAACCACCAATGTTATGCTTTCATAGTGATACGGTTTTAACACCTATCAATAACACAACTGTTGCTATGGGCATTCAAGAGAGTTTATTTTTAGCTCATTTCTTTTTCCACTTGCTATGTTTAAAGAGCTGTTTCTCTGAAGGCACTTTTGTTAAATTGTAAAATATGCAAATATTAATATATCTCCGGAATGCAAAATGACACAGGGGTCAAACCTATACCGAATTAAAGCTTATGATATGACCAATTCAGCTAGATGTATATACTGTAAAACTGGTTATTTTCGCGCAACATTTATTTTCACGCTTTTCGCGTAACGATTAGACAGCGCGAATTTAAAAACACGCGAATTTATTACCCGCCCGGTGGATGGTAAGTTACTAATATTTTCTTTGTTTACCTCTACCCCCTGGCCCCGTAATGAAGACGTACCTACATGTACATACATGTATATAAGCATTGTGCATAGCACCTGTGCACGACTTCGGCACTATAATTAGGTCACCTTTTGAAGTGGTAAATACGTGTACGTGTCAACCACATAGTGTGCATTGTACAAGTCAAATATTTACCGTGCACGAAAGCAACAACCCGCGAATGTGTCGGTAGGGTGGCTGAGCGCGAAAAATTACTCGCGCGAAAATTACCAGTTTTATAGTAACTCATTTTTAAAATTTTGTGACATAATACCCATTTTTGTGGAGCCAGTCACAATATATATAAGGCCAAAAAAAAGCCTCCTGTTTCTGGTCTCCACACGCATCAGCTGAGAACCGTGTATCAGCGTTTTTAGTTTCCTTTTTTTTTTTTGCTATGAATTTAAATGTCCAATTGCTGCCAAACCTGCTGGATCGATTGGAATTCTGCCGAGCTGTGTTTCAAACGAATTTTTCACATCAGGGGTGGGAAAGTTTGCCCGATTTGTGGGGCCTCTCTTAGCCACCATACCTTGTGTATGGGAACTTTGGTGTGGTTCCAATAACCATGTATCACGGATTTCACTGGTTGGCAAAAAAAAAAGGTTTACACAACAAACAAACAAACAAACAAACAAAAACGCATCAATGAACCGATTTTGAAGCCAACCTATGACCAGAAAACAAAGACTTTCCTTTTTGGCCTTGTACAGTTTACTTAGAATTTCTCGGAGGATACTGGCAAGTTTGTGCAGACACTGTTCTCATTTACATGTACATGAATTTCTAATGAGACCGCATGATCAAAGTACCCGAGGTAGTTAGATGTCGACGTAATTGACTTTGGCAATAATTGCATGTGCGGATCCCTCTTGTAACTAATATTGTCATGTCTTCCTTCAGTGAGCTTCCATACATCACTTCAATTACACAACAGGTACATCAGTTCCATAATGATGCATGCTTTAATTTCCCCAGCCTCATGTTTATCAGCAAGTGCTAGTGTAGAATTTCTAATATGCGTCCCTGGCTGAGAATGTGAGATGGATCATTAAACATTTAGCAACATGCTTGCCCATTGGTGCATGTATATAGAAAAATGTTGGGATCCAGGGCCTGCTTAACCCATATCCGCCTAACCATGTAAACACACAAAAGACTGTATGTGCCTAAGCCCCCACACAGAGATACATTGTTTTTGCACACAATCAGAAAGATTCATTATTTAGAGAATATTACAAGCACTGACACAGACACATTATATACTGATGGAAAGAGGAGAACATGCACTTTATTATGATGTCAGACTTGTCTAATTTCATATCTATAATCATGAAATACAGTCATCGGAAAAACGTAGTAAATTGGAATTGGACAAAAACACGGTACGGAAAATCACGTAGGTCGGCGTTTGTAGCGTTTTACATATCTACGGGTTATCACGTAGATCGGCGGATGTAGGTTAAAGGGATAGTATCATCATGATCAGAGTAGACTTTAACCTCTGACCCCCCCCCCCGGGGGGGTCAGCCACTGGCGTACAACCAATTAGAATCCCACGGCTATCACAAAGATGACACCCAAACAAACAAACAAATAGACAATAAATATTTAAACAAACCAAATTCTCTTTTTGCACAAATTATTTGCTTATTTTTTTTTTTTACCACACTATGACAAATTCTGAGGAGATGATCCTATGGACCATCGCCCCCCCCCCCCGAGCCAAAAAGTGGGGGGTATATATCTGCTCAATCCCCCCATGGATTTATGCCCGTGATTTTCCCCCAATTCACTGTAAATGTATTTTAATAATGAACTGTATTGGAAATTCATGTTAGAATATAGGAAAGTTATATTTGCCGTTGAAACTTTCTGAATGCATTTTCACTATTTTCCCATTATTTAATGCCACAATGTAATGAGTTGAAACTCTCACAGATCAGGTTAATAATAATACCTAGCTGCCAACTATTACAAATTTTTCGTAATTATTACAATTTTTTTCAGGAATTACGAAAGTACGAATTGCTCTTTAAAAATTACGAATTTCAAGTTTTCTGCCCAACAAAAAAAAAACCCATGATAAAGTACCATTTTTATGAGCATTTGGGTAAAATCACGTATAACGATCGTAAAAATCAGAGCCGGTACCCGTACCGAATATTTTTGTACGTGTAGTGTGCTATAATAAATAAGTTCTGAATTACCGAAAAATATTATGGATGTCAATTAGTGTAGTATCGATACCTTGTTTGTCAGGGTACCAATTTGTGTGATGTACATGTAGTAATTGTTAATAAACAGGAACAGTGAGCCTACGGTTTCATCATGGCACCTGCCACTGTGTAAACGTGTAATCGGAAGTGAGAAAAGTTTTAGCATTCTCCATGTATTTAGTGTTGAATCGTGTAAGATGGCTTCAAAACCAAAGGACAGTTTTACACCAAGAAATACAGTGATTTACGTACACACATGTAGTATGTTTTGGTTTTATTTATTTGCAGTTGGTCATCTTGACCATCATTTTAGTTTTAATACAAATTATTATGTCTTGGTCGGTTTCATTACGAATTGGAATTTTGAAATGTTGGCAGCTATGATACTACTCAAAACAATTTATGGAACACCGGAATAATCTCGGTTAAAGCAAGATCATTTATTTCAGATAAACACGATGTTTCGCAGAATTGATGAGAAACAACTGCACAATGAAACAGATGATAAAGGATGCATGTAGTGATTACACACTTCATGACATGACTACTGAAAGAGAGAGGGGGTTGCAAATGAAAATCCCGGTTCATGGAACATTTCAAACCTATTTGATGTTAAAAATCCGGTGTTCCCTAAATTGTTTTGAGTAGTATATATCATTCCCATATAGAACATTTCACACAATGTCCCAATACGCTTTACATTATTACCCCTGGTCACTGGGCCAATACCATTCCTATAATCTTTCTCAGCTCCCTGGGGAGTATACAGCCCATTATGTGTAACCTGCTTTTGGCTAATCAAACACAATTACCGTCTCTACCCTCACATGTACCCATTTATACTCCTGGGTGAAGAGAAACAATTACAATACTACAGTGCCTTGCTCAAGGACACAAGTATCGCTGTCGCGGCCAGGATTCGAACCCACAATCTGACGACTCGGCCATCAGACCACAAGTGCAGTGCACTACACTGCACTGCACTGTTCATTTAACACTTGGAAAATACCATTCAACTCCACATCTATTCCATGATTATTCAATGTGGGTATTTATTTATTTAACGTTTTTTTTCCCCCCCCCCGCCTCAACTCTCCTTTCCGCTCATTGTAGATTTCATCTGCACTTCGAGAAGGACTCTAAAGCCGAGGTTGAGAAGAAGAAAAAGTTATCTATGCAGCCGTTTGAGATTCTACCCGAGGTAAATACACCAAAATAAAACAAGTGAAAAACACTAGTGGACAGTCGACATCATACACGTACATATGAATGCATTTTTACTATGTTCTTGCACAGCAAAGTAAGCTAAAACTTCCACTGGTTGTTTTTATGTATTTGCTCATTATTTCAAGCCTCCCAGCGAAACCTACATGTATAAAACCTATAAAAACCTATATTTCAAAATGGGAACCTTTTATTTTCCCCAAAAACCTATATTAACCCTCCTACTATTGATGCACTTTAGTGGGAAGTTGCTGTAGAGGTCAAAATCAGTCAACTGCCCGTTTTGACTGTTGACCCAAATGTGCACACAGGGGCATTTTTGACTGGTTTTTGCTGTCATTTTGACTACCCTGAACAATACCAGACAAAGTTTTACCAGTCAAAAACAGTTGACTCATTTTGTCCTGTAAATGTACTTAATACATGTAAAGGTTTGACATTGTTTGACTTTTAAGTGCACTAGATATACCTTGGCAAGTATATCAACATTTTGACTGATTTTGACCTTTGTAGTAGTAGGAAGGTAAACCCTAATTCCCTAGGTCCATTTGCTTAAAATACACATAACCTGAATCCTCCAAAATCCTTCAGTAGTAAAGCAAGCAAATGACACGTACGTACACATGTGTTTCTACCCTCCCTGCATGCATGGAGCAATAAACAGTGTCCACTGACCCAAGCACTGACCTTGCAATCATTACAACAAACATGGATGTACATGTACCATGGAAAGGCAAGTATAATGCCTAATAACCTCAATCCTTAACCAGTTCGCATCAGAGGCCGTGTATACACGCATTTTTTTTTTGAACCGGGGATCGGAGAGCATCTAAACACGCATTCCGATTTTTGTGTGTGTTACCGGGAGACTTGTCAACACGCCACACGTGGCGTGCCGTCGTGGCAGCTGACTTGTATACACGCAATCGTTTCTCGGAGTCCATGGGGTCACGGTTCGGTGGCCCCGGACAAAATGCACTGCAAACAATGAACGAGTTCACTCTTTTTGTTGATTTTTGCATAATCCCTTTATCCAAGACCTGTTCCTTTGACATACCAGCCAAGAATTTGTAAAGACGGATTTATATCCATTGTTTACGAGGCCTTTCCTCTCTCTCCCGGTATGCCGTCTGTTCGACCGGGCGCTGGTCGCTTATAGGCCGTTGCATCGGAGCTTGCCAACGGTCTAATTGTGCAGAACAAACACAACCGTAATTAAAAAACTAGCCATTTAATTCTCGAAATGTCAATGAGTAAAGATGGGTGTCCAGACTTAATTTCATTGACAAAAAAAATTATTAATGGCTAGAAATTTTTTCAGATTTTTCACTGAAAATAAACCCACACGGGGACCGGAAAAAAATATATATTCCCGACGTGAACTGGTTAAAAATCCTTCACTTTAGCAAAGAAAATGTAGCATGTAACCTCAATCCTTCAAAATCCTTCACTTTAGCAAAGAGGATTTTTGAGGATTTGGGAAGGTTAGGGTTAACCTATAAAAATACTGTATTTTTAATCTCCTGCAACACATTTTCATCTTCCTCTTCCTCATAACATCCTCATGGCTTTGAAGAAAAATTACTTCCTAAGTATAAAGAGATGAAGCTAAAACAGTAGCCAAACTGTAACATGTGTACCGCTCTTAAATTTTCTGCCGCACAGGGTATTGGGTAATTGCAAAAAGTACTCGGAAGGTAGGCAATTTACAATGTACCAAAAACTTGTTACTTAACACTGCATAATCACGGGAAATAACCTATAAAAGCCTATATTGTGGCATTTGGTAAACCTATAATAACCTATATTTTGCTTAAAAACCTATTTAAAAAATATATATTTGGTAGATTAGGCACTGTGAGGCCTGTTATATGGATGCGTACAGTAAGGATTAGGTTTGGGATTTGCAATTAGTTACTATGTATGATATATTAGAGGGAAAAAGCAACATTTTATGCATGTTCGAAAAATGTAATGTGAGTAACCAGAATTTTTAATAATAATAATAATAATGTGGACTTATAGTGCACGTATCCACCAAACTGGTGCTCAAGGCGCTTTATATTATTACCCCTGCTCATCAGGCTCATAAATCATTCCTGAAACCATCTCGGCTCCCTGGCGATCATACAGCTCAATTGCTGCCATTACAGCGCATATAGGGCTAATCAAACACAACAACCAACTCTGCCCTCACAGGTACCCATTAACCCCTGGGTGGAGAGAAGCAATTATGGTAAAGTGTCTTGCTCAAGGACACAAGCACCATGGTCGCGGTTGGGATTCGAACCCACATTCTGACGACTCAGCCATCAGAACACAAATCCGATGGACTAAACCGCTCGACCATGGCACTCCATAACCCAAACCTACATTCTGACGACTCGGCCATCAGAACACAAATCCGATGCGCTAAACCGCTCGACCATGGCACTCCATATAGCGTACATATAACAAATTGCAGAAAGTATTATTTTGTGTTGAGTAAGGTCTGGGTATAATGTAGCTACTGTGAAAAAACTGACGAGTGAAATATATATTAGGCATTAATTAACCCTAACCTGCCCAATGTCCCGAACGGGATCGGAGGACCTAATCTAAGCTAAGCTAACCTTTCCAAATCCTCAAAAATCCTCTTTGCTAAAGTGAAGGATTTTGGAGGACTGAGGTTACATGCTACATGCTCTTTGCTAAATTGAAGGGTTTTGGAGGATTGAGGTTATTAGGTATCCTTGCCTTTCCATGGTACATGTACATCCATGTTTATTGTAGTGATTACAAGGTCAGTGCTTGGGTCAGTGGACACTGTTTATTGCTCCATGGTCCCTGGCCATGTACATGTATCACAGATTAGAAACACATGTGTGCATACATGTCATGTGCTTGCTTTACTACTGAAGGATTTTGGAGGATTCAGGTTATGTGTAAGCAAATGGGTCGAGGGAGTTAGGAAGGATTCAGGTTATGTGTAAGCAAATGGGCCTAAGGAGTTAGGAAGGATTCAGGTTATGTGTAAGCAAATGGGCCTAGAGAGTTAGGAACGATTCAGGTTATGTGTAAGCAAATGGGTCTAGAGAGTTAGGGTTTTAATGGTAGGCCCCAAAATCTCAAAAAAAGTAACGTGAATAACCATGGAATTTCCCTTTAGTGAATTTATTTTTGTGTACACATGTAAACATCCAAACCCTAACTAGTGTGGATGCATTTACAGGAATATTAGCAATGATGTGTACACTGTCTTTAAGACTCCTTTCATTACACGAGGGAATTCATAATGCAGACTGGATGGCTGCTTCAATGGATGGAGCATCAGACTATGCTCTGTCTTTCTCATCATTTATTAATCCAAACCCTTCCACCTTCTGATTTTTTTCCCCCTCAACCTTGAAATTGCTGTGGTTGGGAATTTATGAATGGCACAGGTCTGGAATTTCATTATTGTAGAGGCTAGGCCACTTTTCCTGAGGGACGGACACTTCCATTAGAATATCATAGTATCTAGAGCCCTTTTCACACGAGCACCGAGCACCGGTAACGAACGTCCTTGGTTATGGGCGCCGGATGTCTGTCACCACGGTCACTTGCGATTTTATAACAGCCTTTCACATGACTTCCAAACCAAGTCCAAACCACTAACTTCCATCGTTTCAGAGCTTTTTCTATTAGTTTCACACGACCTATCGTGGCGATTTTAACATCTTTGTGATTTTTGGAGGTGGTCTCGATCTCTGTTATAAATAACAAGGGTACGTGGTAATTATTTAACAAGGATAGCTTTCACATGACTGGGATTTGCTATTTTTTTAAACATGGATGCGATTTATCTCCAAGGTCCTTTGTTAAAACAGTCTCGTGTGAAACGGTCTTAGGAGAATCTTTTTTAAGGCTGTGCCGGGTACCCGGATACCCGACCGAATCTGTCATTACCCGGTTCCATTTTACGGTTCCAATTACCCGTAAATGGGTAAAAAAAAATTGACTGAACATTTAAGCCACACAGTCTCTGATTTTTTTGTTAACATTTTTGTGTGTGTGGAATGGGAATGCTACGAGTCATCTTTAATATAGAAGCAGAAAATTATTACAGTAATTCCACATTTATTATGAAGAAACCTGTGTTCATATGTGACCTGTCACCACAAAATGAGCGTAAAGTCGGAAATTTAAACAATTGAGTTATAGGTATTTCTGGATTCAGTAGAACAAGAGCTTTCCAATGATATATAACACTTGGGGTTACAGCGATCCCCCAGACCACCAGAGGGGGATTTGCGGCTTTGTTTCCGTCTTTGTTTCAAGTTGTTTGTCAAAACACAATAAAAGCTACCAATGAAATTGGCCTGAAATTGAGGTTTTTAATTGTCTGATGGAACTGAAAATTTGGAATTCGATATAAGGAGATTTACAAATTGCAAATATAATAACAAAAACAAATTAGACCTCCCCTCTGATTTTTCTCTTTTCCCGCTGTACTGTGAAATGGTGTAATGCGACTTTACGCTCATTTCGTTGTAACAGGTCACATATTGGTTATTTTATACATTCGGGAGTATTTATTTATGTGTTTTTATAAAATTGTTTACGGGTACCTGGGTATCCAATTTCTGGTGTCCAGTTCCACAAAATAACCAAAAATGCACAGCCTTAACCCTAACCAACCCAGACCCATCAAACTCCCAACAGCTGGTTGTGTTGTATTTTGATGGACTCGGTACTGTATAAACCCATGCATGGTGTTGGATTTTAGATGGATTCAGGAAGGTTCCTAGCCAAAAACCATTGGAGTGTTAGGGTTAAGACAAAAATCTGTAAATTTATGATTACTGTCAAGGGAATATACAACATTGGTGATTACAAAATTACCATTTATTATCTGAAACCAAACTTGGTGTAAAGTCGGTAAAGGTACGAACCATCCTGTAAAAATATTGCCTGAAGTACTCTCATTTTAGATCAAATACGAATAAAACACCTTTTCTGAAAAAAATGTGAATTTTGGACTCAGTACTGTATAAGCCCATGCATGGTGTTGGATTTTGGTGGATTTAGCCAAAACCATGGGGGGGGGGGGTAGGGTTAATCTTTTTGATGGGGGCAGCATGGCCAAGACCAGGGCAGTGGAGACGGTGGCCTCCATGTAATTTTGTCTTTCGACACTAATGGAATACAACTTTGTGACATGTGATAGGAACATGGGACAATAATAATAAAATGAAATATTTTGTCAACTGTTTGTTTTTTTTGTCTGCAAAATTATGGCTATTGGCCTTACATTTCAAACCTAGCAGGTTCTTCCTCTGTGCACATTCCAAGCCCCTTGAGGATTGTGCTTGCCATAAAGTAAAACAACTCTCCAACCGGAGTATTAGTCAGGGTTTGGAGATAGGCGTCCAAATCTGTTGTTCTTTGAAAAACACCGTGTCCAAATATTTAACTTACAATACATTTGCATGTGTTTTACAAATCAAACAGGGTGTCCATTTAGGAAACAGGGCGTCCAAAAGACGCCCAAAAGTATAGACTGGTTCCCTGTCTATATCCTATCAAGGATATAGACAGGCTCCAGGCGTACCACTCAAAGGATTTAGTTGGATACGTTAACGCGTTGTGTCGAAGATCTGACGTGACTCTTCGAGGCTTGTGTGCGCTAGCTACCAACTAAGGTCAAAGTTCAGCATCGGGAAAAATATGGCGGCTGCATGGCCAGGATCTGGCGTAATTCACGCGCCTCGAGCTCAAAGCGTGACGTCAGATCGTCAGGCCACCCAAAGGTATTGCTGGCTAATACTGTTGTCTCAGGGGGATCATCTTCAAAATGTTACATTCATAACAGACAGAAATTTTGTCATAAACTGATGGCATTTTCAGTTAAATTTCACTTGGGTTATCTAACTTCCCATTTGAATACATCTTGAGATAAAATCACTAAACACAAAAGAGAGATTTTTTAACAATAAAACAATATTTAACAATCAGTCACAGAGTCGCTATTAGTTGTGTTGGAAATTGCAACACAAATCACAATTTGCTCGTCAAAATTCGAGATTTGCCATTCATAATTAGCATTGCAATACACACAAACGTATTTCTGCCTACAGTTTTTGCTATATCCAAAAATTTGTTGAACAGAATGGTTTCCCAAAGGCATGGAATCACAATAGCAAGAGCTTGTGAGTGTGTGTACATTGTTATTGACAATAAAACATTTGTATAATATGGCAGTCTGGCAGATACAGTCTGGCAGATACAGTCTATGGGTAGATTGAGGGACAAAATAATTCAGGCAAAGAAATGTAGGAGAAGGCTGAACAGCCCGAGAATCAGACATACTGCAGTCTACAGAGGTCGAAATTAACTTGTATTTTATGGTGGCCAGCAGGACCACGAACAACTGAATTGTCCAGGCCTCCTTAGTTTTAGGTAGCCCTTTGAAAGGTCATTTAACCCTAACCATCCCAAATCCTCCAAAATCCTCCAAAATCCTCCTTGCTAAAGTGAAGGATTTTGAAGGACTGAGGTTACATGCTACATGCTCTTTGCTAAAGTGAAGGATTTTGGATGATTGAGGTTATTAGGCATACTTGCCTTTCCATGGTACATGTACAGTATCCATGTTTGTTGTAGTGATTGCAAGGTCAGTGCTTGGGTTAGTGGACACTGTTTATTGCTCCATGCATGCAGGGATGGTCCCTGGCCATTTACATGTATCACAGATTAGAAACACATGTGTGCATACATGTACGTGTCATGTGCTTGCTTTACTACTGAAGGATTTTGGAGGATTCAGGTTATATGTAGGCAAATGGGCCTAGGGAGTTAGGAAGGATTCAGGTTATGTGTAAGCAAATGGGTCTAGGGAGTTAGGGTTAAGGAGTGTCGTGGCCGAGCGGTCTAGCGCACCGAACTCAAGTTCTGGTGTTGCCAACAGCAGGGTGTGAGTTCGAGCCCCGGTCGTGACACTTGTGTCCTTGAGCAAGGTACTTAACCATAATTGCTTCGTCCTTCGGATGGGACGTAAAAAAGCCGTAGGTCCCGTGTGTTGTGTAATGCACGTAAAAAAGAATGCGCCTTGAGCACCACTTAGTTGGTGGATACGTGCGCTATATAAGTCCACACATTATTATTATTATTATTATTAAGGGACAATGTTGTCACAATCAGAGCAGACATTCAACAGGGCATGGAATCGGTGTCCTAGTTTAAGATGAACACAGTGACTGAAAATTACTGGCTCATTTATGCAGCGGCAACGATAATATGACCTTATCATGTGGGGTATTATTTTCAGTCACTGGGTTAATCTAAAACTAGCACTCCGATTCCATGCCATGTTGGAACCCTAACCACCCCAAATCCTGCAAAATCCTCCAAGGGGCACTTTTTGGGGGCAAATGCAGCACTGTTGGAAACTGGTACTTTCACCTCTTCAAATGGGGCAAAATTACTACCTGGCAAGAAGTACAGGCCATAAGTGCTCAATATGAAAGGTCAACGAAAATGCAAGGTGCATTTTGAAGATAAGGGCATGTTTCCAAAAGTGCACTGTTGGATTTTGGAGGATTCAGGAAGGTTCCTAGCGAGGAGTTAGGGTTAAACAAATAAATTTAAACAAAACAGTTGCTATTCTAAGTTCATGTGTATTTTAATGTTGCAAAAACAAAGATTTAAAAGGGCAACATCATCACGATCAACAGGGCATGGAATCGGAGTGCTAGTTTTAGATTAACTCAGTGACTGAAAATAACACCTCACATGATAAGGTCATATTACCGTTGCCGCTGCATAAATGAGCCAGTAATTTTGAGTCACTGTGTTCATCTAGGACACCGATTCCATGTCCTGTTGAAGGTCTGCCCTGATCGTGACGATGTCCCTGTAATAATTAGTTCCATGTTTTACAAACTCATTCTGATGAATTCATACAGTGAGTTTTTCTTTACCATGCCAAAGATTTTCCTTGCGCTGTCAGTATTAATCATTTAATTATAATGATGTCTTTCTTATTTTTGTACACTAGACCTCAGACTATCAAACCTGGCAGATGTAGTTAGCTCTTATGTTAATCCACTAGCCTCGGGCTATTCGCAATTTCTACCTCTGGTAGTATAAATATAAATTCTTGTTCATGATAGTATGAACAAGAATTTATATTTACATACATGTATACTTTTTTTGTAAGTTAAAATGTTTAGACCAAGTTCATGTAAATGTGCAATCTTGACAGATAAAAACAAAATTAACTTTAAAAAACTTACATGTCCCTACAAACATGCACACTTCAATTGGTTATCAAAATATTGTTTATTTAAAGATCTCCTGAAGACGATCAGAGCATACTGATCAAAACGTCGAGTTGTAACCTCCAGTTCTTTTCAGAACTAATCACTACTGAATTGAAATTTTCACATGGTGTCACCGCAAACAGACTTTACTTATCCTTTTTACCATTCTCCTGAAGACGAGCAGAGCATACTGATCGAAACGTCGAGTTGTAACTTCAAGTTCTTTTCAGAACTATACTACTCAAAACAATTTAGGGAACACCGGAATAATCTCAGTTAAAGCAAGATCATTTATTTCAGATAAACACAATGTTTCACAGAATTGATGAGAAACAACTGCACAATGAAACAGATGATAAAGGATACATGTCGTGATTACATATTTCATGACATGACTACTGAAAGAGAGAGGGGGTTGCAAATGAAAATCCTGGTTCATGGAACATTTCAAACCTATTTGATGTTAAAAATCCGGTGTTCCCTAAATTGTTTTGAGTAGTATATGTGTACTTTTTTTGTAAGTTAAAATGTTTAGACCAAGTTCATGTAAATGTGCAATCTTGACAGATAAAAACAAAATTAACTTTAAAAAACTTACATGTCCCTACAAACATGCACACTTCAATTGGTTATTAAAATATTGTTTTAATGATCTCCTGAAGACGATCAGAGCATACTGATCGAAACGTCGAGTTGTAACCTCCAGTTCTTTCCAGAACTAATTACTACTCAATTGAAATTTTCACATGGTGTCGCCGCAAAGCTACAAATATTACTTTAATATTTTACTTTGATCCAAGATCATAATATTTAAATAAAATCATACTATTATTAAAATATACTACTCAAAACAATTTAGGGAACACCAAATTTTTAACATCAAATAGGTTTGAAATGTTCCATGAACCGGGATTTTCATTTGCAACCCTCTCTCTCTTTCAGTAGTCATGTCATGAAATGTGTAATCACTACATGCATCCTTTATCATCTGTTTCATTGTGCAGTTGTTTCTCATCAATTCTGTGAAACATTGTGTTTATCTGAAATAAATGATCTTGCTTTAACTGAGATTATTCCGGTGTTCCCTAAATTGTTTTGAGTAGTATATTTATTTAAAATAATTCATAGATGTAATATCAGAATTACTGCTAATTAAAGTAGTGAGGGAAACCAAATGCATCAATTCCAGAAACAATTAATTTTGTTAATAACAAATTTAGAGATTAAAATATAGTTATTCTCCCACTAATTGTAATTCTGCATATCCTTCCTGTTTTTAGCAAAGGACCGACCACGAGATAGCAATATCGGGGAATTTGTGATTGAAAAAATAATTTATCGTAGCTGTCCTCCTCAATAATCCCATTACTTGGCCGTACCATACGGCAAATAGGATACTGGACAAAAAAAAAAGCATGGATCATGTTAAATCGTTGCAAAATTGCGCACCCAGCCTTTCAACTTCTTTATTTATTCATGGCATGGTCATGTGTCAATTTCAATTTGTAGTGTCAACCCACATCATCTTGTAGGCACACATGTCTAGAGTGCCATCCAGATGAAGCTAACATCTCCAAGGGTGTTATTGGCGATGGCTAAATTTTAGTGCATTTTTTTTTGCGCTTTGAATTTTCAATATCCCGGACTTATACCTGCATAGATCATGTTAGTTATTAGTGGCAGGTGTCTTTTAGACACAATATTGGACATCCTGTGTTATTTGTAATACACATGTATGCACAGAAATTGTTTTTTTGAATGGAAAAAACATCTGGATGTCCATTTGACAGGTCCTTACTCGAACATGCACTGCTTAGCGGGGGAGGGTTGGAGGGAGAAGGTTGGAGGGAGAAGGTTGGAGGGAGAAGGTTGGAGGGAGAAGGGGGTATTCATATGATCTGTTGCATAATTTTGTTTCATTGCGCATAATGTGATCGGTTCTTGTCGTTCGTCTGCAAAACAATGTGGGATTAACAGCACAGTTGAAATGCCAGTGTTAAAGGAACACTCTGCCTTAATAATTCCAATGAAATGAAATTGAATTGCCAGCGTTAAAGGAACACTCTGCCTAAAGAAATCCCAATGAATTTAAAATGAAATGACAGCTTTAAAGGAGCACTTTGCCTAAATAAATCCAATGAAATGAAATTGAAATGTCAGTGTTAAAGGAACACTCTGACTATATTAGAAATTGTTTTTTTAAATGGAAAAAACATCTGTATGTCCATTTGACAGGTCCTTACTTGCGGGGGAAGGTGGGAGGGAGAAGTGGGTATTCACATGATCTGTTGCATAATTTGTTTGATTGCGCATGTGATCGGTTCTTGTCGAAATTCCAATGAATTGAAATTGAAATGCCAGCGTTAAAGGAACACTCTGCCTAAAGAAATTCCAATGAATTGAAATTGAAATGCCAGCGTTAAAGGAACACTCTGCCTAAAGAAATCCAATGAAATGAAATTGAAATGCCCCGTTAAAGGAACACTCTGCCTAAAGAAATACAATGAATTGAAATTGAAATGCCAGCGTTAAAGGAACACTCTGCCTAAAGAAATTCCAATGAATTGAAATTGAAATGCCAGCGTTAAAGGAACACTCTGCCTAAAGAATTCCAATGAATTGAAATTGAAATGCCAGCGTTAAAGGAACACTGCCTAAAGAAATCCAATGAAATGAAATTGAAATGCCCCGTTAAAGGAACACTCTGCCTAAAGAAATACAATGAATTGAAATTGAAATGCCAGCGTTAAAGGAACACTCTGCCTAAAGAAATTCCAATGAATTGAAATTGAAATGCCAGCGTTAAAGGAACACTCTGCCTAAAGAAATCCAATGAAATGAAATTGAAATGCCCGTTAAAGGAACACTCTGCCTAAAGAAATTCCAATGAATTGAAATTGAAATGCCAGCGTTAAAGGAACACTCTGCCTAAAGAAATTCCAATGAATTGAAATTGAAATGCCAGCGTTAAAGGAACACTGCCTAAAGAAATCCAATGAAATTGAAATGTCTGTTAAAGGAACACTCTGCCTAAAGAAATACAATGAAATGAAATTGAAATGCCAGTGTTAAAGGAACACACTGACTATATTAGGGGTGACGATATTGAATTTTTTGCTAGTCGATTATCGACGGCCATGATATCGGCGATATACGATATTATACTCTCATTGGACACCAAAATAACTACTTTTACATGCAAGTTCAACAGGGAAGTTAGGTAGGTAATAAACAGTCACTCCAAACAGTGGCTCCAAACTGAGCCGAGTTCTTAGATTTTTTGCCGCTCCGTGCGACAAATAATAGAACTCACTGTGACGTCCATAAACAAACCCGTGGTCTATAAATGTACGCACAGTGCAGCGGTCACCATCCACGCTTTTATCCTGGTATCCGACATCTGCTGACTGTGAACAACCTTACAATGTACACCAGCACGGTTATTCCAGGAGAGTGTACCAACACGACAACCAGGAGCACAATGCACGAAAAAAAAGACCATGCACGCAAGTAGTGGGAACATGAGCGGCGCTGCATCGTGATTTCGAAGTGTTTTTAGTTCTTCACGGTACCGTAACTTTGTTGATATTACCGTATGACATGAAATGTGGAGACAATTTATCACTCCGGCGATATTTTAACTAAAAAGAGCGATATAAATTTTATATCGGCGATATTTTTGGAATATCGTCAATATGGTGATATTTCGATATCTTCAAAACCATTTATAACCGATTTAGCCAATAATTTTTTGAATATTGTATCGTAGCGATATTATCGTGACATCATCCACCCCTAGACTATATACATGTAAATCCAATGAAATGAAAATGAAATGCCAATGTTAATGGAACACTCATCCTTAACCTTTTAGAGATCAGTCTTTTCTTGCAAACCACTGCCAAACGCCCAGGCTAACGGTAAATTTGAATGATTTTTCAGGTTTTTCGTTCAAGTGAAAATATCCCAAAATATCTGCAGATGTTTTTATCTCATATCTTGTGAGTATAATATCTGGAAATCCAAAATATCTTGTTTTGTGCCTCTTTGGCACAGGAAGGGTACTGAAATCTGTGGCTGCTTATGACTGTTATGGGCGTTGACATTTTTTAGATTGTGCCGATTTTGGCTATAGGGGTTAATAAATCCAATGAAATAAAGTAAGTATTCTTATGGGTATTTGATTTTCACAAGTACATGTACATAAGTATGTGTGTATTTTGGAATTTGTGACTGGCTCTGGCAAAACCCTAAACTTGGACCCAGTTTTCAAAAGTGACCTCCGAAATTTATTGTGAATAATAACAATGTTCCCAACAACGTTTCAGGATTTTTCTTTTTCCATCAAAATCTACAGAAAATGCTCTATATGGTGACATGAAACCTGGTCCCTCAAACTGATCCCTGGGGTCAGTTTTTGACCATTCCATGGCTGTTACCCATTATTGTAAATGCGGAGAAGTTTCAGGTATTGCCAGAGCGGGTTACATTCAGCAGCAAACATTACCTGTCACTGTACAGGTTATGTATAATCAGGTTATTGTATAATATTTTGTATTTAATCCTATGTACACATTATGCTGTGTCGCTGCTCAATATTTTTTGTTTGCCAAACTCATTCCATATGTAGCCGCCAACAGCCGTCATTATGTTTAGTTTTTACAATTATCCAACAATATCTTCATTTACAGACACTTAACATAATATGTAATTTCTATTGTGTCAGAACAGCGGTGCTTGCTAATGAAATTACAGCTTAAGATTTCACTTTGGATTTCTGCAGTCGATTCAACTGCACAGGCAAATCTATCAGTTTTCGATGTACAGCAGCGGGAATTGCCTTTTAAAGATGCATGGCCGATACTTTTATGCTATGTGGAGTGCCATGGTCGAGCGGTTTAGTGCATCGGATTTGTGTTCTGATGGCTGAGTCATTAGAATGTGGATTAGAATCCCAACCGCAACCATGGTGCTTGTGTCCTTGAGCAAGACACTTTACCATAATTGCTTCTCTCCACCCAGGGGTAAATGGGTACCTGTGAGGGCAGAGTTGGTTGTTGTGTTTGATTAGCCCTATATGCACTGTAATGGCAGCAATTGAGCTGTATACTCCCCAGGGAGCTGAGATGGTTTCAGGAATGATTTATGCGCCTGATGAGCAGGGGTAACAATTATAATGCGCCTTGAGCACCAGTTTGGTGGATACGTGCGCTATATAAGTCCACATTATTATTATTATTATGTGCATCGTTGATTCCATTCAGATTGTTTGAATTTATTTTAAAGTGGAATTTAGGAAAGAGAAGTCAAATCGACTCGGAAATTATTTCATTTTTCTTAACCCTCCTACTACTACAAGAGTCAAAATCATACTTGATATACCTGCCAAGGTATATCTAGTGCACTTAATAGTCAAACACTGTCAAACCTTACGTGTAGCAAGTACATTAACATGAGTCAACCATTATTGTCTGGTATTGTTGAGGGTGGTCAAAATGACAGTAAACCAGTCAAAAATGCCCCTGTGCGCACATTTGGGTCAACAGTCAAAACAGGCAGTTGACTGGTTTTGACCTCTGTAGCTACTTGCCACTAAAGTGCAGCAATAGTAGGAGGGTTAAAGGTGATATTACCTGAGGTAAGACAAAATTATTTCTCAGCAAGATGGAAACCATCATCGGCTTCTTATTAGGCCTGTGCCGAGTACCTGGGTTCGCGGGTACCCGACCATTGAGTTCAATACCCGGTTCCTTTTTTACCGGTTCGGGGACCCGAAACCCACTTTTTAAAAATCTGATGTAACATTTCAGAAACCGAATGCCAGTCTTTTATGAACACTTCCTATGCATCGCTCAAGGAATTATCAAAATTTGTCTCCTATTTGTGTACAGGTACCCAGGAACCGGTATATTAACCCTAACTCCCTAGGCCCATTTGCTTACACATAACCTGAATCCTTCCTAACTCTCTAGGCCCATTTGCTTACACATAACCTGAATCCTTCCTAACTCTCTAGGCCCATTTGCTTACACATAACTTGAATCCTTCCTACATGTAACTCTCTAGTCCCATTTGCTTACACATAACCTGAATCCTTCCTAACTCCCTAGGCCCATTTGCTTACACATAACCTGAATCCTTCCTAACTCTCTAGTCCCATTTTCTTACACATAACCTGAATCCTTCCTAATTCTCTAGGCCCATTTGCTTACACATAACCTGAATCCTCCAAAATCCTTCAGTAGTAAAGCAAGCACACGTGTATGCACACGTGTTTCTAATCTCTGATACATGTACATGGCCAGGGACCCTCCCTGCATGCATGGAGCAATAAACAGTGTCTCAGTACTGACCCAAGCACTGACCTTGCAATCACTACAACAAACATGGATGTACATGTACCATTAAAAGGCAAGTGTGCCTAATAACCTCAATCCTCCAAAATCCTTCACTTTAGCAAAGAGGATTTGGGAGGATTTGGGAAGGTTAGGGTTAAGGCGACTGGGTACCCGGTTCCAGTATTACCCGTGGATGCACAGCACTACTTTGTACACCAAGTAATGATCACATTACAATTTGACCATTTTTTAAGCCACATCAAAATGTTCATTTATTTCTAGTTGAGCAGTCAAAAATAGTGTAATCTCAAAGTTGGCGATGGTACCAAATACCATGACAGGCCTCCCAGCGAAACCTATCAAAATTATAAAAACCTATATTTCAAAATGGGAACCTTTATTTCCCCAAAAAACCTATATTAACCTATAAAATCCTGTATTTTTAATCTCCTGCAACACATTTTCAACTTCCTCATAAAATCCTCATGGCTTTGAAGAAAAATTACTTCCTAAGTATAAAGAGATGAAGCCAAAACAGTAACATGTGTACCGCTCTTAGATTTTCTGCCGGACAGGGTATGGGGTAATGTACTTTGTTGCAAAAAGTACTCATAAGGTAGGCAATTTACCTAAAAACTTGTTACTTAACACTGCATGCATAATCACGGGAAATAACCTATAAAAAAACTTATTTTTGGCATTTGGTAAACCTATAATAACCTATATTTTGATTTAAAAATCTATTTAAAAAACCTATATTTGGTAGATTAGGCACTGGGAGGCCTGATATAGTCAAGCTTCTCACTCTTCAATACTATACAATGTACATACATGTACATGTACATCCTCATTCCTCGGTATACAATGATGTGCACATGTAGGTAATTATCATGCAATAGCCATCTTGGGGTTACTCCCACACAAGTCAATCATTATGTCTCAGGCCTGTGGTTTCTCAGAATTCTTCCTGATTTCAGGATTTTTTATAAGCCTCTCTTTGCCTCAAACTTTCCCTGAAAGAAGAGAAGTAGCCACCAGGGAAAGAAAGAAGTAGCCTGTATTGTGTCCAAACCTCTAGTTTCTTGTTTGTGGGGATGTGGAGAGTCTGTAAATCCTCCTACATGTAAATTCAGCACCCAGGAGGTTCAGGGGGCTTTGTCCTCTAGACCAAAGGGAGACCCAGGCCCGCTACCCATTTTTGGGGGGTACTTTTGTAAAGTCACACCCCTGATGTTTATGAGAATCAGAATGAGGCATGTGTCTACAATAGTCTGGTCATATGACTAATATTATAATGTAATTAAACCTCTGCTTTATCATGGTCCTTATATTGAAAAGGCCATTGTTGTGGGCGGCCATCTTGAGTTTTCTCACACACAAGTCTATGAGAATCAGGGCCGCGTTTTCGCGACCGTAACCAGAAACATGTTTAGGCTTCGGTCATTGGTTAAGCGTTTTCGCGAGTTCGGTTGTACTGCGGTGATGTCATTGTTCTGATCAAACGTCAGCCGGAGTTTGTGATCGGTTACGCTTGGTTTCAAGATTGTAAAAAGTAATGAAAGTTTTCTTAATTATTTGTTAAAACATGATGGAATGATATACCAGTATATCTTCCAAGTTTATTACTAGCATACGAGTAAGTTGTATTTTGCAAAAAATTTGAATTACACTATATATTTTGAGAAACGTTGATGATTGAACACGTCGCAAACTGAAAACAATTTTTCTGGTTACATTCACGTTTTCACGTAGCTATGCCGTCTTGTTTCTGGTGAAGAATATGACGTCAGAAACAAGTTTCTGGTTAGGGTCGCGAAAACACGCCCCTGAATGAGGCTATAGTGTCCACAATATAGTCTGATGCCCTGTGAAGTGGAAACCTTAAAGATGTACTTCTTTTTCTTATCATGGTATTTATATTGAATAGAGCATTGTCATGCAGCATGCAGCCATCTTGAGTTTTCTCACACACAAGTCTATGAGAATCAATAAAAGGCTATAGTGTCTGAAAAAAAGTCTGGTGCCTTGTGAAATGGTGACTCACATTATACTTCTCTTTATCATAGCCTTAGGGAACCAGACAAAACCAAACAACCCTGGTGTAGCACAAATCTAGATCACATGCATGGGTGTTGATTGAGAACCATGCATTGCTGTATCCACACAATTGTACAGGGAGTTAATTGCATTCAGAGCTAAACTGTAAAAACAACGTGCACTCAATTCACTTCGGAGGACAGGATATGCCACTTTGTGTAATGTGCTGCTTGTGTTAAATAAACACCCTCGGGTAATCCAGGGGGAGTTGAGCCTAAGTGTGAAGAAATTGACAGCCAGCTGATCCATTGAAGCAGTTGTATATACACGTACATGTACATGTACACGATAACTCTATAAATGTACCAGTGCTTTATCGTACATAGAAATAAATCAATTTAATTATTAAGTAAATTCGTAAATGCCCAAGACAGTTTAGACAATCTGATTGGACAAAATGTAATCACGTGGGGGTTAATGGATGGTATAGACTGGACTGGCTTATCAAAATCAGAATGGCGCATATGTGACAGCTGTTCGCCAGCCGTTTTGTGCGACGCGGATTTCAACCAAATCAGAGTGACGAAGATTGTAATCACACGCCCGACTCATGTACTTGGGATGTGTTTCGTGTGTCCCCAAAACGTGAATTTGTCCATTTCTGTTGGCTTTAATCAACAAAAATTACATTTTTTTTTTTATAAGGGCATTTATTTTATAACGAGATAAAGGACCTCGCCCCTTCGGCTCAGTCCTTATTGCCTGTGATGACGCCCAAAACCGGTCGTTAACCTGTGGTAAAAACCACACGACAAACAGTTATTCCCTTGTTGAAGACCATCCACTTATTCAAATACATTTCGACTTAACATTTAACCTTATAGCTGCACTTTAGTGGCAAGTAGCTATAGTGGTCAAAATCAGTCAACTGCCTGTTTTGGCTGTTGACCCAAATGTGCACACAGGGGCCATTTTTGACTGGTTTTTACTGTCATTTTAACTACCCTGAACAGTACAAGACAATGCTTTTACCAGTCAAAAACTGGTCGACTCATTTGACCTGTAAGTGTACTTAGTACTTACGTTGGTTTGACAGTGTTTGACAACTATATCAACATTTTCACTAATTTTGACCCATGTAGTAATAGGAGCAATTCACTTAACCATAATTGCTTCTCTCCTCCCAGGGGTTAAATGGGTACCTGTGAGGGCAGAGTTGGTTGATTAGCCCTGTATGCGCTGTAATGGCAGCAATTGAGCTGTATACTCCCTAGGGAGCTGAGATGGTTTCGGGAATGATTTATGAGCCTTATGAACCTTATGAGCAGGGGTAATAATATAATGCGCCTTGAGCACCACTCAGTTGGTGGATACGTGCACTATATAAGTCCACACATTATTATTATTATTATTATTATTATTAAGATAATTAAATGGTTTGTACATTTTCTTCTTGGAAATTTATTGATATTTTTAATCAACAGCCAAAAAGGGAAGGGAATTTCTTTATATAAGAATGCGGAATATGCGCAACTTTTTTGATTGGAGGTTTTTTATTTTCGGTTTTTTTCTTCAAAAATGCGATAACCTAATTGATGGAACAAGTTTCTTTAATGATATATTTCTTGAAAACTGGAGGGATAAAATTAATGTGTTTGGGAAAAATTAATGTATTTGGAAACAGAGGGAGTTATATTGCCATTGCCCTTCCCCCTCCCGTAAAATGCAAAACCCCAGTACTAATGTATCCATTGCATAGCTGGCAACTATTAAAACAAATTCGTAATTATTACAAATTTTTGGCTCTTTTTTGCTCTTTAAAAATTACGAATTTCAAGTTTTCTGCCGAACAAAAAAAAATACCCTTGATAAAGTACCATTTTATCACGTATAACGATCAGAATCCGTACCTATACCGAATATTTTCATACGTGTAGCGTGCTGCAATAAATAAGTTTTGAATAACCAAAAAGTATTATGGATGTCAATTAGCGTAGTATCGATACGTTGTTTGTCAGGGTACCAATTTGTGCGATGTAGTAATGGGTAATAAACAGGAACCAGTGAAGAGCCTACAGTTTCATCATGGCACCTGCCACTGTGTAAACGTGCAATCGGAAGTGAGAAAAGTTTTAGCATTCTCCATGTATTCAGTGTTGAATCGTGTAAGATGGCTTCAAAAACCAAAGGACAGCTTTACACCAAGAAATACAGTGATTTACGTACATAGTATGTTTTTGTGTGATTTATTTGCAGTTGGTCATCTTGACCATCATTTTAGTTTTTATACAAATTGTTATGTCTTGGTCGGTTTCATTACGAATTGGAATTTTGAAATGTTGGCGGCCATATGCCATTGCAGTATAGTTTCCATTTGGCTTTCTTCCCTTTCCAACATTTATGGGAACTTCTGTCTACCCCTCTTCATAATAATGCACGCTTATATTGCACCGGTATCTGCCAAGTTTGATGCTCATGGTGTATGAACATTATTACCCCTGTCATCGGGCCAGTTATATCATTCCTAGAACCATCTCAACTCCCTGGGGAGTATGCAGCCCATGCTGCCAAATGTGTAGCGCAACGAGCTTAATCAAACACAATTACCATCTCTGCCCTCAAAGGTCCCCATTAAATACTCCTTGGTGAAGAGAAGCAATTATAGTTTATAAGTGTCTTGCTCAGGGACACAAGCACCACGGTCGCGGCCAGCATTCGAACCCACATTCTGATGACTCGGCCATCAGAACACAAATCCGATGCACTAAACCGCTCGACCATGGTACCCCATCTGGAATGTACACTGTATTTGGGTTTTTTTACTGTGGAAATTAACCCAAATCCTGCAAAATCCTCCAAGGGGCACTTTTTGGGGAAAATTCAGCACTGTTGGAAACTGGTACTTTCACCTCTTCAAATGGGACAACATTACTACCTGGCAAGAAGTACAGGCCATAAGTGCTGAATATGAAAGATCAACGAAAATGCATGGTGCATTTTGAAGATAAGGGCATGTTTCCAAAAGTGCACTGATGGATTTTGGAGGATTCAGGAAGGTTCCTAGCCAGAATACCTAGGGGGTTAGGGTTAATGAACCATGAACCATAAGTCTGTGCTGTTTGATTGACAAATCAGAGCGGTGTATCATTGACTATATTGTATCTCTTCTTGTTCCTCATCAGACTGCCTTAGAGGTTGACCTGAAGGACATATACCAGCCTGGGTCGGTGCTGGACATGCCCAAGAGACCTACCTGGGACTACAGCCTGAGCAAGGAGCAGGTTGAAGCTAGAGAGGAGGCCATGTTCCAGGAATACCTGTACAATATCTTCACCAAGTTCCCCACGAAACAACTCAGCTACTTTGAAATCAACTTGGAGGTAATGAAATGGAACATTACACATGTGAAATTAATATCACCAGACGTCTATTACGTGTGTCAGCCTGCTGTAATCCATACCACGGCATTGTACTCCAAATGCATGCATGTACAACAAGCATGGTTACGAGTTTTGCTACCCTGCCCGGCCCTGCTGTAAGGCATCATGGGATTAGGCGCTTGACGTGCAAAGCTTTTTCATAGAAATAGACGCAATCTTAAACTAGACGTGGGTGAACTATAGCCTGTGCGGCGAATGCAGTAAACGCTAAGGTGCGCCGGGTAAGTCTCCCAGACTGCACTGCTTCTTTTTTAGACCTTACGTGTCAGTCTGTGGAACAATACCTCATGAATAATAATAATAATAATAATAATGTAGACTTATAGAGCGTACGTATCCACCAAACTGGTTCTCAAGGCGCATGACATTATTATCCCTGCTCAACAGGCTCATAAATCATTCCTCAAACCATCTCAGCTCCCTGGGGAGTATACAGCTCAATTGCTTCCATTACAGCGCATATAGGGCTAATCAAACACAACAACCAACTCTGCCCTTACAGGTACCCATTTACCCCTGGGTGGAGAGAAGCAGTTATGGTAAAGTGTCTTGCTCAAGGACATAAGCACCCCGGTCGCGGCTGGGATTCGAACCCACATTCTGACGACTCAGCCATCAGAACACAAATCCGATGCACTAAACCGTGCACTGTGCCGTAGACTTGGATAGTACACTAGAGTGGCAAACTTCATGTAGGTAAGAGACTTCTGGTACTGTGCCGTGGACTAGGATAGTAAACTAGAGTTGCACACTTCATATAGACAATACTGTAGACTTCTGAAATCACAATATATCCAAGCACAGCAAGACAACTGTTCCATTATTTGCTGTGACCTAATCTGGCACTTTTAAAACATCCCAACCGTCCCAACACTACTTGCCTGAGATAGGAATGGAAAGATACTTCATGTCTTACACATTTCCAGTGCCTTGTTATCATCCTCTTTCTTTTCCTCCCAGACGTGGAGACAACTCTGGAGAGTTCTAGAGATGTCCGACATCGTCCTCCTCATCACCGACATCCGTCACCCGGCCGTCCACTTCTCCCCCGCCCTCTATGACTACGTGACCAAAGACCTGAGGAAGCACCTTATCCTGGTACTTAACAAGATCGATCTTGCCCCTCCATCCCTCGTGGTCGCCTGGCACTCGTATATGAAGGAGAAATTCCCTGATGTACACGTCGCCTGCTTCACCTCTTTCCCTAGAGAGAACCTGACTCCGAAGAGTATTGACCCTGGAAAAGGTAATCTACATGTTTTGTAATGTTGACATTTATATCAGTTTCATGAAGAGACAGATGTCTACACAAATTGTGTTCCAAGATTATAATCACAATGTTGGTAAAATCACAGTGTCGGTAAAATCAGTGTCGGTAAAATCAGTGTCGGTAAAAATCACAGTGTCGGTAAAATCACAGTGTCGATGTCAGTCAGACCTATGATTTCTCAGGATTTTTCCTGATTTCAGGATTTTTTACAAATCTTCCTTAGCCTCAACTTGAAAGGAGAGAAAGTAGACACCAAGGAAAGAAAGAAGTAGCCTGTATTGCATCCAAACCTCTAGTTAGGGATGTGGAGAGTCTGTAAATCCTCCACAATTAAACATCCAGGAGGTTCAGGGGGCTCTGTCCTCTAGACCAAAGGGAGGCCCAGGCCCACTACCCATAGGAGGTTCAGGGGGCTCTGTCCTCTAGACCAAAGGGAGACCCAGACCCACTTTTTCCGGATTTTTTTACTTTTGGCAAATCACACTCTGGTCGGTAATAATATAATGCACCTTGAACACCAATTTGGTGGATACGTGCGTTATATAAGTCTACATTATTATTATTATTATTATTATTATTATTATTATTATTATTAATATTATTATTGTTATTGTTATTGTTATTGTTATTGTTATTGTTATTGTTATTATTATTATTATTATAATCTCCAACAACAAGAAAGCTGACATGTACGTATCAACTTCAACTAGAAAAAAAAACACTAATTATTAATTGACTTCTGATGATATAAATATAAATGAATACATTATGAAGGAGTACAGCAAAACTTTATTTTTGTTTCAGCAAAAAAAAAACTGCTGTAATTTTTGGTTTACAAAACGTTGTATTGTTGTGGATAGATCTGAATTTCATGGTTTGCAAATTGTTAAAATGAATTTGTGGGTTTGTCTGTTTTTTTCTTTCAGTCCTACATCGCAAGAGAAGAAGAGGTGCGTACACAGCAGTGGGTCCTATGCAATTACTCAAGGCATGTGAAACGATATGTCAAGGGAAAGGTATGCAGACTTGAAGTCAAGATAGGGTTTATGTTACAGTGTCGACGTAGAATGATTTCGTTCAGCAACTTTTGCACTGCAAATTATCAGACAGAAACATATTTGTATGTTTAAAGGGGCAGTATCGTCACGATCAACAGGGCATGGAATCGGAGTGCTTGTTTTAGATTAACTCGGTGACTGAAAATAATACCCCACGTGATAAGGTCATATTACTGTTGCTGCTGCAGAAATGAGCCAGTAATTTTTAGTCACTGTGTTCATCTACAACACCGATTTCCATGCCCTGTTGAAGGTCTGCTCTGATCGTGACGATATTGTCCCTTTAAATGCTAATTATGAAAAGCAATTCTGTAATTTTGTGTTGCAACTTGTGAATACAAGCGAAATTGTTCACTGTGCAATAATTTTTTATTTAGTTTAACCCTCCAACTACTACAAAGGTCAAAATCAGTCAAAATGTTTGATATACTTGCCAAGGTATATCTAGTGCACTTAAAAGTCTGAACATTGTCAAACCTTATGTGTAGTAAGTACATTTACAGGTCAAAATGAGTCGACCGTTTTTGACTGGTAAAAGCATTGTCTGCTAAAAGCATTGTATGGTATTGTTCAGAGTGGTCAAAATGACAGTAAAAACCAGTCAAAAATGCCCCTGTGTGCACATTTGGGTCAACAGTCAAAACAGGCAGTTGACTGATTTTGACCTCTATAACTAGTTAAAACCACATATACGTGTATCAACATTCATAAATTTAGAAAGGCCAAAACTGTGTTGTGTGTGGGAAAAAATCCACAGAAAACATCTAATCAATTGTTTATCATCACCCGATTCAAGAATTTCAACAATCTATATTAAAAGATGATTCTTTTGGACTTTTTCAGTTGACCTGAGCAGTTGGAGGGACAAGATAGAGACGGAGCTTAGAGGAGAGGAGGGCCTAGCGGCCAACATCATTGATAGCTCCGAAGCAGATACAGTACAGGACACAAGTTTTTCAGAACACGAGTTTTTCAGTGGTGGGGTGCTAACGATAGGATGTGTAGGTAAGAACATTAGGGATAAGTAGGACTAATTGCAGTGACACCATGTGAAATTCTCAATTGAGTAGTAAGTTCTGAAAAGAACTGGAGGTTACAACTCGACGTTTCGATCAGTATGCTCTGATCTCCTGAGGATGCAGGGGTGTGATTTGTCCAGATTTTTTAATGGATTTGTCTGGATTTTCGGATTTCTATTACAAATCGCATTGTTGTGATCCTCCAGATTTTAAAGATTTAAAACTGCCCAGTCACACCCCCGAGTATGTTCCGATCGTCTTCAGGAGAAAGAGCATACTAAGTTGTAACCTCCATTTCTTTTCAGAACTAATTTCTACTCGGTTGAGAATTTCACATGGTGTCACCGCAAACAGTCTTTACTTATCCTCTTCACCATGCAAAGCTACAAATATTGGAATTATGTCTTCATAAAGATTGCCACTGTGATTATATAAAATTGTAGTCTGTGGTCTTACGTTTTGAATCTAGTTAGATCTTTAATCAAAGGCAAAACGACAAGACGTATTTGATGATCTATGTCTTAGCCCAGCAACTAGAGAGTTTGAACTATGCACTCAGTGTATTACTTATCCCTCTAGTGGTGGAAATATACCCAGTCTCCACAGATGAGTGAACACTGCACATGTGTAAGTAAGACAGACTAATTGCGGTGACACCATGTGAAATTCTCAATTGAGTAGTAATTTGATCTGAAATGAACTGGAGGTTACAACTCGACGTTTCGATCAGTATGCTTCAGGAGAATGCAGGACTCTTGGACATTTCCCTGGGCATTTCCCAGAGTCAAAACATCGAGTTGTAACCTCCAGTTCTTTTCGGAACTAATTTTGACTCAATTGAGAATTTCACATGGTGTCACCGCAATTGGTCTTACTTATCCTCCTCACCACAAGTTTTACCTATATACTCTGTGTGCACATACAGCTAATGATATCTGGATACACCCCATCAACTACAAAATATTATAAGTTCCACTTTGTATAAAGAAGCACCCTTATACACGTATTTTCTTCTATCGATCTTAAGGTCATCCCAATGTAGGTAAGTCAACCCTCATGAACGGACTATGCGGTAAGAAGGTTGTTAGTGCATCCCGGACGCCAGGCCACACCAAGCACTTTCAGACCATCTTCTTAACGCCAACGGTCAAGCTGTGTGACTCCCCCGGCCTGGTGTTCCCATCCTTAGTGGACAGACAACTACAGGTTGGTTCATTTATCATTCTGCCTCTTATTAACCCTAACCTTCCCAAATCCTCCAATATCCTCTTTGCATATAAACTGAAGCATTTTAGAAGGATTGAGGGCAGATGTGATTATTGGCTTGGTGGATAATGGAGGATTGAGGTCATCAGGCTATATTTGACATTGGATGAAAATGGAGGATTGAGGTTACATGTTGGTCTGTCCAAAAATGATTCTGGAGGATTGAGGTTATTAGGCATACTTGCCTTTTAGTACATGTACATCCAGGTTTATTGTAGTGATTGCAAGGTCCGTGCTTGGGTCAGTGGACACTGTTTATTGCTCCATGCATGCATGCAGGGAGGGACCCTGGCCATGTACATGGATCACAGATTAGAAACACATGTGTACGTACTGTATATGTAGTCTGCATACCAATGGTAGTGGTCATTGTGCTTGCTGTCACTGGAGGATTTTGGAGGATTTTGGAGGATTCAGGCAGTGGCCACAAGTAATAAAAACTGGAGGATTTAGAAGGATTCGGGTACTTTGAGTTTTTAACTCTTTACTACTGAAGGATTTTGGAGGAGTTAGGGTTAAGGGGAAGATACAGTATTGGTGTTCCATACCTGCCAACTGTTCCGTTTTTCCCGGAATTGTTCCGTTTTATTAGTTTTAATGTCGCCGAAAAACGGAACATTCCGGTTTTTAAAAATCTGGAAAGGAAAAAAATATATACATCATAAAATAAGGAAAATCAGGTCAAAAACAAAAATATTTGCTGCTGTTGTATAAAGCTTACTTACACGCGTAGTGTAAGTAAACCGGCAAAACAAAAATATTTGCTGCTGTTGTATAAAGCTTACTTACACGCGTAGTGTAAGTAAACCGGCAAAACAAAAATATTTGCTGCTGTTGTATAAAGCTTACTTACACGCGTAGTGTAAGTAAACCGGCAAAACAAAAATATTTGCTGCTGTTGTATAAAGCTTACTTACACGCGTAGTGTACCGTAATTTCCGGAATATATATAAGCCGCGCGGTGTATGTATAGGCCGCACTACCCCAAAATCACCAAAACAAGATTCATGCGTCAACATATAAGCCGCACCGCGTATAAGCCGCACACACAAAGGCCCGCCGGACGCCACTCACTGTCCGTACATCGCCACAAAGGGGGTCATTGTGTTGTGTTCGAGTCAAAATGTATTGAAAGAGACACAATAGCATATCTGCCAACCTTGACAAGTGAAAATTTGTAAATACTAATAGTAAAGTTTTGCACATTTTACGCATGTCCGAATGTCCGAAATACATGTGCATGTACAGGAATCAACGGCACTGCTTGTGGGATCGATGTTTCTTCGACTCCACGTGTTTCTTGACATCGTTAAGGCCACCATGGCTAATGCAGAAATCCGTGCTGCATATTTTACAAAAAAAGTTCCCCAAGTTTGGAGGCAGCCATAACTGGGTAGCTTTCTGAGTATTTATCTTGAAATTTCTGCACTGCAGCTTTCTGCGACATTTTTATTTTTCTGTTCCGTTCTCGCCATTATCACTATAAATTATTTACGGCATTCGGGAATGTCGAACGAGTCCCGCTTGGTTGCCTGCTTTCTGCACAACGTACATGTAATCACTACAACGGCAACCAACGAACGATGACTCATCGCCTGCTACGCAGTAACGAATTTTCCTATTGGCTCCTCCGTGAGACTACGATATATAAAGAATTTTCCCATTGGCTCTCTGGTACACGCATGGCATAGACTACGCATCTACGTCAGGATTCTGATGTCGCTGGCGCTAAAACGCTGCAACGGTTTTTCAGAAGTTTTGAATAAATCCTGTGTGTATCGAGGTCCGCTCACTAAACCGACAATGACCAGACCATTTTCGCTCTAACAATAAAGGCTTTTAGGTTTCTGTTTCTGTCTGTTTACCAACGATTTTGCTTAATTGTGCATTGTTCTTCAAGATTCATACCGGGCGATAAGGCCGCGACCGCCAGATAAGCCGCAGGCAACTTTTACCGTGTCAAAATCAACGATAAGCGGCTTATATTCCGGAAATTACGGTAAGTAAACCGGCATTCATAAGTCTATGGAACATCGCTTTTCCTGCTAAAAATCCCTTGTAGGTCTGCTCGACAGAAGAGCCAAAAAACATTGTGGACATGCTACGTGAGCAACAAGCCTGAGCTCTGGTAGCGGCGCTAGCCGTCAGCCTCGGCTGCCACACCAAGCAAGCCACCGAATATCCAATCCTCGCCAGCATGCAAACGTCGTTCGTCGTCGTGAAACTTTTGGGATTTGGTCACTAAATCTGGATCGGAAAAATAATCAATTGCTTTTGCCACATAGCCTACTCACAGTCATTAAGTTGCATAGGAAAACATGAAGTGAGTATGTAATGAAAGTTCATACACTTCTCATTCTGTTTTTGTTCGTTGATATTGTTTTTCTATCATTGTATCATTGTTTTAAAGTTTTATTCCAGTGCAGTGCATCAATAACGCCAATGTTGTGCTGAAAATAGTGTTCCCTCCATGTAAACGATTGATCAGTATATGGGGTCCAGCAAACAATGGGAAAAATAAGAAACATTCACTAAAAAATTAAAATTCATATACATATTATAAGTTCAAATCTTGGCCAAAGATAGCATCATTTTGCATCTAAGCCACCTAACATAACAAAAAAAATTCAAATGGGGAGGGGGACACCCCCTCCTCTTATACCCCTCCCCCAGGACGGCGATCACTATACCATCCTGATGTTCCTTTTTCTCTTTCCTCAATGTTGGCAGGTATGGTGTTCTCAAAAAAACATAAATGACGTATCAAACATCCCTTGAAATCTAGCTTGCCTGTGATTTCTCAGAATTTTTCCTGTTTTCAGGATTTTTTTTAACAATTCTCCCTTTGCCTCAAAATCTCTTGAAAGAAGAGAAGTGACCACCAAGGAAAGAAAGAAGTAGTCTGTATTGTGTCCAAACCTCTAGTTTCTTGTTTGTGGGGATGTCGAGAGTCTGTAAATCCTCCAAAATTAAACATCCAGGAGGTTCAGGGGGCTTTGTCCTCTAGACCAAAGGGAGACCCAGACCCGCTACCCATTTTTCAGGATTTTTTTTTTACTTTTGTTGAATCACATCTCTGATCACGCTTATTATCTACGGAAAAGAATTTACTGACTGAATTTACTGATGAGTTTACCGACATTTTATCAAAAGTATCTACTGCTTGTAATGGTTAGGTTAAGGATTGGTAACTACAGAAATAATCAAATGGTAGATTAGGCCCCAAAACAAACATCTCCGGTTTCTGGTCTCCGCGCAAATTCTTTATAGGGGATGGGGTACCAGACTCTCCTGTATCGCAAAGGCCGGCTTATGTCACAATCATTTTTGACTGGCATCATGCCGTCCAGCTTGTGTAGCTTGTAGGGATTGTTTTGGAACCAACCAACAAAATGGTATGTGTATTTAACATGGCTAAATGCCCGGATGCCAGCTATTTCCTATGTCTAGGATACCATGAGACATTACATAATGAACACAATTGCTTTGTTTAATCAACCGAATTAGGTCATGCAACCTCTTAGAGCCACACCTGAGTACAAGAATGAAAGACAGGAGGTTGTTAATAGAAAACACACTGTAGTAAGGCACATTGAGTTGCACATCACTGAGATATGAGCTTGCTTCAACACCATTTAAAGTATGTTACAAATGACTTTCTAATATGAATGAACAAGATAAATTTCAGCTTGCTAAAAGATTTTTTTTATCAGTCATTCATGAACTCCGGTATATGTAACGCACATTGCTTCGGCGTTTTCAGTTTTATTTTTGTTGTTGCTATGAAACGATGTCCAATTGCAGCCAAAAATGCTGGATCAGTTGGAATTCTATTGACGTGTAGATTGGCAGTACACATTGATTGGAATTCTGCTGTGCTGTGTTTTAAACGACTTTTTCACATAGGGGTATGAACGTTTGCCCAATACATGTATGTGAGGCCTCTCTTAGCCACCATACTTTGTATATGGGATATTTGGTCTGGTTCCAACAACCACGTATGAATGTATCCGGCATTTCACTGGTTGGCCGAAAAAAATAGATTACCAAAAAAAAGTGTGTCATCGCACCGATTTTGAAGCTGACCTATGACCAGAAACCAGAGACTTTTGTTTTTGGCCTTACATTTGAATGTAAATCTTACTTAGTGTGTATTGTACTTCCTTAGAATTATCTGCTGTCATATATACATAACAGCAAAAGAAACGTCACCCCTAAAAATATTTATTATTTTAATTTTATAATTAATATAATTTGTTTAATGAAGAATATTATGAGTATGGAGTGTAACATGAACACAATGTGGCAAATTTGGTTGACCTGGCAGCCAACCATCCCACAACATTGTATATTTATTATGTTTAATAATATAATTACTTAACAAAATTTAGGGGGTGACGTTTCTTTTGCTGTTATGTATATATGAAAAACTTTCTAGTTTTAATTTAGTAATGATATCAGACCCAAACCCCTGCAATGCACCTAATCTAAATATCCAAGATTTTCAGATATCGTAGTTGTCTATTTCCAGGGCTAGGAATCTCAATACAGGGCCCAATTTCGTTGCGCTTGCTAAGCAGAGAATTTTTGCTAAGCAATATAAAACAGACTACCAGCAGAAATGCATACATTTTGTATGAAAGTTTGGCTGGTAACCAGAAAATCTGCTAAGCGAATTTTTCTGGTAAGCAATTTTATCTGCTTAGCAGCTCTATGAAATTGGGCCCCGCTCATGAGCTCATGGGATAGAGGCTGGGGACAACCTCGGTCTTGTATGAAAAGTTTCCCCTTAACCCTAACTCCCTAGGCCCATTTGCTTACACATAACCTGAATCCTTCCTAATCTCCCTAGGCCCATTTGCTTACACATAACCTGAATCCTTCCTAACTCCCTAGGCCCATTTGCTTACACATTCCCTGAATCCTTCCTAACTCCCTAGGTCCATTTGCTTACACATAACCTGAATCCTTCCTAACTCCCTAGGTCCATTTGCGTACACATAACCTGAATCCTTCCTAACTCCCTAGGCCCATTTGCTTACACATAACCTGAATCCTTCCTAACTCCCTAGGCCCATTTGCTTACACATAACCTGAATCCTTCCTAACTCCCAAGGCCCATTTGCTTACACATAACCTGAATCCTCCAAAATCTTTCAGTAGTAAAGCAAGCACATGACATGTATGCACACATGTGTTTCTAATCTGTGATACATGTACATGGCCAGGGACCCTCCCTGCATGCATGGAGCAATAAACAGTGTCCACTGACCCAAGCACTGACCTTGCAATCACTACAACAAACATGGATTGTACATGTACCATGGAAAGGCAAGTATGCCTAATAACCTCAATCCTCCAAAATCCTTCACTTTAGCAAAGAGGATTTGGGAGGATTAGGGAGGGTTTGGGTTAATGATCACAAGTCATGCTTTGAGCAAATATAAAAGTCCTTACAAAATTCAATTTTACTAATTTTGTCCAGTGGCCTTTTTATTTCAGATTCTCTCAGGCATGTTCCCCGTAGCACAAGTCCAGGAACCATACACAGCAGTGGGCTATCTAGCGCAGAGAGTCAACCTCATACCCATACTCAAGATTAAGCAGCCGCTGTATGGGAATAAGCCTGGGAATGGGGAAAATCAGTGGTCAGCCTGGGATATATGTGAAGGTGAGATAACCTTTAACCCCAAGTCTGTCAAAATCCACCCTTGGTTTTGCTCGAGTTTGTCAGATTCACTGGTACTGTACATGTATAGCCCAGTGATATTGAGACAAACATTTTTAAGAAACAGTTCATATTTTGGGTGTTTCAATTTCAGCAAACTTTTTTGTTATTCACGCTAAAAATTTTGTTGTTTGACAGCATGGGCTGAAAAGCGAGGTTTCATAACATCGAAGGCAGCGAGACATGATGTCTATCGATCAGCGAATAACTTACTAAGATTGGCTGTAGAGGGAAGGTTATGTTTGTGCATGAGACCACCGAATTATACAAGTCAAAAAGGTATGTTTTCCAGTTTTTAAAGTTGGCCAGAATTGTTCTATGGCCAGACATTTTTATGGCCAGACATTTTAATGGCCACCGTATTCACCTGTGTCATCGCCAAATGCCAAACTACCCCAACTCCATCAAAATCCACCACCTGGTTTTGCCTGATTTTGATGGATTCAGTCCTCCACAGTATAGCCCAGCGAATAGAGCATGTAGCCATGTGTACCAAATCCATCCAACTCCACCGGCTGCTTTTGTTGGATTCAGTACTCCACAGTATAGCCCCAGCGAATAGAGCATGTAGCCATGTGTACCAAATCCATCAAATTCCACCGGCTGCTTTTGTTGGATTCGGTATAGTTTAGGCCAAAATAAATTTCTCCAGTTTCTGGTCGTAGGTCAGCTTCAAAATCCATGCTTTGACGTGTTTTTTTTTTTTTTTTTTTTTTTTTTTGTTTTTTTGGCAATCAGTGAAATATGTGATACATGTATACACAGTTATTGGAACCATACACAAAATATAGTGACTAAGAGAGGCCACACAAATCGGGCAAACATTCATACTTCTATGTGAAAAAGTCATTTAAAACAGCATGGCAGAATTCCAATTGATCCAGCAATTTTGGATGCAATTGGACATCGTTTCATAGCAAAAAAAGAAAACTAACATGGGGACCAAAAATTGGAGACTTTTTTTTTTTGGCCTTATGAAAAAGTAAACTTTCGGGAAAAAATTGTGGAAAATGTGGACAATAAATCTTGGAACAATTTGATATTTAGAGGGTTACCCGAGTCTGTGCTGTTTACCATCCTCAGAAAAATGGGAGCAGCATCCGGAAACGCTGGAGATTGCCAAGATCCAGGAGCAACACAAGGAGCTGAACCCAGAGGAAATAGACCACTCGGAGTTCACCAGCTCGGCCGGGGAGGACAGCGACGCGGATATTGAGAGCAATGAGGTGGAACGGGACACGGACACCAGGAGAAGACGGAGGAAGAAGGCCAAGGAGGACGGGGAGGCGGAGCGTCTCCTAGCAACCAGCAACAAGTTTGCTCTTCTTACGGCTGAGTGATGCGGTTTTATCCTAACCTCCTTCCATGAGATGGTGGGTGATGAAAATTAATAACGGGCATGGTGCTAGAGCAAACAGGTATGGTCCTATTGCAAATTCATTATCGCGGACTGGATGCCAGACCTCTTATAAGCATGGACAGGACTTCTTCACAATATCGACTGGAGGTATCATGCTGATCAAAGGCATGGTTCTACAGCAAATTCTTTATAGGGGATGGGGTACCAGACTCTCCTGTATCGCAAAGGCCGGCTTACGTCACAATCATTTTTGACTGGCATCATGCCGTCCAGCTTGTGTAGCTTATAGGGATTGTTTTGGAACCAACCAACAAAATGGTATGTGTATTTAACATGGCTAAATGCCCGGATGCCAGCTATTTCCTATGTCTAGGATACCATGAGACATTACATAATGAATACAATTGCTTTGTTTAATCAACCGAATTAGGTCATGCAACCTCTTAGAGCTACACCTGAGTACAAGAATGAAAGACAAGAGGTTGTTAATAGAAAACACACTGTAGTAAGGCACATTGAGTTGCACATCACTGAGATATGAGCTTGCTTCAACACCATTTAAAGTATGTTACAAATGACTTTCTAATATGAATGAACAAGATAAATTTCAGCTTGCTAAAATATTTTTTTTATCAGTCATTCATGAACTCCGGTATATGTGACGCGGTATGTCAAAACCAGGCGGAATTGGGTAGAGCTACGAACGGAGGAGCAGCTGCAAAATACCTTGGGGGGGTGATTTTTTGCGATTTTGAGATTGTTGGAAATTTATGATGCTACAAATGTTTAAAATGTTCTGTAAAAGTTTCTAACTGAAATTTCATCGACAAATTATTTTTTACATACTTTTAGAGAGGCATTATAATTTCACAAAATGATGCCTTGTTCGAGATTTTGCTTGGAAATTACACCAAATTTAGCATAACTTCGAGCTCACTTGCAAACGTAAAATAGCATCGCATCGCCCCTATACAAATTTGGTATTGCCGGAAACGTCAGACCTTTCGCTAATAAAGGAACTGAATAATTCATTAGGTATTTCCCCAGGAAAATGACATCATCTCACTGTTTCGGACAGTCCGATTTCAAATCTTAATAACTTCGCTATGGAATATCCGATTTGAAAAAAGAGCAAGGTCTATATTTTACTAATATTTCAATAACTCAAAATTGACCTCTTGCCCAATTGTGCCTGGTTTTGACATACGGCGTCACATATTCAAATTAAAACTCTGGGACAAAAAAATGCGACAGCGGCGGGACTTTTGCCAAATTAAAGCTTATGTCGTCCGCTTTCCAGCCGTATAGAAACTTATCATTGGAAGAGCCGTGGTACGCTATTGAAGTCAAGCAACGTTGACCTTTGGTGCCCTGTCTTTTTCTTATCAAGCATAAAGACAGGCCTCCAGGCATACCATGCAAGGAAATTCATTTGATACGTTGTGCTGAAGATCTGACAGCAGACTTTGAGACTCGCAAGCTTGCTACGTGTCCCCAAAAAGGTCAAAGTTGAATCTCCCCCAAATTGAGTCTGTAATCTGGCGTCTTTCACAACTCTCGGAGCATGACGTCAGATCATCCAACTACATTGACCTCAGTCAGTGCTTGGCTGGGAGACCATTCAGGCCGGCTGGGGTATTGTAACTACTGTAGCTAATTAGCTGACTGAGATGTATGCAGACACGAGTTTGGTGTCAGGGAGGGCTGAAGATTAATATATCAACAGTGCTGTTTCCTTCGGATATGTACCTGGTTCAGAGAGACCAGTGATAATCAGAATAAATGAGAAATAAACAAACTTTTAGCCTGTCATATAAAGTATTCTACCCTCATATTTTGCTCAAGAAAACCCAATTCCTGACACTTTTATCGCATGCCTTATGCATTGAGGTCATGTATTCATTGATAAATAACGGCATGTTGCTCATGCCATGTTTACCACATGAAAATTTATTTTTTGAAAATGTCAAAGAAAATTGAGAGTAGAAAAGACCGAGCAATATATATCTTTTTGATGCTGGAATTTCCAGAAAGCTAATTTTTCACTGTATTCACGAAAAACAAATCTCCTTTCTTCCCGTAACTTTTTGACGAAGAGTTAAAGATTGATTGCCTTTTGAGAAGTAACGCACAACTGAAACAATTTTCTTTTAATTTTAAGATGTCATATTCGATTTAGGGGAAATCATTATCTAGATGTCAAATTTTCAGTGCATGGGGATATACATGTACACATATTTAAGGCAGTGTATACTTACCTTTTGTATTCCAGGCTTGTGATTTCTCAGGATTTTTCCTGTTTTCAGGATTTTTTACAAATGTCCTTTTGTCTCAAAAATTTTTCTTGTTGAAAGAAGAGAAGTAGCCACCAAGGAAAGAAAGAAGTAGCCTGTATTGTGTCTATTAACCTCTATTAACCTCTATATGGAGTGTCGTGGCCGAGCAGTCTAGCTTACCGGACTCAAGTTCTGATGTTAGCAGCAGAATGTGGGTTCGAATCCCGGCCGTGACACTTGTGTCCTTGAGCAAGACACTTAACCATAATTGCTTCTCTCCACCCAGGGGTTAAATGGGTACCTGTGAGGGCAGAGTTGGTTGATTAGCCCTATATGCGCTGTAATGGCAGCAATTGAGCTGTATACTCCCCAGGGAGCTGAGATGGTTTCAGGAATGATTTATGAGCCTTATGAGCAGGGGTAATAATATAATGCGCCTTGAGCACCACTCAGTTGGTGGATACGTGCGCTATATAAGTCCACACATTATTATTATTATTATTATGATGTGGAGAGTCTGTAAATCCTCTAAAATTAAACATCCAGGAGGTTCAGGGGTGCTTTGTCCTCTAGACCAAAGGGAGACCCAGGCCCGCTACCCATTTTCACAATATTTTTTTCTTTTGTCAAATCACAGTACTCAAAAAGCATAAAAACACGATCACATTTTTATTGTGATGAAAGTATCAAACATCCCTTGAAATATTTCTGTCTGAAATATTTCTTTCTGAAATATTTCTGTCGTTTTGTCAAAAACTTTGTTTATTCCACAATTATGTGCATCCAACTTGTGATTAAACAAATTGTATTTATGGTCATAGGTCGGCTTCAAAATCAGTGGGGCGACGCACTTTTTTTTTCTTTTTTGTCATATTTTGTTTTCTTTGTCAACCAGTGAATTATGTGAGATGTATACGTGGTTATTGGAACCAGATCAAATTTCCCGTACACAGTATGGTGACTAAGAGAGGCCTCACAAATCGGACAAATGTTCATACCCTATGTGAAAAAGTCTTTTAAAACACAGCACGGCAGAATTCCAAATATCCAATCAATTTGGCTGCAATAGCCAAAAAAATAAATAAAAATAAAGAGTTGTTTTATAAATCCTTGCACAATTTGTGACATTCCTGATACAGGAATTCTTCACTTGATTTTCATGTTTTTTATAATCCTTCATTTACATAATTATTAGCATTTTTGGGGTACAGTATTTGACTGTGCAGCTGTTCTATAGATGAATGGGTACCATGCAACCCGTGGGATAGTTCATTTGGTTCATTGGTTACCGACATTGGTTAGTAGGGTTGCAGCATTTGAATGTGCAGCTGTGAACTATAGGTGACTGAGTACCATGCAGTGTGTGGGATAGTACATTTGATTCATTGGTTACCGATAGGATGTTCTGTGGTTTAGTGGCAGTATTTGAATGTGCAGCTAATCTATAGATGACTGGGTACTGTGTAGCCTGTGGGATAGTACATTTGATTCATTGGTTACCGATAGGATGTTCTGTGGTTTGGTGGCAGTATTTGAATGTGCAGCTAATCTATAGATGACTGGGTACCGTGCAACCTGTGGGATAGTACATTTGATTCATTGGTTACCGATAGGATGTTCTGTGGTTTGGTTGCAGTATTTCAATGTGCAGCTAATCTATAGATGACTGGGTACCGTGCAGCCTGTGGGATAGTACATTTGATTCATTGGTTACCGATAGGATGTTCTGTGGTTTGGTTGCAGTATTTCAATGTGCAGCTAATCTAAACAAGACAAGGAACCGTGCAGCCTGTGGGATAGTACATTTGATTCATTGGTTACCGATAGGATGTTCTGTGGTTTGGTTGCAGTATTTCAATGTGCAGCTAATCTATACATGACTGGGTACCGTGCAGCCTGTGGGATAGTACATTTGATTCATTGGTTACCGATGGGATGTTCTGTGGTTTGGTTGCAGTATTTCAATGTGCAGCTAATCTATAGATGACTGGGTACCGTGCAGCCTGTGGGATAGTACATTTGATTCATTGGTTACCGATAGGATGTTCTGTGGTTTGGTTGCAGTATTTCAATGTGCAGCTAATCTATAGATGACTGGGTACCGTGCAGCCTGTGGGATAGTACATTTGATTAATTGGTTACCGATAGGATGTTCTGTGGTTTGGTTGCAGTATTTCAATGTGCAGCTAATCTATAGATGACTGGGTACCGTGTAGCCTGTGGGATAGTACATTTGATTCATTGGTTACCGATAGGATGTTCTGTGGTTTGGTGGCAGTATTTCAATGTGCAGCTAATCTATAGATGACTGGGTACCGTGCAGCCTGTGGGATAGTACATTTGATTCATTGGTTACCGATAGGATGTTCTGTGGTTTGGTTGCAGTATTTGAATGTGCATTTGTGATCTATCCTGTTGTTAAGTGTGACGTTGGAAATTAGAAATGCATTGGAAATATACCACCCTTTTCTTTCAGGATTTACGCAAGAAATTAGAAAGCTTGGGACTTGCATTTTATGTACATGATATGTGTTGTAAAGACTTAAAATATTATTAACAAAGTCAATTTCTGCCTCAAGAATCACTTTTGAACGTTAAAATCAAGGAATTTAAGTGAAATTACACACAATTAACAGTATGCCAGGGTCGGAAACAGAACTAGCGAAAAGAATGCGTGTATTACGTGTCAACGTGCGTATTACATGTCGACTTACCAAAAGGATAGATGACTGGGTACTGTGCTGCCTGTGCGATAGTACATTTGATTCATTGGTTACCGATAAGATATTCTGTGGTTCGGTTTGGTTGCAGTATTTGAATGTGCAGCTGTGAAATATACAATGTAGATGACTGGGTACCATGCAGTCTGTTGGATAGTACACTGAGCCAAAAAAGAAACTTATAAAATTTTAACAGATCACCAAATAAAATTCTGTGCATGAAAATGTACCAAATTTGGATACAATATTACTGCAATGTATTGCTTCAAATGGCAGTCAATAACCAATTGTTTGCTTCAATGACACAAGAGAAATGTGCACTGACCCAAAGGACTTGCTGTTCCACATGTCACATTCTTCAGCTGCAGCCCTGTACACACATGCATGTTAGCCTTGGCATATCTGTTTCATTAGCAATACTCAGAAGGACTAGAGCAACCCTGTATGAAGACTTGCAATCATGCAGGTAAGGGGTGCAAATCCCTTTACAAATTCTTTTGTTTCATTCATTGACATGCATGTGTGTACAGGGCTGCAGCTGAAGAATGTGACATGTGGAACAGCAAGTCCTTTGGGTCAGTGCACATTTCTCTTGTGTCATTGAAGCAAACAATTGGTTATTGACTGCCATTTGAAGCAATACATTGCAGTAATATTGTATCCAAATTTGGTACATTTTCATGCACAGAATTTTATTTGGTGATCTGTTAAAATTGTATAAGTTTCTTTTTTGGCTCAGTGTATATTTGGTTCATTGTTTACCAATGAGGTATTCTGTGGTTGCACTGCGATGTAGTCTTTTTTTCTTCTGTTCGCAGCTTACCTCAGTGGTGGGTTTGGGGATGGAAATGGGCCGTGCCCCTAAATGAAAAAAAAGAAAAGAAAAAAAAGAAAATTATCAATAAAAAGACAGAGAATAAAAGAATTTTATTTGTTTATTTATTTAGTTTTTTTAATCTTTAATTTTAATTTTTTTTTTTTCACCTGTGAAAATTCTGAAACTGCTCCTGTATGTTGCTCACATCATGTGACACTCTCAACCAATCAAGAGATCAATCATTTGCTGAGTGAAGTGTTATACTTCAACAACCAAAAAAACAGTTTGTTTGCCCTTAACTGCAAACATTACACACGCTGGCATAGTACCTTTATGGAGTGCCAAGGTCGAGTGGTGCAGCGGTTTAGTGCATCGGATTTGTGTTCTGATGGCTGAGTCGTCAGAATGTGGGTTCGAATCCCAGCCGCGACCGTGATGCTTTGTGTCTTTCAGCAAGACACTTTACCATAATTGCTTCTCTCCAACCAGGGGTAAATGGGTACCTGTGAGGGCAGAGTTGGTTGTTGTGTTTGATTAGCCCTATATACGCTGTAATGGCAGCAATTGAGCTGTATACTCCCTGGGAGCTGAGATGGTTTCAGGAATGATTTATGCTCCTGATGAACATTTTTTTCATCCACGATATATCGTCAAACATATATCCCGATTTTTCGATAATATCGCAATTATTTTTTGGTTCATTCACATATAATTGCTTTAGGGCTGATAACCACAGGTATGTACTACTCTTTAAGTGTCACAATAAATCACCAGCGCTTAGCTGAGAGACACATGAAATTGTGCCATTCGCGCATGCACCATGGACATTAGCAAATTCGTGGGGCAGCTCCTTTTGTTCCTCACATCCGAAAGCTGAAAAGACTGGCCTAATTTTGTTTCCATGGAATTTGTGACTTAACTCACAATCACAATTTTTATTTTTTAATCCCGATGTATTTTTTTTCATCATGATTTGCCGATATCTTGATAACTTGATATTGTAATCGAATAAAAAAAGTTATCGTGATATTCGATATTATCGTATTATCGCCCAAACTTAACCAATAGCGGAAAGTGTAAATTTGTCTCCTTAATTACACTCAATACCCAATTACACCCAGTACCCGATTTGGGTGTATACATGTAGATATGTTAAATATCTTACCCAATGGTTAAATGCTTATTGATGAAGTTCCTGCTGATACGATAGAGTGGTGTTGGAGATCAGCTAATAATACAGGCACTTGTAACCGGTACCCAGCTCCTCTATCAGATATTCACAATGATTTAGGTTTTTTTTTTTTTTTCATCAGGTTTTAGATAAAATGTCTGAATATGATTACATCAGTGGGGGAAAAATCACTAGAAAGTCAGTGAGCTTGTCTGTAGATTATATACTCATACCCACCGCTCTGACGTCCTCCTCTGACAGTCCAGTCTACTGATATTCAAGCCCTCTAGTGGTGAAATGCTGCTAGTTGCTGAGGCTAGTATTGTACGTGCGTACAAAGCTCCATAGCCTGTGTACACTTGATTCACATTTCACAATCAGTAAAAACTCTTTAGCTGGTAACCATTAAAGGGGCAGTGTCGTCACAATCAGAGTGTACTTTCAACAGGGCATGGAATCCGTGTCCTAGTTCAGTGACTGAAAATTACTGGCTCATTTATGCAGCAGTGATGGTAATATGACCTTATCATGTGGCGTATTATTTTATTATTTTCAGTCACTGAATTAATCTACAACTTTCTCATTACTGCACATAAGCGGTAAACTTTCATGAGTTGTTTTTGTACATGTACATGGATCTTGATTCTTGGGTGAATGGGAGTAATTGATTACAAATTACCCGATTACAAAATTACTGAATTATAATTTAAAAACTTACTTGATGTGAAGTTGGTGCCGGTACCAAGCAGTCTAAGAAATTATTCCAACGTGTTTAAATTTTTTGAATTCTTTGAATCGATCTTAAACTTTCCTAGGTTGGTTTCTGTACATCTCTCTTTCTCTCTTGATTCTTATAAAGTATGATGCATTTACCAAAAGTGTACACTGGCACTGAGGGGGAGTCGTTGTCGCCCAGGGTACTCCCCAATGGTACCCAGGCAATCTCAATCCTATATGTACGTTAGTAATGCAGATGGGGTCGTTGTCACCCAGGGTACTCCCCAATGGTACCCAGGCAATCTCAATCCTATATGTACAATAGTAATGCAGAAGGAGTCGTTGTCACCCAGGGTACTCCCCAATGGTACCCAGGCAATATCAATCCTATATGTACAATAGTAATGCAGAAGGAGTCGTTGTCACCCAGGGTACTCCCTAATGGTACCCAGGCAGTCATACAAATCCTGTAACATACATAGGATTGAGATTGTCTGGGTACCATTGGGGAGTACCCTAGGTGACAGTGACTCTTTCAGGTATACTGGTGGAAACACTTAAAATGGGCTTTGTAATGGCCTTGCATGACCAGATTGAGCATGGAACGGCTACAGAACTAGGATAAAATCAAGCTCTCATACAAACCCTGTGGCTAATTCCATAGAGCTGCTTAGCAGATAAAAATTGCTTACCAGAAAAAAATCGCTTAGCTAATTTCTGTGTTTACCGGCCAAACCTTCATATAAATTGTTTGCATTTTGGCTGGTAGTCTGTTTTATATTGCTTAGCCAAAATATTTGTTAAGCAAAATTCTCTGCTTAGCAGCTCTATAAAATTGGCTCCAGGGGCAGTATCGTCACATTCAGACTTTCAACAAGGCATTGAATCGGTGTCCTAGTTTAAGATGAACACAGTGACTGCAAATTACTGGCTCATTTATGCAGCAGCAACGGTAATATGACCTTAACTTGTGAGAAATTATTTTCAGTCACTGAGTTAATCTAAAACAAGCACTCTGATTCCATATCCTGTTAATCGTGACCATACTGCCCCTTTAAGATGTACTGTAACAGCTTTAACCCGAACAACCCCAAATCCTGCAAAATCCTCCAAGGGGCACTTTTTGGGGAAAAATCAGCACTGTTGGAAACTGGTACTTTCACCTCTTCAAATGGGGCAAAATTACTACCTGGCAAGAAGTACAGGCCATAAGTGCTCAATATGAAAGATCAAGGAAAATGCATAGTGCATTTTTAAGATAAGGGCATGTTTCCAAAAGTGCACTGATGGATTTTGGAGGATTCAGGAAGGTTCCTAGCCAGAATACCTAGGGGGTTAGGGTTAATGTGTATCTTGATTCAAAGAGAGTAAGCATACTCATAGCTTATTTGATGTGAATTGTTCATAAATGTACACCAATCCTCCTGAGAAATTTTATCTCAAGTGTTTTCATTTGAGAAAAAACACACGTATGCAACTTTGTAAAGTTGGTAAAATTATTCCTTCTAATCAGTGCTTACTACCCCCCAAATCCTCCAAAATCCTTCTGGTTTTGCCTGATTTTGATGGATTCAGTCCTCCACAGTATAGCCCAGCAAATAGAGCATGTAGCCATGTGTACCAAATCCATCAAACTCCACCGGCTGCTTTTTGTTGGATTCAGTACTCCACAGCATAGCCCAGTGAATAGAGCATGTAGCCATGTGTACCAAATCCATCAAACTCCACCGGCTGCTTTTGATGGATTCAGTACTCCACAGTATAGCCCAGCGAATAGAGCATGTAGCCATGTGTACCAAATCCATCAAACTCCACCGGCTGCTTTTTGTTGGATTCAGTACTCCACAGCATAGCCCAGCGAATAGAGCATGTAGCCATGTGTACCAAATCCATCAAACTCCACCGGCTGCTTTTGATGGATTCAGTACTCCACAGTATAGCCCAGCGAATAGAGCATGTAGCCATGTGTACCAAATCCATCAAACTCCACCGGCTGCTTTTGATGGATTCAGTACTCCACAGTATAGCCCAGCGAATAGAGCATGTAGCCATGTGTACCAAATCCATCAAACTCCACCGGCTGCTTTTTGTTGGATTCAGTACTCCACAGCATTGCCCAGTGAATAGAGCATGTAGCCATGTGTACCAAATCCATCAAACTCCACCGGCTGCTTTTGATGGATTCAGTACTCCACAGTATAGCCCAGCGAATAGAGCATGTAGCCATGTGTACCAAATCCATCAAACTCCACCGGCTGCTTTTTGTTGGATTCAGTACTCCACAGCATTGCCCAGTGAATAGAGCATGTAGCCATGTGTACCAAATCCATCAAACTCCACCGGCTGTTTTTTGTTGGATTCAGGACTGTGTATAGCCAAGCCATGGATGCTTTGCATTTGCTACTCTACCAATTCCATCAAAGTCCAACAATTGGGGTACATTTTTACTGCATGTTGATGGATTTTGGATGGTTTTTAATATCATAAGTTCAAATGACTACTATTTTGTGGTGACCATTTGAGGTCTAGAACTGTGAAACTTTTAAATACAGCTGAAACTTAAGAAAGATAAGTTTCCATATTTCATGCTGGTCTGTGATTTCTCAGAATTTTTTACAAATCTTCCTTTGCCTTAAAATGTTCTTGAAATAAGAGAAGTAGCCACCAAGGAAAGAAAGAATTAGCCTGTATCGATTCCAAACCTCTAGTTTCTTGGGATGTGGACAGTCTGTAAATCCTCCATAATTCAACATCCAGGAGGTTTGTCCTCTTGACCAAAGGGAGACCCCAGGCCCACTACCCATTTTTCAGGAGGTTTGTTTTTTTGGTCAAATCACACCCCAGTACATGAAGTATGGATTCATTAACATGTAAACACTAATTCCAAGAGTAATGTATTTTGGTTCAATGATACATGCATGCTTGAAGTTTTCATCAAAAGTTTTAACTGCAAGATAAATTACTATTTGTAATTTGCATCATATATTTCAGATTTTTTTCAAGGTACCCCAATATACATTTTGATTGTTACACATTTGCAATATGTTTTGTCAAAACGTTTCATAGCTTATTATGCCATTGCCAAACAGTACTTTGTTATATTCTCAATCATGCAAGGTTTTGTTTCAAGAAGAGAAACTGTTAAGATAATAAAATTGACAGTTCATTCAAAAAAACAACAAATATAATGTGTGTGTGTGTGTGTGTGTGTGTGTGAACGTACACACCATTCGTTGTGGGGTCCAAAACACAATAGAACAATTGGACCCCACAAGGTAACTATAGAAAATCTTGTACCCCACAGGAGAATTATAAGGAAAAGGGATAATAGAACGAACAAAGGAATACCCACAAATCAGTAATGCGTGAGGGTGTGTGTGTGTGTGTGTGTGTGTGTGTGTGTGTGAACGTACACACCATTCGTTAATGGGTCCAAAACACAATAGAACAATTGGACCTACAAGGTAATCTTTAGAAATTCTGGTACCCCACAGGGGAATTCAATAGAAAAGGGATAATAGAACGAAAAAAGGGATAATAGAACGAAACAAAGGAGTACCCCACTTGTCAGCATATGTGAGAGTGTGTGTGTGTGTGTTCAAGCACTGGCCGCGTTATGGGGACAGAGAACAAAAGAGGGATCCGGAATTACTTAGCTGTGGGGACATTTTCATTGTCCCCACAACGTTTTTAATCCCCAAAATCCTTTGTATTTTGTCCCCACAACGCCCCGTGCGGGATTGTGTGTGTGTGTGTGTGTGTTATTATGTAATCATGTATGACATAGACTGGATGTTGAGTTTTATTAAAACCCTCCTGCTGTAGCTGAACGTTTGTGGCAAGTACACGCAGCTACAGTGGTCAAAATCAGTCAGTTGACTGTTTTTAACTGTTGAACCAACTGCGCACACAGGGGCCTTGTTGACTGGTTTTGATTGTCAAAACAGTTGACTCATTTTGACCACCATCAACAAACATTACACGATAGTGATTTTACCAGTCAAAAAATATCGACTCATTTTGACAACCATCAATATTACATGATAGTGATTTTACCAGTCAAAAACAGTCAACTCATTTTGACAACCATCAATATTACATGATAGTGCTTTTACCTGTCAAAAACAGTCAACTCATTTTGACAACCATCAATATGACACGATAGTGATCTTACCTGTCAAAAACAGTCAACTCATTTTGACAACCATCAATATGACATGATAGTGATTTTACCTGTCAAAAACAGTCAACTCATTTTGACAACCATCAATATGACATGATAGTGATTTTACCTGTCAAAAACAGTCAACTCATTTTGACAACCATCAATATGACATGATAGTGCTTTTACCTGTCAAAAACAGTCAACTCATTTTGACAACCATCAATATGACATGATAGTGATTTTACCTGTCAAAAACAGTCAACTCATTTTGACAACCATCAATATGACATGATAGTGATTTTACCTGTCAAAAACAGTCAACTCATTTTGACAACCATCAATATGACATGATAGTGATTTTACCTGTCAAAAACAGTCAACTCATTTTGACAACCATCAATATGACATGATAGTGCTTTTACCTGTCAAAAACAGTCAACTCATTTTGACAACCATCAATATTACATGATAGTGATTTTACCTGTCAAAAACAGTCAACTCATTTTGACAACCATCAATATTACATGATAGTGATTTTACCTGTCAAAAACAGTCAACTCATTTTGACCACCATCAACATTACATGATAGTGCTTTTACCTGTCAAAAACAGTCAACTCATTTAGATTTGTAAATGTACACATTAGGTTTGACAGTGTTCGATTTCTAAGTGCACTAGATATACACAGTGTACATGCACATAGACATTTTGACTGATTTTGACCGATTTTGACCCTAGGGTTCCCTAACCATGCCCAATGAAACAAGATGCAACTAATGTCAAAAAGGTTATTTCTTCTTGTTGCCCTCAGCAGAGAACAAAAGAACCATTGTTCTAGCTGGTGGATCTTGGTGCACAGCGATAACAAGGGGGCATGGGGAAAATATTTCACTTGTCAGTTTTTTCACTGCAGTTGCATTATACCCAGACCTTATTCAGCACAAAAAATAATTTCAGAAATTTTTTATATGTACACTGTACGCTATATAAATTCTGGTTACTCAAGTTACATTTTTCAATAATGCATACAATGTTGGTTGCATAATCTCTTATAGAGCGTACATTTCTGAAATTATTCTTCATGAGGGAGAAGGTGGAGCTTAGCGAGAGATGTCAAGACCTTGAACATATCAACCTTGAACATAGCAACCTCCACCTGTCTGGTGAAACAGAAACTATTGGTGGGTGAGGGAAGGAGGGGCTTAAAACTTGTTGTGGAGAGAGGAGCTTAGGTTTCCACCAGAGGGAGGGTTTTGGGTTAAGAATAGCTGATGGAGGCGGAACTTAGGTAGAGGTGACAGAACATTGATTAAATCAACTTCCAGCTTGTCTGGTGGAACAGAGACTATTTGGCATGTGAGGGAAGGAGGGGCTTGAAACTTATTGTTGGAGGAGGAGCTTATGTTGACAAAAGAAGGAGTTCCTTGGGTTCAGAATAGCTGATGGGGGCGGAGCTTAGCTAGAAGTGTCATGAGAATGAACATATCAACCTCCAGCTGTCTGGTGAAACAGAGACTATTGGTGAGTGAGGGAAGGAGGGGCTTAAAACTTGTTGTTGGAGGAGGAGCTTATATTTACAAAAGAAGGAGTTCCTTGGGTTCAGAATAGCTAATGGGGACGTAGCTTAGCTAGAAGTGTCACGACAAGGAACATCAACCTCCAGCTGTCTGGTGAAATGGAGGCTATCATTGAGTTTATAGAGTAGGAGGGGCTTAAAAACTCATGATAGAGGGAGGAGCTTAGTTATTGAAAAAAGGGATGGAGGTGGGGCTTAGTGAGGGGTGTTAGGACCTTCAAAATTCAGCTGTCGGGGCTTAAAAACTAATGGGAGGGAGGAGCTTAGGTTTAGGGTATCTGATGGAGGTTGGGCTTAGGTGTCAACACCTTGAATATATCAACATTCAGCTACCTGATAAAACAGACTGTTGGTGAGTGAGGGAAGGTGGGACTTAAGAACAATGAGAGAGGAGGGGCATAGGTATGGAATAGTGGGTGGAGCTAAGCAAAGGGTGGGTCAACACATTCGATAAATCTAATGGTTTGATTGACAGGGGAGTACATCAATCTGTATCACAGCCAGTGAGACATGATGAAGAGAAGACAAGACAAGAGAAAGCAAG